>CAUOFW020001058.1:285738-348522 GCA_963454935.2 Ilex paraguariensis | reverse complement strand
GAAGTTATATTTATGCATTTCGTTTATGCTTAGCTCTAGTCTTTATTTCTTCATAATGTCTTCTCATCATATTGTTGTCTTTATTTTAAGCATGAATAGCTAAATCTCTTAGTTGGCAAAACCAAGAGGAACCTCCACTTGGGTATACCATTTTAACTCATTCTCCTCCCCTCTTTCAGAGTTCAATGGTTTGGTTTGACTGGGTTGAGGGTGGATAACTTGATGTGTCTTTGATATTCCGTAGGCCTAGTCACGGTTTATGCTTAGATACTCACTAATCTTACCCCTAGCTTCCCACGAATCAATCGTTCATTCATGCTCTACTGGAGGAGGGTTTCGAGTTGAGATGGTATTCCTATTGGAGTGACCTCTTGGATTTGCCAACATTTGTTTCTCATTTTACTAGCATCAAAACAACTTCACCAAACAACTTCCAACAATCAAAGATTTTACACTTTCTTTCTCCCAAAATCACCTTCTCCTCGGTTTACTTCCTTCCTCATGGAAACGACCTTGGAATACCACCAAGTAAAACACGATCCATGAAAGTCTCCTTTCGCTTGGGGAGCACTTTTGTTTACACATACTCACATTTGAAATCTCATTCATCCACCATTCCATTGCCCTTTCTTTAGACATCATCCCTAGGAGAGTGACACTCCCCTTCATTCATATACTATACATGTTAAAAGGTGATGTTTATAGGTTAGGAAACAACAAGAAATTTTGTCAAGCAATAGGCAAGGAAGGGGAGGGGGGAAACAAGAAGATAAGAGAGGATGAGTGAATAGTGTATGCTGTCAATAAAAATCAACCACTCTGTAGGCAGTCTGTGGAGGATATTCGAATGTGAATCGACGTTTGAACAATTTCTTCTGTTTTGCTTTAAGGGCGTTCGATCGTTGTTTGACGTTCGAACGTGTCTTCTGGTTTTANCTTCCTCAACCAACAAGTGGAGGGTTGCTTCCTCAACCAACAAATGGAGGGTTGTTTTTTTAACCAAGAGATGTAACGAAGCAAATATAGCATACATCTAAGATTAATCAAAATGAGTGGGATTCTAAGCCTCCATACAAACTCGTTACTAGTTCTTGGTGTAGTTTAAGCCCACAAACCAAGCTCTAGCTGTTTACTTTACAAGAGGAAGAATGCCCCCTTCAAGCTCCCAACATGGGAGTATTTATAGNTTGTTCTTAAGCTTTTGTTCACTTTAGGTCCTAAAATGTCATCACTTAAACTCCATCAAAGCACACATAGTCCCAAAAAGGCATAAGAAAATGCTAACTTTAGGCACTAATCNCCTTCTCCAATTTTGTTCCCTAATACACTGGTATCACACTCAAGTGTGATATTTGTTGTTCTTAAGCTTTTGTTCACTTTAGGTCCTAAAATGTCATCACTTAAACTCCATCCAAGCACACATAGTCCCAAAAAGGCATAAGAAAATGCTAACTTTAGGCACTAATCACTTGCCAGTAACATGGAAGTTGATTGTTGTAAGGTAGCATTTCTAGTATTTAACTAATATAATGCATATGGGATCTGATGGTGTATTTTAACATGGATGAGCAAAAGGTGTAAGTAACAAAAGATGAGTGTGGATCAGAGCTTCAAGGCTCGTGTATGATGATGCAATCAAATATTGAAGGGATTAAAAGGGTGTACACAGTAAAAATATAGTGGTTCACAGGCTTAGGAGCTCGGCTAGTCCACTCTTCAATGGAGGTTCTTGCTCCTTTTGTTTTACTCACGATGATTACAAAGTTGCTATGGCTTCCTATTGCCACTAGGGTTCTCCTCCTTGTTAGGAGGTGCTACATTGCATTTATAGTGCCATTCCCTACTAAGTGGGATCCTGGCCGAGATTCTAGCCCTTACTTTGTGGGGTTCTCCCTAATTCTAGGAGAAGATCTTGGTTGGTTGAGATTAGGTGCCTTGATTTTAGCTTTCTAATGTTTTAGGAACCTCTCGTGATTATCCAGCTATTGCCTTGGTTGTTATTGCCCTTACTTATCTCGAAGGGACCTCCAGCTTTACTCTTCCAAGTTCTATTTGTCTAGTCTGACCTCCTGGGCTGATCTGACCTCCTGAGCTAGCACTTGGGATTTATTTTGAGGTATCATCAGTTGCTCCCCCAGCCCTTGGCCTAAGCGAGCTTGGGCATGGGCTAAGCTGCTTTTACCTTGGACCAGACCTGCGCCTAGCTGACCTTAGTCTGCATGTGAGATGCACGTGGGAGGGGCTTTTTGACGGTTACAGCAATCATGGCTCCCTTGGTTCCAGTGCGCACCTCATCCCATGTCTTTCAAGCCTTAAATGCTCAAATAGCTAAAAGAAAATTGCACAAAACCTACGTTCATCTTCTACACTGTTCACCTTCGTCTCCGGCTCTTTCTCTCTGCGATTTTTGGGCTTTCCTCCACGCGATTCTCTTATTCTTTGCTCAAGACTGTGCTTTATGGGTTTGACTCGAAGTCATGCTTTGCTCCTCTCCTCCAATTTTATTCTTTGGCTACTATTTGTTGCTCTCTTCCTTGTCTAGGTACGCTTCCTTCTGTCCCTTTCTTTTTCTCTTGCCTTTCCTCACTCTAGATCCCTCGACTTCAAGGTGGCCATTGTTTTTTTTGGGTTTTTCGATTCTTTTTCTTTTGGAATCACGATCATTGCCTATCTCCTCTTCCCCGCTTTGTGGATTGGAATTCCATTGTGCGAATTCTTACTGTTATGAGGTACATCGCTGACCCTAAGATTATTAGGGGGTGTTTAGTTAGTATTCCTCCTTTTTATAATTCTTTTGACTTACCTTTCTCTTTGCCAATCATGTCTGCCTCCTCTGGAGCAACTCCCTCCTCTATTTCCCTCCTAGGTGGCAGGTCTGCCGAGAGAGATTCTGATTTAGGGGACGTGGGCGATGAGATTGACAATTTCCCCGGTGTGGAGGCTGTCGATACGGAGGAGGACTCCAAGGAACTCCCCTTATCTTCCTCTCATGTACCTCCTAGTGTTGACAAGGGTAAGGGCAAGGTGAGTGAGGTAGGAATTTCTGACAGTGCAGTGGGTATAAGGGCTGCCCTGAGGCATGCCAAGCTCATGGGACCCAATGCGGTGGATCCTTCCTTTATGGAAGCTCTCAGTGCTCACTTTCGCTTTCCCCCTACTGTCCAGATAAACTCACCTCATACGTTGCCTAGGTGCACAAAAGAGTTTGTTTTTTTTGTGGCCGCTTTCGAGAATAGCCTTCGTTTTTCTATGCACCCCTTCATCAAAAATGTTCTATAGCACTTAAATGTCTACCCTGCTCAGCTTTCTCCCAACTTCTCGGGTGTTTTATTGGGTATTTTAGTTTTCTTTAAGAAGCATGGACTTGGGACTCCCACCGTTTCTCTGCTTATGGACCTCTTCAATGTCAAACTTACCTCAACTGAGAGCTTTTTATATATTTTTAAGCGGGCCTCGTCTAGGCAGGTCATCACACACCTCCCGAGCTCTCATAAAGGATGGAAAAAGAATTTCTTTTTCGTTGGGGGTGTCAATTGGGAATACCACTCTGCTGATAAAACAGACACTCTTGGGATTCCCAAAGCCTGGATAGCCCCAGATAACTTAGGTGAGTTCTTGCCTAACTGAACTGCGGTATGAAGATTTATGAGTTACTTTCCTGACCTCTGCATCTTTGGTGTTGCCTCTTTTTTTTTATATATTTTTTTTTATTTAGGCATTCGACCTGAACTCAGCGCCGAGGACGAACGGGTGAAGCTGAAGTGTAATCCAAAAAGGTACTCTGAGCTCATTAAGCCCTGGAAATTAGGAAGGCAGGGATTCGGTCCTCCTAAGACAGTGAGAGAAGCTCCAATCCCACTTTCCTTTATCCGACCTGAGGACGTAGAAGGTAATACTCTTTCCTTTATTTGGTTTCATTACTTTCCTCCCTTTATTTTTCCTTTCGACTAACCAGCTGAAATCAAATCTTCCAAGGTCTTCTACAATAAAGCCTACCCCTGAGATGCTCCAAGCTAAGGTAGAGCTATTGAAGAAGAAAAACAAGGGTGGTACCAAGCACAAGACTGAGGGAAGTTTTTGTGGGAGCCCAGTTACTCGAGCTAAGGTTCAGAAAATGGGTACTTCCTCTACTTCTGCCTCTATCCAGAAGGCCCCACCATCTGCACCACATACCTCACAGAGCTCAGGACTTCCTTTCCTATAAGGGACCCGACCTGCCACTGAAGATGCTCTTGGGCGAGACCAGACCTCCCCTTCGGCATCTGAAGTTGAGAGGTTCTTGGATACTGCTCGCAATTTCCCTGGTCGTGTTGCTTCTGCATCAACCAAGGAGACCTCCCAATCTCTCATGACAGGCAAAGGGGTCTTCTCAAAGTTTGAGAATTCTCTTATTACCGATGTGAAGCGTGCTGCAGAGGCCATTGCCTCCATTATTCTAGAGTCTGACATTGATGCAGCCACTTTTGTGCCCCTGGGAACCTGTGTTTCCACTGCGCTGTATGGCTGTACCTCGCTGAGATACTAATTTGTCAAATTCTCATTTTTTATCTTTTTTTTATGTCCTGCGCTCTTCCCTTTGCACTAATCTTTCATGCTTGTCTTCAAACCGTCATTCAAATAAGCAGCTTGTTAAAGCAAATCCAAGCCCTGGAGGGGTCGGCCAATGCTTCCAAAGCTTTTGAGCTGAAGTGTGCCAATCTGGCTTTCGAGAATAATGACCTTAAGGTCCAGGTAAAGGAATTGCAAGAAAAAGTGGAGCAGTAGTGTTCCCTTGCCAAATCCAGACAAGAAGAGCTCAGCCAGACTAAGGAAGACCTCCGGTCAAAAATTGATGACTGGATCAAGGAGAGTCGGAAGTCCCTTGATGCTCTAGCTTCCTTCAGGAATGTGAAGAGGGAGTACGAGGTGCTAGTATGACGTTCTCACCAGGTGGGCAAAAGGGTGGATTGCTTTACAAGGTATAGCTGAAAGGAACTTTGACTTTTCAATTCCCCCTGAGGAAAAGGCCGAGGGGTCTGATGAAGTAGAAGATAATGCTTCTGATCCTCCTATTTCTGAAGATGTGCCCAAAGACTCTGAAGAGCTCATCTCTCTAGTTGGGACTTCAGCTCAAGATGGTTCTGCCTCCTTAGACACCTCTACTCCCATGGCTGCCGAGCTTTCCACAGCTTCTTCCACCCCTGCTGAGCTGGCCATTAGAGCTTCATCCAAAGCTGAGGTCCCTAAATCCTTGCCTGCTCTTGGCCCTCCTAAGACTTCAACTGCTTCATTGTCAATAAGGTCGCCTGCTGAGCTAGGGAGCCCTTCTTCAGTTCTTTCTATTGAGACTTTAGCTACTACACTGCTAGGCCCTTCTCCTATTCTTCCTTCAGAAACTTAAGACGTTGGGATGTAGAGAAATTTTTGTTTGTAGCTTTGGGCTAATTATCTCAGAATTGTAATATTTTAAAATGGAATTTGAGACGAAAATGTCAGAATTGTAACATTTTGTGTGTAATTTACAGCTTGTGGCTCTCCTTTTCCTTTGCTTTCCAACTTGTTGCTTTATTCTATCGTTTATCAAATATGATATTCCTCAACTCTTCCCCCCTTGCTTCAAAGGGTCGTTCAGAACACTTTGAAGTAAAGAAGTTAGGAATAACTGCTGATGTGCCGAGCTGAGCTTCTAGCTTTTGAACTTGTTTTAGCCCCAACTTCAGCAACTGACCACCAGAGCTCTGGCCTCACTTCATCCTCAAAGACTTAGGACACAAAACAAGTCTTCTCTCTTTTGTTTTTTAAACTTATCAACTCATAGTTATACCTCCTTTGTATTAGAGTGTAACCTCATATATGTAACTCTTCTCAAACAGGTTATTCAGACCCTTTATCATGTTAGAAAGAAGTAGACCTTTCCCTTTTTTCCCAGGGTGAGGGTTCATCCTTTCCATACGCAACAGACTAGCAAAGTACTGACTTATGCTATGGTTGAACAACCACCGAGCTCTACGCAGCTCAGGGTGAGGGTTCATCCTTTCCATGTGCAGCAGACTGGCTAGGTGCTAACTTGTTGCTAGGGCTAAATAACCACTAACCCAGTTTAAGGGGTCCCTTTGGCAAGCCTTAGGGGACATGTGCACATGTAGCCATTGGTCAGGTTCTTTTCCCTATTTTGCAAGTTCAGCCGTTCTGATTAAGCGAGGTGGAGAGCATACTATTATGCTCTGTCCTTTTGTGCTGATGTTCCGAGCTTCGGGGTTGTCATATACCATTGGCAAGGTGACAATCTAGAAGAGCATGCCTAGATGCAGCTGCTTGTGTGCATTGATTTCCTCACCTCAGACTTGCTGAACTTCTGAATTGCAAGGGTTTGTTTTGACCTTTCTTTGATGTTCTAGACCCCTCTTTGGAGGTCTGCTTGTTTTGTCCCAGGGTGTTATTAATGTCCACCTTTGATGCATTGCCCTCTTACCAAAAAGGTTTTTGCTTCCTTAATTTGGAAACCTAGAGACCCATCGACTTAAGGTTTCGTGTAATTAACAACTTCCTAAAAATATGGGGTCTTCAAAGGATTTCTATAAGTACTGGCTATCACTTCCCTCCAGGTATCCCTTTGTTATTCTTGAGGGCTTAACGCCTTCTATTTCCTTCTCTTCTCTTTTTCGCTTGAAGCCACTATGTCTGCCCTCTTTTCTGCTTTGTTTCAAGAGCGAACCTTCTTTGGGGTTGAGTGGATGTGGCATACTCGCTACTTTTTTCCCTTAGTGGTAACGTCCTCTGATTTAGAAAGGATAAGAAATAAATTCTTTCTTGATTTGGAGTTACCTCTACGTGCTCTAAGCTCTGATAAACCCTGTAATTACCTTCCTCCTGGGGAGACGTGCTTCTTTGGAGCAGCTTTGGAGTTAGGTTTGTGCCTTCCCATTCACCCTTCTATTGGATTTATTTTGGCCTATATTAGCTTGTGTCCCTCTCGTCTTTCACCCATGGGATGGGCTGTCATGACCAGTTTTTTCTTCTTCTGGCATCTGTGAGGTAATGGCGAGTTTCCTACGGTTGTAGAATTTCTTTACTATTTTGACCTTGAGGAGAATGAAGTTCCATGCTTCGTCCGCTTTCGGTGGAGAGACTTCAGGCTACGTTGCTTGGTGTTTGATCTCCCCTCTCCTCCTTCGGGATAGGCCCAACGCTTCTTCTTTGCTTCCAGTGACTCGTGGAGGTCTTCCGAGGTGGACACTAGGGAATGTAGAGTTCCTCGATTCTGGAAGAGTTATTCATACCCAGGTGAGAGTGATGAGGGTCTCTCTCTTTGTGATCAAATTTTTATGATACTATCTACTTATCTTATTTTTTTGGTGTGCATGTTTTCCTGACCTGAACTTGCTTGAATTGATGAGGATAGAACTAATGACCTATGCTGAGCCCATGTCCTATTCTGAGCTCATGAAATCAGACAATCTGTTCTTGTTTAGTACTGCTACGGCTGAACGAGACTTTCCTTTTTTTCCTAAACCCGAATCTTTTTCTTCAAAATCTGATAAAAGCAAACACACTAGAGCCCCTTTGAAGAGGTGCAAGAGGATGGTTCTTCCTCCCCTACCTTAGGCTCTGGCCTAGGGGAAGTTTTGTTCTCCACTGCTAGGCAAAAGCGGATGTATCTTTTGTCATCATCTGAGAAGGAAAGGGATGAGCTGAAAAAGGAGAACCTTCGTCTGAAGGAGAGGATAACTGAGTTGGAGAGACAACTAGGAATTTTGCTTTGATTGATTCCTTGTAACTGTTGATGTTCTGAAAACCTCAATTTTCTCATATTTGCTGCACATCATGAACGATTTGTGATTTGAAGGAGTCTTTTGTTTTATAATCTCTGATGTTTCTAAGCTCCATGACTCTTTTGATGAATTCATCGCGAACCCTAAGGTTCTTACCATGAACCAATGAGTTCATCGTTCTTGTTATGAATTAGTAAGTTTATCCTAAGCTCTTGAGCTCTTCTTACAAATCGATAAATTTATTGTGAGCTTAGGGCTCTCTTTATGAACAAGTGAGTTCTCCGTGAGCTCTAGGGCTCTTCTTATGAACCGATAAATTTGTCATGAGCTCAGGGCTCTCTTTATGAACAAGTGAGTTTTCCATGAGCTCCAGGGCTCTTTCTATGAACTGACGAGTTCATCATGAGCTCTATGGCTCTTTTTATGAACTAATGAGTTCATTGTGAGCTCTAAAACTCTTTTTCTGAAGTGATGAGTTCATCGTGAGCTCTAAGGCTCTTTTTATGAACTAATGAGTTCGTCATGAGCTCTAGGACTCTTTTTATGAACTAATGAGTTCATCGTGAGCTCTAGGGTTCTTTTTATGAACTAATGAGTTCATCGTGAGCTTTAGGGCTCTTTTATGAACTAATGAGTTCATCGTGAGCTCTAAAGCTCTCTTTGTGAAGTAATGAGTTTATTGTGAGCTCTAAGGCTCCTTTTTATTTTTTATTTTTTTGCGTGCTCATAGGGATAAATGAATCATAGACTTGCTACTTTTTTAACAATGGTTTATAATACAAGATAAAATTATTGAAAAAATTTCCTAAGATGTTCTGCATTCCATGAATAGGGCAGGACTTTCCCTTCTTCCGTTTGTAACTCATAATTTCCCGGTCTAATTACTCGAGAGACTATGTATGGACCTTCCCAGTTAGGCCCCAATTTCCTATGAGTGGGATCTTTTCTTGCCAGTAGAAGCTTCCTCAGCACCAGATGTCCAACCTTGAAACTTCTATGCTTGACCTTCCTGTCGTAATACCTAGTTGTTTTCCTTTGGTAGTTCTTTATGTTGTTCAGTGCTGCCTTCATCTTTTCTTCCAGCAGATCCAAACTTAGCAGAAGGGAATTATCATTGTTTTCCTCGTTCGCTATTTCTATTTTAAGTGAAGGGAGCCCAACTTGGACAGTCGCCAGTGCCTCAGAACTGAAAGCCAAAGCAAATGGAGTCTCTTGTGTTGTCGACCTAGCTGTTGTCCTATAAGCCCATAGTACTTCTGGGAGGTGTTCTACCCACTTGCCCTTCAGATTTTTCAACTTGGTCTTCAGGGTGGACTTTATAGTTCTGATGGTGACTTCTGCTTGTCCATTGGACTGAGGATGAGCTGGGACAGAGAAGTAATTCTTTATTCCGAGCTCGGCACAAAAGTTTTTGAACTTCGGGTTGTCGAACTGCTTCCCATTATCCGACACAATTACTCTGAGATCTCAAATCGACAGATTATGGATTTCCAAGTAAAATTCTGAACCTTTTGTTCTGTAATGGTTGCTAAGGGCTCTACCTCTACCCACTTGGTAAAGTAATCCACCCCAACAATAGCGAACTTTCATTGTCCTACACCAGTAGGAAGAGGTCCTAGTATATCTAGACCCCACTATTGGAATGGCCAAGGGCTTATCACTGAGGTCAGGAACTCTGGTGGGCAGTGAGGGATGTTGACATGCATTTGGCAAGCCTTGCATCTCCTAACCAGGTCTGTTGAGTCCTTGAGCAACGTGGGCCAATAATACCCCTGCCTTAATGTCTTTCCTGCCAAAGTCCGAGCTTCGATGTGATTGCCATAGACTCCTTCGTTAATTTTCCTAAGTATATAATTAGCATCCTCGTTCTCCACACATTTGAGGAGTGGCACTGAAAAACCTCGCTTGTACAAGTTTCCCTACAAAATAGAAAATCTAGCTGACCTGGTTCTCAGCTTTGCTGCTTCCTTGGGGTCTTCTGGTAAGGTCCCATTCTGGAGATACTCTATGATGGGGTCCATTTAGCTTGTTGGATTCTACACAGGAAAAACTTCTTCATTCTCAATACACATAGATGGTTCCACCAGATGGTCCACGGGGATCAGCCTGTCTAGATTTTCTTGTGAAGCTATTGTCAACTTTGCCAAAACATCTGCTCTTGAATTTTCAATTGTAGGGACATGTCTGATCTTTATTTGCACAAATTTCTTGATCAATTCTTGCACCTTTCTAAGATAAAGGACCATCTTCTCACCCTTACCCTCGTAAGTAACCTTTATCTATTTCACCATAAGTTGTGAGTCACTACAGATCTCCAGTTGCTCGGCTTCCATTGAATGAGCTAAGCTGAGGCCTGCTATGACTGCCTCATACTCGACTTCGTTGTTTGAGGCTTTGAATCCAAATCTCAGTGCGTATTCAACATCTATCTCATCGGGGGAAGTCAAAATAAAACTAGCTCCACTACCCTGAGCATTGGCAGCTCCATCGACTGAAAGTTTCCATGTGGGAAGGTTAGGTACTAACTGTGTTGTCTCTGTAGGTATCCCCGTTGTGAATTCTATAATGAAATCTGCCAATATCTGCCCCTTAATGGCTGTCCTTGGCTTGTATCTGATGTCAAACTCGCTAGGTTCAACGGCCCATTTAACCAATCTCCCCAAAGATTCTAGCTTGTGCAACACATGCTTCATAGGTTGATCTGTTGGGACTTTGATATTATGAGCCTGGAAGTAGGGTCTTACTCTCCTAGTAGTTGTCAGTAAGGCTAAAATGAGTTTTTTCATTTTAGGATACCTTTCTTCTACCCCCCTTAGAGCTCGACTGCAGTAGTAAACAAGTTGCTGAGCTCTGTCCTTCTCCCTTACTAGCGCTGTGCTGGTTGAGAACTCTGAGACAGTCAGGTAAAGTGTAAGTACTTCTCCTTATAATGAACTTACCAAGACAAGTGGGGAGCTCAAGTATTCTTTCAATGCTTTGAAGTCTTTTTCGCACTGAGCATCCCATTTAAAGGCTTTCTTAAAGACTTGAAAAAAAGGCTGACACTTGTCGCTTGATCTGGAAACGAAGCGACTCAGGGCAGCTATTCTCCCGGTTAAACGTTGTATTTCTCTCGTGCTGGAGGGAGGTTACATATCCATCACTGCTTTTACCTTTTTTGGGTTAGCCTCTATCCCTCTGCTATTAACTATAAAACCTAGAAATGTTCCTGCTAATACCCCAAAGGCACACTTAGCTGGGTTGAGCTTTATCTTGTATTCTCTTAGGATCTGAAATGACTCTTCTAGATGCCCATTATAGAACTCCATGGAGATCCCAATCTTTTTTTGAAACATCTTATTCACCAGGTGCTAGTAAGGGGCTTCTGTATTTTTTAACCCGAAAGACATCACTTGATAGCAGTATGTCGCTTGCTCAGTTATGAATAAGGTCTTATCTTGGTCACTGGGATCCATCCTGATCTGATTGTACCTAGAAAAGGCATCCATGAAGCTGAGGAGCTCATGTCCCGTAGTGGCATCTACAATCAAATCTATCCGGGGTAAAAGAAAACTATCTTTCGGGCAAGCACGGTTGAGGTTTGTAAAGTCAATGCAAAGACGCCATTTGTCGTTTGTCTTCTTGACTAGAACTACATTGGCTAGCCAGATTGGATAATCCACTTCTCGAATGGCTTTCGCGTGAAGGAGCTTACTGATCTCTTCGTTGATGGCTTTCTGACGCTCTAGGGCGAAGCTCCTCCTCTTCTACTTAACGGGCTTATAGGTTGGATTCACGTTGAGCTTGTGAGTGATGACAGAGGGATCAATCCCTTTCATGTCCTCTTGCTTCCACGCAAAAACTTCCTTGTTCCTTTTAAGGAATTGGATGAGGAGATCCTTGATCTCCTTGCTTAGCTTGGATCCAACGGAAACAAGATGCTCTAGCTCCTCATCAATTTGAACAGGTTCCAGCTCTTCTGATGGTGTTGGCCTGGTCTCGAGTTCATCCCTCATGTCAAGCTCATCCAATTGGATGCTTTCAACCGCCTTATTTCTCATGGATGCCATGTAGCATTCCCGTGCCACACGCTGGTCTCCTCGAACCACTCTAACTCTGTTTTCTATTGAAAACTTCACTACAAGGTGATAGGCAGAGGGAATAGTCCTTATAGAATTGAGCGAGGGTCTTCCAAGGAGCATATTGTATGCTGAAGGTGCATCAACCACTAGGAATTTCACAGTTGTTGTAGTCTGACAGGGTGGGTCACTTAAGGTCAAGATGAGTTGGATTGACCTCAAGGGCAACACCCTTTCTCCTGAGAATCCCAATAGGTGGGCACTTACTGGTTCAAGCTTTTCCCTTCCTATATCCATTTTTGTCGAAAGTAGAAGCAAAAATGACGTGCCGAGCTGCCATTGTCAATCAAAACACGATGGACAGTCATGTTGGCCACCACAGCTCTTACCACCAAAGGGTCGTCATGGGGATGTTGGCAGCCCTCCAAATCTGAATCTGAGAAAGTGATAGTCGTGTCTAAGTGGGGAGACTTAGACACAGTATATACTTTGAGAGCTTCTGTGGCTTTGATTTTTTGCAAGTGGGCCTTTCTGGTAAAGCTGGACACTTTCCTTTAGTAAATCCTCCAGATATCACTCTGATCTCCCCCATAAGTTGCTGGTGTGGCTCTGGTGCCTGACGCTAAGGGGGTGGAGGTGGGAGAGTTCGGTTTTGATTATCGTTGGCCACATAGCGTCGCAACTGTCCTTGTTGGATTAGCAATTCTATTTCCTTCTTCAATTGGATACAGTTGTCGGTGTGATGACCATGGTCTCTGTGGAAGTCACAATACTTCGTAGGATCCCTTTTGGCCTGGTTTGCTTTCATCCGGGGTGGCCACCTTAAAAACTTCTCATTTTGCACCTCATATAGTATCTGAGACACCGTAGCAGTCAGAGGGTGAGCTGCCGGGGTGCATACCTTAGTTGTAAGTTTGGTTGTGGAGGGCCGAGGCGATCCTTGACATTTCCTTTTCTCTTTGGGGAACGCTTTCTATCTCTTCTTGGAGACCTGCCTCGTTCTCTTTCCTTTCTGGGACTTTGTTCTCTCTTCTTTTCTTCCTTCCCTTTCTCCTTTCTCGACGATGAGCTTCTGACCTTGGAGAGGAGTGCTTCCTCACAATTTATATACTTTTCTGCTTTGGTGGGCACCTCCGCCATACTAGCCTAGGGGTTATTTGAGATGAAAAACATCAAATCGTTTGACTGAACTCCCAGACCTGTTATGAAGGCTGTCATAGCAAATTTTTCGTCTGGAACATCCACCTTCAAGAATTCTAAGTTGAACTGTTGGACATAAGACCGTAGGTTCTCATTAGGTCCCTATTTCACATTTAACAAATGGTAGCTCAATTTGCTATAGTCCGAGCTCTGATGAAGTGGGACACAAACGAGATTGACAACTCTTTAAAAGAGGAAAACGAGGCTAGGGGGAATCTGTTGAACCATGCTAAGGCTGAGCCCTTCAGGGTGATAGCAAAGGCCCTGCATCTCACTGGATCTTGATATCCATGCAACTTCGTTTGATTTTTGTAGGTGTTAAGGTGGTCTACGGGGTCCTTTGTCCTATCGAAAGCATCCACCTGCAGCATTTTGAATTTAGGTAGGAGAGGGAAGTGCAGCACCCCAGTAGTGAATGGAGATTCGATTTGCTGCACCAAGACATCCATAGTGACTGGGGTCTTGCTCTTTACTGCCTCCTTCATCTGGCTGAGCTCTTGCTAGATGTCTTTGAAACGTTGCTCCTAATGGTGTTCTCTTCTCTCTTATTAATAAGGTAAGAAGTTGCTCCTCTCCCCTTCCTTATACTGACTTTGCACTTCCTCGTTGTGACCATTCCTAAGGGGTAAGNTCTCCCCTTCCTTATACTGACTTTGCACTTCCTCATTGTGACCATTCCTAAGGGGTAAACGCGGTTCTTGCCCCAAGGTCTAGCTATTATCTTCCACCTCATTAACTTTCTCTAAGGGGGATGAGGTGTGGTTGCTCCCTAGGTGGTGGATTGTTCTGGCCTTCTTGAGCCTATCGCGCCTCCTGTGGGTGTTGTAAGAGCTTTAAGAGTTCTTCGTTTTGTTTCAACAAGCGCTGATTGATGAGGCGAAGAGCCTCCATCTTGTTATTCATGGGGAGACCCCCCACGGGTGGATTGGTCTCTTGGACATTCTCAAGTTGTCTGCTATTAGTAGCTTCTTGTTGATCTTGCATCCGTGGTGGATTTGTCTGACCTCGGCTCATGTTCTGAGTTGATACCATTAGTCACTGAGAGATCAGTTTATTTATAACAGGAACAGTCATTCCCACAAACGGCGCCAAACTGATGGTGTATTTCAACGCGGATGAGCAAAAGGTGCAAGTAACGTGAGATGAGTGTGGATCAGAGCTTCAAGGCTCGTGTATAATGATGCAATCAAATATTGAGGGGATTAAAGGGGTGCACACAGTAAAAATATAGTGGTTCACCAGCTCAGGAGCTCTCGGCTAGTCCACTCTTCAATGGAGGTTCTTGCTCCTTTTGTTTTATTCATGATGATTACAAAGTTGCTATGGCTTCCTATTGCCACTAGGGTGCTCCTCCTTGTTAGGAGGTGTTACATTGCATTTATAGTGTCATTCCCTGCTATGTGCGATCCTGGCTGAGATTCTAGCCCTTACTTTGTGGGGTTCTCCCTAATTGTAGGAGAAGATCTTGGCTGGTTGAGATTAGGTGTCTTGATTTTAGCTTCCTAACGCTTTAGGAACCACTCATGATTATCCAGTTGTTGCCTTGGTTGTTATTGCCCTTACTTATCTCGAAGGGACCTCTAGCTCTACTCTTCCGAGTTCTGTTTGTCTAGTCTGACCTCTTGGACTGATCTGACGTCCTGAGCTAGCACTTGGGATTTATTTTGAGGTATCATCAGGATCCTTGAACTGAAGGATACTTTTTATTATTGTCTAAATCTATCTACAACATAACTTTTTAATTAAACTAGTTATCAATTAAAGCTCACATCACAAGCTATCACATGCTATCCTATCTAAGATAAACAACTTTACTATTTTTATTTTATTTCCTAATTATACACACTCTTCGTGGGACCAATACTTGGATTTAAAACCGAGAAAACTACAATTCAACCACTTATACTTGGGTGTATAATATTAATCCGATCATGAAAAAGTGCGAATTAGTTGGTGAGTGTCATTCTCCCTCGAGTACAATGCGAGGAGTGAGAAAATTATGTGTGGATGAACAAAAACATGTGTGAGTGCGAAAGTGCTCTCTAAGTATAGAGAGACTTGCAATGTCGTGCTTTACTTGGAATGAGTATTCCAAGGTCGTCTCCTTAGGGAAGGCGAGGTCGAGTGTTTTTGAAAGTGATCCGTGAAAGAAAAAAATGGAAAATATTGTGATTTGAAGTTTGATGAGTTGGGAGTTATGAAATATGCAAGGAAGCAAGGTTGGCTAATCCATAGAGGTCTTTCTAATGGGAATGCCACATTGACTCATTTCATTCAACTAATGGTGTTTTGGTATTTGATTGATTCGTAGGAAGTGAGGAACTAATGTAGTTATGTTGGAAAAAAGCATACCCCGTGATAAGTCTATGGTGTATCAAAAGCCCACAACTACGTCCGCACTCAACCTAGTCAAACCAAACACTTTACACTGTGATGAACAATGGAAGAGAATCGATTTCACATACCTAAGAGGAAATCCCTCTTGGATTAGCCAACTAAAAGTTTAGCTAGCCATAGTAAAAACAAGAACAAACATGAAGTAGAGAAGCATGGTAGTGTAATCAAACATGAACTTGTATTAGTGTAAGAAGAAAGTTTAAACTACAAGAAAAGCTATTCATTTCCAAAATGTAAAGCTTAAAGGAAATAGGACTCATATGTAGAAATGAACCCCAAGAAACTTGGCTAAGTTTAATTACAACTTGAATAAAAGATATTAAAGTGCAAAAAGGAAAGATTACAAGTGAAATGCAGCTTACTACAATGAAAATGGTGAAGGAAAATTTAAAACTCAGCTTCTCTCTCTAGAACTTCATCTTCTACCTTGGACCTTTTCTCTCTAAAAGTATGATATTTTGAAAATGTGCGTAAGGAACTCTCAACTTACTATTTTAATCCATCCCTCTCTCTCTTAGCATGAGTGACTAACTTAGATTCATTGGAGAGAGTTTGTCCACCAAAACAAGCACAATTAGTCAAAGCATGGTCCTCCCATGCTTTTCCAACGACTCCCTTTCTCTCCTTTGTATCATCACTCCCTCATGCTTCCAATCGGAATATAGGGGTTAGGAGATCATCATGGGGTGTTAGAAATGTTAGGACATGGTTTAGATGACAAAAGGTGGGCCCCCATAGTTGGTTGAGTTGTGTGGAGAAGTGTTTGAGCTTTCTGGGTAACTCCTACGAGTAGCTTGTAGGGTTTCTACCAGTAGAACACTTCCAGTAGAGTATGCTACCAGTAGCTTGTACGTGACCTATCGGTAGATCATTTCTAGTAGGGTATGCTACCAATAGCTTGTAAGGCTTTTAAGTCTTGTTTTAGCTTTAGACAACATGGGAATAAAAACAAAATTCCATCAGACAGAAGAGCGGAACGCGCCTACTTCTTTGAGTACCGAATTTCCTGCGATTGATTGGCTTTGATCCTCCCCAAGTTTCCAGATATTGTGTGAACTGCATGTGCCTCCTTCGAAGTTCATCTTGATGTGATTTGAAGAGGAAACGGCTCACGCTTTTTTAATGATCTTTTTTATGGTTATGTCGGCGATGATAGGTGGATCTGATAATTGGTCTGTGTAGAATTGAACAGATCTCCTCTAGGGATCAAAGATTCAACCTTTGTAGAAGCAGGTAGGTCTTGCAAGGAGGCACTTGAGCTGCTTTTCAGTTGGCCTTTCTACCGGTAGATCTTTGCCCATCTTCTACCGGTATGTTTTGCATGGCTTCTATCAGTAGCTCTTCCCTTGTCTTGGAATTATTGGTTCCTTGACCTCCTGAGCCATCTGTCATGCGGAGTTTTCTTCCCCATTAATCTTGATCAATTGATGTGGTGGTTTATGCATGCCCTTTCCAACCTATCACCTAGAATCAAACAAGTCTCCATTAATTATAATTTGAATCCATTTCCCTAAAAATACACTACAAAAAAAGTTAATTGGATGCCATCAAGATGTATAATATGCAATATTCAACACTCATCAATGAGCTCTCCAACTCATAAACTAAAGATGGACTCTTTAGCTTATAAATACATGATGAGCTTCTTAACTCAAAACTAAAGATGTGCTCTTTAGATCATAAGTACATGATGAGCTTCTCAACTCATAACTAAAGATGAACCCTTTAGCTTATAAATAAACAATGGGCTTCTTAGATCATAACTAAAGATGGGTTCTTTAGCTCATAACTATGCGATGAGCTTCTCAGTTCATAATTAAAGATGAGCTATTTAGCTTATAAATAAATGGTGAGCTTCTTAGTTCATAACTAAAGATGAGCTCTAAAGCTTATAAATAAACTATAAGCTTCTCAAAGATAAATTCTTTAACTCATAACCCAAGAGATAGACCTCATACTTTGAAAATTTGTAATGCTTCTAGAAGACCAAAACTCTCCTCAAAAGTGAGGGGGTAGAGAAGGGAAGAGAAATTAAGCACAAGATGTGCAAATTGCAAAAGTTCTTTTTCATTCATTCTAGTTACAAAGCAAAAATATCAAAATTACAAAGTAGAAAAGTAAAAAGCCTAAATATCTACAATAGGGCCCATAGTTTCTTCAACATCCCAAGAAGACTCAGAAACAGCCATACACCTGTTTTTTGGCAGAACAGGAGCTAGAGGAAGGTCAGTTGAAACAAAGGAAACCTCAAATAGGACATATGATGGAATCTCAGTCTCAGTAGAGGCAGTTAAGGGTAGAATAGTCTCAGGAACTCCCACCTCTATTGAAGTAGCCACCTCAGAAGAATCTGACAAAAGTGAAATAGGTCCAAGAGCCTCATCCTCGGTCTTAGCAGGAACAGGCCCAAGAGCCTCGACCTTAGTCTCAGTAGAAGCAAGCCTAGGAGCCTCAACCTCATCCTCAGTAGGGGCAACACTAGAAGCTTCAACCTCAACTTCAGTAGGGGCAGCCTCAGGATCCTTGACCCTAACCTCCTTCCACATTGGAAATCCTTCTTCCTCCTCATCTAGAAAGGGCTCAAAGTTGGAGTCCTGCTCCGGATACTTTTCCATGGCTTGCACTTGAAAGGACATGTAGCCCTTGGCCCAAGCCGTGACACATTTATATTGGAGCTCAACAAAATTGGTGTACCTCTCTCGCACCTTGGCACTCAACTCAGCCACCTTCAGCAGAACAACATTCTCAATAATGTCCTGAGAGCTCAAGTCCAAGATCTGAAGGCTTAGGTGCATGGCCTTAGCTCAGCAAATAAAGACCTTGAGGCTGAAGTCAAGAGGAAGAGTGAAGAAGTCAAGGTCAAGACAAATGGCTTATTCTAGGCTCGCAAAAATGTTTTTGAGGCTCGTGATGCTATTCAGGCAGTAAATAATGACTACAAAGAGCTTACTGAGCTCAAAAGTTAGCTCGCTGACATTAAGACCAGAAGCCTTCAAGGATCTGTGGGAGAACTCAGTAGTCTTTTCCAGTGCTCGAATCCCGCCCACTAGGGCTCCCACATGGATCTCCATCTGCAAGAGAAGACAAGACTATTGATCAGAAAGTTAAAGACAAAGATAAACAAAGATAGATTAAGAATGACAGCCTCGAATTCACTGAGGTTGCCCCAATAAAAGAAGTGACTACTGAAATAAAGAAAGGCATCAGGGAGGCCTCTTGGATATCAAATTATAGGATAACAGATAGAAGGGCACGGGCTGTAGGGTTCACATCCTTAATGAGTGAACCCTTGCCTTGAATAGCTCGTCTAGAAAAGCTCTCAGCTTTGCCCAAGACCAATTGAGTAGACATCTCATTAGCTAACTTCGACGGAAGAAGAGTCGTAGAGATGGAGCCATCTATAGCAATAGGGGGAGGAGTCTTAGCATCTTTCACAGAAGGCTTGTTTGGCCTAGAAGGAACTTAAGAGACCCAAGTAGGGGACTTGGGGGCAGGTGGAGCCTTCGATGAGGGAAGGTACCCCTAAGGTGGGGGAGTTCCTAGAGGAGGAACCTCTAGGAGAAGGGGAAGTCCTTGAGTAGGTTCCCTCCTCGGAGCCTTGGAAGGCTGCTCCAAGTTGGGATCAGTATCGACCTCCACCTTCCTTTTTTCTACTATCCTCTTCTCCCTCATTGTGGCCGACTTAGTCTTCAATTTGGCAACATTCGGTGCCATCGAGCTGGGACCTAAGAAAAGGAAGGAATTAGATCAGTAAATTGATAACAAAAAAAGGGTAAAACAAGGGATAGAGGAATAGAGCCTTACCAGTAGAATCTTCTACACCGACTATGGATAACAAAATGGGAGTCTCAACACTTACCTCAAGAGGATTAATTTTGTACTAAGGAAGCACTAAAGGCATAAGAAGCCTAAAATACTTCTCATGTTCACAATCATCAAGACCTAGAAATGCTATCTTGTCTTCTGCGTCAAACTCAAGAAGGATACCTGGAACAACAAAGAAAACAAGATTAGCAAATGAAACACAAAAATGAAAGGCTGAATCAGACTAGATCAAATCTCTACTGCAAGGGCTTACCCAAATTATTAGGGCTTAACCAAGACCGAGGTACAGGAAGGGTATCAATGACAGCACTCGGGTTAAATTGTCATTCTTTGCCAAACACGAAGAAGAAGAACTTCTTCCAACCTTTATGGGTGCTTAGGAGGTCAGTGATTAGAGATCAGGTCTTCAACCGTTTTGCAATATACAAGAATCTTTGAGCAAGGGAGAACTTAAAAAATGAAGAATTTCATGTGCAAGGGAACTGTAGGGGTAGTGAGCTCATTCTTCTTAAAGAAGATTAGGAAACCCACCACAACACCCCAAAAGTTAGGCGAAAGTTGGGTTGGACAAATATTGAAGTGTTGAAGAATACACTTGAGAAAGGAGCGCACGGGAAATTTAAGGCCATTCTCCAAAGAGACAACACAGAAGCAAGTCTTCTCAGGCAGCACGATATCATACCTAATGTCCACGTAGGGACACCAGTAGTGCATACCCTTAGGAAAGTCAAATCTAGCAGAAAGGACACTCAAAAAATAAGGCGTAACCTCACTAAAACCCACAAGGTCTAAAGCTCGGAGTTCAACCTCGACATCGCCAACACTACCAGAGGTCCCAGCTCTGCCTTTTTTGGATTTCCTTTTTTGTGACTTCTTAGATTTAGTAGCCCTAAGGCTTGGCTTAGACAAAGGGACCATGACTTCAGTGACCTGGGCGCAGGCATCAGGAGTTTTACACCAAGAAAGTTTTCTATCTCATTTCCCATATTCCCCAGGTCATCTTCCTCGAGCTCAAGAGATTTGTCACCCATTGCGTGAGAGACGGATGAAATGGTGGCTTCAGATAAGGCAGACATAGTGATGCAAGAAAAAGGAAGGCCAAAGGAAGCATATAGAAGGGGGACATTTGAGAAGTAATCTTCAAGAGCCCTTGGTTCAAGACTTCAACGAACAAAGAGAAAAACCCTAGCAATAGCGTAAGGATCTAAGAAGAGTGGAATTAAAAACAATGAGCGCCCTGGCTCTTGAAATAGCATAAACAAAAGGTCTAAAAATGGAATAACCACCTCAAATTCGAGGGATCCAGAGTGGGTAAAAACCCTAGAGGGAGGAAACAGAAAGCAAGGCAAGGGACATACCTAATCAAAGGCAGTCACCAATTGATGAACTGAGAAGGATTCACAAGATAATTAGAACTGGCTTCAAGTAGGCTTTTGAACAAGTTTGTACTAACCAAAGAAGGCCTAGATAACTAGAAGGATAGAGAAGATGAAAGCAGAAAAATATCTGAGAGAAAAATGCTAAGGAAATTCGTAGTAAGCGGAAAAGGCAGTTCAGTATGCAAGCACATTTAAGATAGATATATGGGTAGACACGTGGACTAGGAATGTTGGACGTGCATGAAAAATTAGGCATAAGTAATTCCACATATGCTTGCAACAGCGTAATAACTGAGAAACATGTCATTGTGTGAATCCGAAGGGCAAACCATGCTAACCTTGCTCCCCAAAGTCAGAGGTCAGTCCCAGCTCATGTAACCTACCTAGCTAGGGATTGGGGGGCAAGTGATGGTACTCGGTATACAGCTAAGGTTGAGCTTGGGCATTAAGCTCAGTTTTCCTGAGGTCATATCGCGCAGCTCATAGCAAACTACCAGAGCTTCTTAGGTCACATCTCCCCAGCAACAATGCGATTAGGTTGGTAACAGGGATAACAGCTACAAATCGCCTAAGCATTTACAGATAAAGTGCAACTATCTCACACCTAGGCAAGAAAGTCGCAACCACCAAGGTGTTATGCACGACAGCTTCATAACAAATGCAGCCGTTATGAATGTGGAGTAAGGATCACTTGGGAAATCATATGAAGCCCTAAGAGGCCATAAATAAGAGACATATCCCTCACGATAAGACACAGCCAACTAGCCTAAGCAATACTTTGTGTAATTCCCCCTTTTTTGTCAATAAAACTTTCCCCAGGAGCAAGAGAATCCCTTGAGAGTGGATTAGCCGAGTTTCCAAGCTAGTGAACCACTATAAACTCTATCTGCAATTCCCCATCTCCCTTGTTCTATTCTCAAGAGACTAGAAAGCTTTTACTGGGTCTTCCAGTGATTCTCTGGGCCCAAAGATCATAACTCTACTCAATTGTGCAACACACACCATCATGTTCCTAAAGAAATAACACTTCAATCTCCAAGACTCTAGTTAGCACAGTTTTGTGCCTTGTACTAGAACTGAAGAAGAACAATGATGCAACAATAAGTATGCAAATAAAGAAAAGTATGAAAGACAGAAGAATTGTTCCTAAATTTTGGTGTGTTCCAATGGCAGTAGGGGTTGCCCTTTTACAGACTCTAGGTGCCTATTCAATTAAATTGAACTGGAAAGGAATGCCACTGTTTATCACACCTACTCAAAGACACACTCTAGACGACGACAATTACATGGTGCATATTTTAAAATTTAATTTAAAAGACATTTGGGTTAGGCACTAGAAGGCAAATGTAGCGAACCGGGAGGTGAGACGAGACAACCACGGAAGGGGCGCCCTAAGCCAAGGCGGCAAGAGGCAAGGCAAAGCAAGGCGTCAAAAACCTAGGGTGTCACCTGTAAGCTCCACTGCTTTCTTTGTCCACTACTCTAGTCTGATCCATTTTTGTCCCAACTTCAAATCCAAAAATTTAGTCTATTGAACAAATACAAATTGGTAATTTTTGAGACATAATTTCTCATTCAGCTATTAACAATTCTAAACAAATAATTGAATCGTGGTCCCACCAATTTCGATATGTGAGTCCCATTTTAATTTTTTTTTCATAACAATTTTTTCTAACAATCCCCCACATGAATGGAAATTTAATGTATGATAATGCAAACACTGGTTCAAGTTCAGGTGAAAGTTTACTGCCTCTAGATAAGTTGCCAATGGCCTTGAACTTTCAATAGTGAAAGACTATCGGATTTACTTGACTAATCAATGGATATGATGTCTTTGACCTTTCATCCATTTGTGTAAACCAAAATAATAAAATTCACTCAATTTCTCTTCGAAC
Source organism: Ilex paraguariensis (assembly GCA_963454935.2). NCBI lineage: Eukaryota > Viridiplantae > Streptophyta > Magnoliopsida > Aquifoliales > Aquifoliaceae > Ilex > Ilex paraguariensis. Next base: position 326,017 of record CAUOFW020001058.1, on the reverse strand, counting down.
ACAGTTGGTTCTCACATTTATGTTTGTTTTGGCCTTGACCACTACTTGATTTCATGAGTAATATTAGAGTAATCAGCCTACGATTCTCATAGAAGCGGCCCCTTTTTTACTCACATAGGTATTTTTGATTAAGTGTATCCTGCTATACCCCATTTGGACATTTTCAAGTCATAGAATGTCATTAAAAAAGTAACTTACCCTAGTTCTCGCAACAGATNTCTCATAGAAGCGGCCCCTTTTTTACTCACATAGGTATTTTTGATTAAGTGTATCCTACTATACCCCATTTGGACATTTTCAAGTCATAGAATGTCATTAAAAAAGTAACTTACCCTAGTTCTCGCAACAGATATGCACTGTCTCATCATAGGAATGGGAAGATTTTAGAAAATCTCCTCAATGTGTACTGAGTTACACATAATTCAGTTGTCCATTTAAACTTTGCTATTGAGATCTCTCATCAGCTAAGTTGGGTTGCCATTATGGTGAATTTTGGTTTGGTAATAGGCTTTCAGCCCATTGCCCTTGATGAACTTTCCACTTGCTCTCTAGTCAAACCTTTTGTAAGCAGATCCACGATATTATCCTTCAACTTTACATAGTCAATGGATATAATACCATTAAAGAGCAATTGTTTAATGGTATTGTGTCTACTACATATGTGCCTATACTTACTGTTATGCATACAATTTTGTGCCCTTCCAATCATAAATTGGCTATCATAGTGAATGCATATTGCAGGCACAGGCTTTGGCCAATTTGGAATATCCTCTAAGAAGTTACATAGTCGTTCTGCTTCTTCTCTAGATTTATCTAAGGCAATAAACTTAGATTCTACTATAGATCTAGTAATACCAGTTTGCTTAGAGGATTTTCAGCACATGGCTGCACTACCCAAGGTAAAGACATTTCCACTGATGGATTTGAATCTTTAGTATTGGATATCCAATTAGCATCAGTATATCCCTCGAGTACTATTGGGTACTTAGTGTATTACAAACCATAGTTTTGAGTATGTTTTAAATATTCCAAAACTCTAATTATTACTTTCCTGTGGCCTTTTCTAAAATTATTAGTATATTGACTTAGCTTACTCACATAGTATGCTATATTCGGATGAATAAAATTCATAATGTACATTAAACTATCAATTATAAGTGCATATTCTAACTAAGATATGCTTTCGCTATTATTTTTTGAAATATGGATATTAACATCAACAGGTACTCTCGTAGGTTTTATCTCAATATAGTGTGTCTGAGATAGGATAAGCCCATCTAACGTTCAAGAAACTTTAATTCCTAACATAACGTCAACAACGCCTAGTTCTTTCATTTCAAATCTATTTGTCAACATTCGCATGGTAGTATTAATGACATCATTATTACTGCCTATAATTAGCATGTCATCTACATAAAAACATACAATAATGTATCAACTATAAGTGCTCTGACATATACACATCTACCACACTCATTTATTTTGAACCCATTTGACAACATTGCTTTGTCAAATTTTTCATGCCACTGCTTTGGTGCATGTTTTAAACCATATAGAGATTTAACAAAGCTTGCATACTTTCTTTTCTTGTCCATTAGCAATGAATCCCTTGGGTTGTTCCATGTATATTTCTTCCGAATTCACAATTTAAGAATGTTGTCTTTATATCCATTTAATGTATTTCAAAACCATTAAATGTAGCTATAGCAATTAACATCCGTATGGAAATAATTCTAGGAACTGGAGAATAAGTGTCAAAATAATTCAATATTTTCTTTTGTTTATATCCTTTGGCTACAGGCCTAGCTTTATACATGTCAATGGATCCATCGACTTTCATCTTCTTTTGAAAGATCCATTTACTGAACAAAGATTTATTACCTGGTGGAAGATTCACCAACTCCCAAGCATGATTCCTCATAATGGATTTGATTTCAAAATCGACAGCTTCCTTCCAATAAGAGGCTTTGGGGGAGGACATAGCTTTACTAAAACTTTGAAGATCATTTTCTAATAGATAAGTTAGAAAATTAGGACCAAATAACTTTCAAGTCTTAAATCCTCTTGCTATGTCTAGGTTCATCTTCAATGAACTCCTCATATTGAACATTACTAGTTGTAGCCTCAATTAGTCTCTTTAATGAGCTTAATTCATGTGACATATTAAATAGATAATTATTTTCAAATAATGACGAATTCCTTGACTCTATAATTGTATTAATATGCACTTCAGGAATCTTAGAATTATGAACAAGAAATCGATATGCACTGCGGTTATGGGAATAATCAAGGAATTCACAATGGTTTTTGGTCCAATCTTAACCTTTTTAGGTTTAGAAACTACCACTTTTGCTTGAACCCCTATACTTTTAAGAATTTATACACTTGACATCAACTTTTCTTACAAGCATAATCCCAAAATCAAGTGCTCCTTGAATATATCTCAACACTCTCTTCGCTGCCCCAAAATTAATTTGGCTTGGTTTGTGCATAAACTGAGATAATAAACTTGTAGCATACATGTTGTCCAGCCTTGTAACTGTCAAGTACAAAAGACTTCCTACCAAGCTTCTGTAAAAAGATGTTTCAACTTCTTTAGTTCCATCATCTTTTAACAACTTTTCATTCACAACCAAAGGTGTAGCCACGAATTTGCAATTTCACATTCTACTTTTTGCAAGAAGACTTTTTGCATACTTCCTTCAGCAAATAAATACTTCATCTTCTTATTGATAAATTTCAATGCCCAAGAAGTAATGTAGAAGTCTCAAATCACTCATTTTATATCTTTTCATCATCTCACTTTTAAAATCTTCAATCATTTTTTGATCATTCCCAGAAAAAACTATGTCATCAACATAAAGCAACAGAATGAGGATACCAAAATTACCTTGCATTTTGATTTACAAGGTTGGCTCACTTTTACTTCTTTGAAATCCCTTTGCATTGAAGTAGAAATCAATCTTGTTGGGAATCGTATACATATTGCGGAAGCATAGGATTAAAGACATACCTTGTTCGCTTTAATCCTAAAAACCATTTGAAGATGTTCCATGTACTTTAGAATTTGAAAATCATTTTTTCTTCAATTTCTCGAGCAGTATGGTATTGTTACACAATAAGAATCTGTAAAACCCGTGAAAATTTAAACTTTTATGAAAAAGGGTAAACTGGTAATTTATCATTATAATGCGGGTTTAAAATTCATATTTTCCTAGAGCTCGAATGATGTAACGGACCTCACCGTTGGATTTGTATCACAAAATTGAGCTACCCTGTCAATTTTTGTCAAATTTTGAGATAGTCAGATTTTGAACATTTTACGAGACAACTGAGTGACAAATGACCTCACGAATGTCCCTAAAAATGAATTTTATAAAATTTCCTTAGAATTGGATTGAAGTTCAAATAAAATTAATTTGAATTTAAACCGGGATGTAATGAATCATTTCGGGATAAAAATTGGACCTAAACAAGTGGGAGGCGTGTGCCTCGATGTGAGCCAAGTCTTTAAAATTATAAATAGGGTTAAAAATCAGATATTTCTTTGAAATATCTCTATAATTCAACCCTTAAACGTGTGGGAGAAAGAGGGAGAGAAAAGATAAAAAACAAATTTTCTCTCGTCAATTCTTAGAGTTCTATCGGTCGAAATTTGTCGAGCTAAGAGTTACAATCGATCACATTGACGAGGGTAACGCAACCACACTAGAAATGAAGAATTTCACTGAAGATTCAAAGGAGAGATTTTGGGAAAATTAAGTTTTGGAGGTTTTAGGGCTATTATATGGCATGTTTTGGGGCAGCTATGTGGGCTGTTTTGGAGTTGTTATGCGACCTATTTTGGGGCTGTTATGCGTCCTGTTTTGAGGCTGTTATGTGGCCTATTTTGGGACTACTATGTGAGCATGTTATGTTTCTATATAAATTATGTCTTGTATGGGGATGTGATAAATGTCTTAAATGATTGAAGTGTCATTTTGATGAAATTGAAATAATATGCTTGGATGTTATGGTGTGTTGAAATCATATGCTTATGAGGTGATTTACATTGAAAATGTAAGTGTTCAAATGTGATAGATATAATCTATATGGCATTCATTCCACGTAGATATGTTATGGCTATTGAAATTGCTCAATTGGCATCCATGTATTTTGGGCATGAGGTTGTCAACTCATTCATGGGATTAGGCATGAGTGTGGGTGTGTATGCATGGTTTAATCAAACACCACTCTTCGTGATTAATATGTGGACTCAAAAATGTGGGATTGAAAATCCAAGGGAGTCACATGGTTGCATAAGAAAAACTTGTGTCAGGTATCGCAAGAAGGGCTAGACACTTCCTCGGGTGAAAATCCTGGCTATTTGGTTCATACACTTCCCTGAGGTGAAATTCTAAAAAAGTGTAATGGCGTACGGAGCCAGTCGGTGTGATTCTGAAATTCGATACCCAACAAAGACACATGATTTTGTAATACAAAGTATTCATTCAAAGGGAAATATCTAAGAATGAGTTGGTTTTATAAACACATAGTTTGTATTTCAAAAATGAACATTAGATGTATTCCATCAATTATTTCAAAAATGAACATTAGATGTATTCCATCAATGATAAAGGTTTTCACTCGTGCATTGAATTGTGCGATGGGAATCAGCGAGGGCTCAAGTGGATGTGCGTGAGTGAGTCTCATCTCATTCCATAGCATGACACGGTGAAATTCTAACATAAAATTTTAAACTTTGTATGGAATGTTGTTTGGTATGAATGTTAAATGTAAACATTGCATATGCACTTAGCTGGGGAGTAGCCTCTATAGGAATAACTCTACTGGGCATTAGCTCACCCTATACGGGAAATATTTCAGGTGCGGGATACACACCGGTGGAAGGCTCCCAATCCGAGCCCCATGGATGAAGAAAGCCAGAATGTGGCTTTTGTTTTGAAGTTTTGTAAAAATTTTGTTTTGGACATGTAGTTATATGGAATTACTTGCAATGGAACTTGTATATATAGAGTTTTATTGTGAAAAACTCACTAAGTTTTTGGACTATTTTAATGAAATCTTGCATGCTATTATATGTTTACTTTTAAATAGACCCGGTGTGGTCAATATTGTATATTGGACCTCGGATGGGTCATGTGATTGTTTAATGCACAGATTGTGTTTTGGGTAGAGCTTCCTGTACAAAGGAGACTCTGCCCAAATTTTGTTAAATTAAGGACCCCCTATTTTTGGGGTGTCACAACTTGGTATCAGAGCATAGGTATGCTATTTCCATGGGCTAATGGGCATTGGGTCTAGATTATTGCATTCATTGTGCATTTCATCTTCTGTGTTTAAATGCTACATGTGTATGTGTTATGTATTATGTGAATTATATGCATGATGAAATATATATGGAAATGAGACACTAGGGTTAGAGAACATAACCTTGGGGTCAGGAAAAGAATGAAGGGAATGGTTTAGGGTATTAATGTTTAGTAGTGGTGACACATGCTCTACTAGTGAGACAATGGGAGAAATCTCAAATGTTCAACTTTGATCTCTACTTTGGGATACTAAGTTAATGCTCTATTATTATTTAACTTGTGTGATGGATTTGGGCTTAGAGGTTGAGACCTTGGATGAGCCATTGCATGTGAGTTCTCCCCTAGGAGCTAGGGTGAGAATTGATCAGATATGTCAGGATTGCAAGTTAGAGATCTCAGGGATTCTACTTACTGTAGACCTTAGGGTCATGGACATGTCAGAATTCGATGTTATCCTTGGGATGGATTGGTTAGCGGCACACCAAGTCGTCATTGATTGTGATCGAAAGAGGGTCAATACTTACATCCCAAAGGGGATTTGTTTCAACTTTTAGGGGGAAAAACGTGATGCTTTACCTCATGCCATGTATGATTCCCATTGGCACGAGTAGTTGGTGGGTTGGCTAGCAAGCCTTACCCTAGAGGATGAGGCAAGACAGGAGTTGGGTCTACCTTGGGTCGTGTGCAAATATGAGGATGCTTTTTCAGATGAATTATCAGGATTACCTCCACACATAGGGATGTAGACTTCACCATTGAGTTGCATCTTGGTACTTGCCCATTTCTATGACTCCACATAGGATGGCGCCAGCTGAGTTGCAAGAACTCAAGGTCCAATTGCAAGAATTATTGCACAGGGGCTTTATTAGACCAAGCACTTCACATTGGGGCGCTCCGATATTGTTTGCCAAGAAGAAGGACAAGACCCTACGATTGTGTATAGATTATCGGTAGTTGAATTGGGTTACTATCAAGAATAGGTACTATTTGCCGAGGATTGATGACTTGTTTGATCAGTTGCGAAGGGCGCAGGGCTACTCCAAGATAGATCTCCACACCGGTTACCATCTGTTGAGGGTTAGGGTGGCTGATATCCCTAAGACGACGTTTCGGACATGGTATAGGCATTTCGAGTTTACATTCATGCCTTTATTGTTGATATGTTGATCTTTGCATTGAACCTTGAATACAGGAGCACATTATAGAAGTTCATCCTATGCTCGAGTATCACATATGTGTTTGCTTTTGAACTCAACTTTAAGTGCACCTTGAATGTGAAATTTTGACAATTTACAAATTGAGTTCACTTTTTAGTGCTTGATATGAATAGTGGAGATGAGTAAGGATCCATGAGAGCTTTAGTGTCAATCCTTATTAGAGGGAACTTACATTTACTTAAGGAAGAATTTTTCAAATTCCAAATGTGTTCAATAATCTCATTATGCTTGTTTTGGTTAGGTGCATTGGGGTAGTTGATTGACTTTGTCTTGATATGTACAATGCTCTCCTGTGCCTATCTAAAAAATGATCTTAGGCCATCCTTGATTTTTTTTGAGCCTTAGCCTTTTTCTTGTGAAAATTTTATCCCTAGTGCCATGATTGAGCCTTAATTGTAAATTCGTTTTCATGCCACACATTTGACCAACCCATGCAAAATGATAAAAATCAACCTCACATTGGTTGTTCCTAGAGCTGAATATGAGTAATCATAAAAGAGAAGGAATTTTGATGCAGAAACTTAACCAAAGGGATGAATGAAGTTGAAGTCAAAAAGTAGAACGAAAAAGAATGAAAAATCCAAGAAAATGAGAAAAATGGGGTGAAAAGAAGAAAAGAATGACAAAAGAAATGGAAAATTTTAAGAAAAAGAAACAAAGAGTGAAATGATGGTGTAGACTAAAAATCCCATGAAAAGGGAGATGTTTTTGAAATAAAAGTCATTCACTCGGAAAAACCCTCTTTGTTATCCTATATCCTTTATTTCATTTGCCTCAATATCACCCCAAGGCCCTATTATAACGCTTGAAAGTCCTAAATGATCTAGAGAAAATAAGGGGATAGCATACTTTTAAAGAAAAAGAAAGGTTGATTGTGCTATCTAATGCCCTAGCATTCCTTTCATGAGATTATGCCAAGGTTGTTTCATTTATATGCACACTTCAATTTTGGATTATATGTGAGCATACTTCATTTTGTGCACAATAGTCCATCTCACATATACACATGAAGAGCATGCTAGGATGACTAGAGTGTGATTCATTGTAGAGACACACCCTTGGTGAGGTTGCATCGAAGCTTAATTTGGATAGCTAAAGTGAATGTAAACTAAGTTGTGTAAATGCTTAAATTACATGTTCATTTCACACACACATTAGTTTGAAAATGAATGTACGGGTGCATACTCTAGCCTAGAATTTAAAGCCATAGTGTTTCTCATATGCCCTTGTCATTTGAATCTATGCTTTATATTTTGGGTATTCATTTTGGTAGTCAAAATTAGAAATCCATGTCTTATATTTTGAAAACATCAAAATTTTAAATCATGTTGCAATTTCGAAAATGACTTTGGGCATGATCAATCAATTGTGTTCTATGTGTGGTTCAAGTTTTTGGTAGGTTAGATGTCATGGATAGGGTATTAAAATGTTTTGGATTTGAAAAAAGTTGGGTTGGATGTGAGTTTTGGAGCAAAGGAATGGTTTTGTAGCAAAGGCAAAACCTTCCAGAAAGTTTTGTCCAGTGTGAAAAATCTTCCGAAAGGTTGTCATCGACCTTCCGAAAGGTTTTCATTACTAGACAGTTATGCCCCAGTAGTAAGCAAAACCTTCCGAAAGGTTTTGATCGACCTTCCGAAAGGTCTTGCCCAAAATGCCAAAAATGAGGGTTTTAAGTTAGAATTTTTTGAAAAATCCTTCACATTTCCCCTAAATCTCAAGCTCCCAAACTCTCTCCTCTCCATCTAACTCCTTCCAAGCTTCAAAACACTTCACCCAAGCCCTTAATTCTTACATTTCTCTTGATTAGGGTTGAATTTGAGTGATTTTTACCAAAAATCTTGGTGTTCTCACAAAACCCTAGTTTCCCAAGTTCTTACCCCATTTTCCAATCACCCTTAGGGTTTCTTCAAATCTTGGAATCCCATTTCCATGGCTCTTGTAGGAAGGACTTCTCTTGACACCTTCGAGCCCGTTGAGTGGCTCTTGATGTGGATTTTGACAATTCTTGGCTTGGGGGCACTATTGATCACCATGGCCCATACCAAGAGAACGAGCCCTGAGTCCCCATCACCCATGGGCACTAGCTCATGCAAAAGGAACGTGGAGGGCCTGAGTAGTGGAGATCGAGAGGAGAGAAGGACAAAAGTTGTGACACCCCAAAAATCCGGGGGTCCGTTGATTACTCATCAACCCGCGGAATGCCCGTGGATACCAAGTAACTCGATATCTCAACGTTATGCCCCATTTACTAGGGTCCATCCTTTATTAAAAATTTAGGCAGAGTCTCCTTTGTAAGGAGAACTCTACTCAAAACACAACATGTGCATTATATAATAACAAGACCCATCCGACGTCTTATATTCAACAATGACCACACCGGGTCCATTTATAAGTAAACATTGGCCACACCGGGTCCAATTATCCATATTCATACAAACATGCAAGATTATATTAAAACAGTCAATNTAAAACTTGACCACACCGGGTCCAATCATCATATTTATATCAAAATATGCAAGGTTATATTAAAACAGTCCATATATACTCTATTACAATTCCTTTACACATTACATGCCAAAATTTAATTACAAATCTACTTTTACAAAAAAAAATGGATTGGAAGCCACAAGTCGACTTTTCTTCAACCATGTGACCCGGATTGTGAGCCGTCCATTGGTGCATGACCCACACCTGAAATGTTTCCCGTATAGGGTGAGCCAATGCCCAGTAGAATAATCCCTACAGAGGCTACTCATCACCTAAAATGCATATGCAATGTATAAATGCAACATTTCACAACAAGTATTCCCTCCAACAATAACATATAATACAATGTTGGAAAATCATGATGTCATGCCAAGTAATGAGATGAAACTCACTCATGCATGTTATCCCGAGCCCACACTGACTCCCACAACACAATGCGACACTTATGTGTAAAACAAACGTCCTTGATGAAACACATCCAAAGATCATTTTGAAATCAGCCATATGACATAAAACTAATTCATTTTTGGATGTTTCCTATCAAATGAATAATTGNACAAACGTCTTTGATGAAACACATCCAAAGATCATTTTGAAATCAACCATATGTCATAAAACTAATTCATTCTTGGATGTTTCCCATCAAATGAATAATTTATATATCAAAATCATGTGCCTTTATGGGGTATCGGATTCAGGAATCGCACCTTCGGCTCCGTACGCCGTTACACTTTTCTGGAATTTCACCGACGGTAAGTGTATCNCATCAAATGAATAATTTATATATCAAAATCATGTGCCTTTATGGGGTATCGGATTCAGGAATCGCACCTCCGGCTCCGTACGCCGTTACACTTTTCTGGAATTTCACCGCCGGTAAGTGTATGAACCAAGTGGTCGGGTTTTTCACCCGAGGGAGTGTCTAGCCCTACTTGCTATACCCGACACAAGTTTTCTTATGCATGTCACCGTGCGACTCCGTAGGACATTCCATCCCACTTTCCCGAGCCTACCATCAAGAACCAATGTTGGTGTTGATCACCCCATGCAACCCTACACCCACACTCATGCATGTAGCCCATGAATGTGATGTTAATTCTATGTCCATATTGCAATGCATGCCAAATGACAATTTTTATAGATCATTGTATACCATGGCAATTAATATCATTTGCATATAATCACATAACCATTTCAAGTTCAATATATCCAAGAGCATATATCAACACTCCATCAACATGATAACACATAATACATGCTAATATTACATTTCATTCACAAGGCATAATATAAAACACAAAGCATGCCCACATGATCCCAATTTTCAAGGGATTACATAAATACTTCCATATACCAAAATCAAGCCAAGATTTTATATGGATCATTCAAACAAAATAAAAATCAGAATATATGATTTTTATATTACCAATTATCTAAACATTCTAGAAATCACAAACTAGCACTTTCTAACTACCAATTCACACTACCCATTTCCATAACACCAACCATAATGAAAAAATGTTAGAAATACTCAAAACAGCCCACATGAACCCTATGGACACCTTAGGTTAGAAATAGGTCCGAGTAGGAGGAACCCTACCTCTTGAAGCGTAAAGAATTTGTAGAAAGCCTCAAGAACAAGATTGAAGTCCAAAGCTTAGATTTCTCCAAAATCCTCCCTTTGAATCTTCAGTGAAAATCTTTGTTTTTGGTACCCACGCATAGCTCTCGTCGCGTAGATCGACATTAATTCTTGGCCCGACGAATTCCGACCGACGGAACTCCGAGAATCGGCAAAAGAAAGCTTGAAGAATTATTTTTTTTCTTTTTTTCTCTTGGGTCTGATCCAGCCGGCCGAATGAAGAGAAAACATCTTATTTTTCAGATATTTGTCCACTTTTATACTTTTTAAACACTTGGCCCTCGTCGCACCAAGTGTCGTCCTTTGTCCGGGTCTGTTTTCGCCTCGAAACGATTAAATTTCGTACTGATTTAAGCTCAAAATATTTTATATGAACTTTATTTAAAATATTTTTTAACTTCTAAAATTTTTATAAAAATTTCGTTTTTAGGAGTCATCGAACACCCGTCACCTCAAAAAACGTGAAAAATCTGACTATCACAGAATTCGACGAAATTTGTTTTGGTAACTAGATTTCATGAGGCAAATCCAACAGTGAGGTCCGTTTCACCATCTGAGGTCTATAAAAATATCAGTTTTTAACCCACACTATAATGACAAATTACCATTTTGCCCTTTTTTTTCAGAAAAAAGTTAAAAAAATTTCCGGGTTTCACAAAAGTGAGACATGATGCATGTAGACAAAGGATCTATGAAAAAATTGTCATGTGTGAGAGGTACGTGAACAAGATCTTACTTGGGCAAAACGATGAAAACGTAAGGGTGATCGAGCGACATGGTTTGGGTATTTGGTTTGAGGAGGTGAGTGGCTACAACTTGAGGTTATGTAGAGAGTTCTATAAGAAATTGTCGATGTTTGGTGAGAATGCGTGTGGGTTAAGGACTAATGTCCGGGGGAAGACTTTTAAGGTGACCCCTGACCTGATTGCCACATTGCTGAGGTATGAGAGGCCTCCCTTTACTATCCCAGTCTACCCACACAATGTTGAAGGGGGTAGGACACTCTCCAATTATGTGCAGCTCACCCATAAGGACTAATTAACCCTAATTAGTGTGTAAACTATAATGATTAATTAATCAACTTTGTAAGATAAAACAACTAAAAATTATCAATTAGGAGTAATTATAATTTGTGTGGAAATTAAAGTTTTAAATACTTTATGTTTAAATTTTAGGGTCTAATGCAGAAATACCGGAGAATGCAAGGCAATTTTGCAAAACTTGAAACAACAAAGGAGCAAAGTGTAATATAGACACATGGAACATCTAACACGCGACACATGGATCAACTACAAGGCACCTTGAAGCTTAAGAACAAGACACTTGGAACCTCTTGCAAGGCAACACCATTCAGATGGTGATCCTAGGGTCCGGATGGTCACTAGGTGGCAAAGCCTTACCTTTCCACCTCATTCTTGCATTTTGCCTATATATAGGAGTGTTCTCCACCATTTCAAAAGGCCGGCCATCCTAGAGCTCCAAAGGGAGAAATCCAAGGGAAAAAAAAGAGAGAAAAAGAAAGAAAGAAAGAAAGAGAAATTCAAATACAAAGCAGGTATATCCTACACCAATATTCTATATTTCTACATTTCTACATTTATGTTGTATCTTTCTATTCGGATAGTTGAACTACCGCCACTTTTTTTGTCTTAATTGATAATAAAGGTGGTTGTGTTTCAGTTGTTCCATATGAAAGAAGTTTTAGAATTGATATTTTAATTTTAGTTGTAATAAAAACTGTCTGCACTTCTTGCTTGTCTGTAACAATGGAGAGTGAGTAGTTCACTTATACCCTTCGGTGAAGGGTGAACATATGTATATTATTGGTTAACTTCTGGAAATGTTGATGTTTTTTTTATATTTTATCTATGTATGTATTATAAGCTTCATGTAAGATAAAGTGATGTACATAGTTTTAGTGTTGTTTTTGGAATTATGTCATCAGTGCATTATCAACCTACCGGTAAAAAATCCACGGTATTCCTATCGCTATGTCTAGTCCTCCACCGGAACGCTGAGGATGTTAACTGTTGTATGGTACTAAACCTAAATGATCCCCATGAATGGCTTGTCCTCTAGATTATTAGGGTTGTTCATATATAAAAATACTGCCAGATGAAAATCTACGTGTTCCTATCAGTATGGCTAGTCCTCCACTGGAACGCTAAAGATGTTCTAATGTAGCATGCTATAACTATTAGATTAATGACCTAAGTGATCCTCGTGAATGACTTGTCCTTCTGGATTATTAAGATCATTTAACTAATATAAATGATAATATTTCCAGTCGAACAACAACAGCATTCCTATCGGTATGGTTTATCCTCCACTGGAACGCTGAGGATGTTTAACTGGTATATATGTATCGCAGATGAAGTCAAATGAATAATTCAAGTATTCCACATGAATGGCTTGTCCTTCTGGTTTGCTTAGATTAATCACTTGATACATCTAAAACCAGCTAACCTAAGAAGTTACTGTGTTATAAATTAATACCACCAGCTAACCTAAGAAGTTGTTGTGTTATGAATTAATACCACCAGTTAACCTAAGAAGTGGCTATATTATGGTTTATTATATATGCACCTACTATTATAGAGTCTATTGAGTAATTCAAGTATTCCTCATGAATGGCTTGTCCTTCTGGTTGCTTGGATTAATCAATTGACATGAATACCACCAGCTAACCTAAGAAATTGTTGTGTGATGGTCTATATACATCAGACCTACCAGTTGACTTTCTAGTAAAATGGGAGTTAATTGTGGTAAGGTAGCATTTTCAGTATTTAACCAATATAAAGCATATGGAAACCCTAAACTGAAGGGTATCTTTTACATTATTTTCATTAACAAGCTTACCTACGCACTTTATTTAATTAAACTAGTTCTCAACCTAAGCTCACTTCACAAGTTATCACTTGTACACCACTTTAAACAATAATTTTACATTTTTTTTATTCTTTATTTTATTTTAAATTCTAATACTAAAACTCTCTNACTAGTTATCAATCTAAGCTCACATCACAAGCTATCTCATATTTTCATATTTTAAAACAATAACTTCACTATTTTATTTTGTTTTCTAATTATTAAAAATCTTCATGGGATCAATACTTGGACTTAAATCGAGAAAACTACAATTCGACCACTTATACTTGGGTGTATAATATAAATTAGATCACGAAATAGTGCGAATCAAGTTTTTGGCACCGTTGCCAGGGAGTTATGGTAATTTGAAAAAAAAAATAATAATAACAATATATATGTTTATTTGTATTGTATGTTTATAGTTTGTTTATTTATAGTCTATGTCTGTTCATTCATCAGTAGGTTCTGTAAATCAGTCATCTCCCTCATCTTCTTCATCTTCATCTACACAAGAATCCTTTGACTTAAGTATGGTTAGAAACATACCTAGGGAAGAATAACCTAGAGAACAAGAGGTAGTTCAAAATATCCGACCATTAAGAGAATATCTACATCCTACAAGAACTAATGTCCCATCATGTTTTGCTTTTCCAATAGACGCTCCAAATATTAATATTAAACTAGGAACAATACAATTACTACCACAGTTTCATGGTTTAGAAACTGAAAACCCCTATGTTCATATGAAAGAATTTAAAGAAGTCTGTGGAACTTTGCAAGATAATTCTGAAATGGTCAGATTAAAACTTTTTCCTTTTTCTTTGAAAGATAAAGCTAAACTATGGCTAAAATTTTTAAGAGCAAATTCGATCACAAACTAGCAAGTTTTAGAAGCTGAGTTCTTTAAAAAAAAATTCCTATGCATTGTACTAATACATTAAGACATCAAATAATGAACTTTTCTATAAAAGAAGGTAAAAATTTTTATCAATGTTGGGAAAAATTTAAAGATCTTCTCCAAGTTTGTCCACATCATGCATTTGAAAACTAGACTTTAGTTGGTTTCTTTTATGATGCACTTCCATCTGCAATGCGACAATTTGTTGAAATGATGGCCCAAGAAGAATTTATGAATAAAAACCCTGAAGAAGCATTTCAATTTTTTGATACTATTTCAAAAAGTTCCTAGATGTGGGACTCAACTTCTTCAAATATTGTGGAAAATAAGTCATCTACATTTGAAAGGGGGAAATATATTTTGAAAGACGATGATAATTTAAGAGCTAAAATGGCTAATTTATCTCAAAAATTAGAAGCCTTAGAAATGGAACAAATTAAGCAAATATATGTAGTATCAACTACTAATCAAGTATGTGAAATTTGTGTGTTGCCAGGACATGCTGCTGGGGAATGTCCAACTATACCTGCTTTTAAAGAAGTGTTAATTGAACAATCTAATGTTGTTCCAACTTATAATAATAAGTCTTATATGAATCCACTCTGAAACTTACAATCCAGGATGGAGGGATCATCCAAATTTTAGTTGGAGAAATACAATACTCATAAATCAAACACAAGGTCCACCACAACAATAAAATCAACAACAATATCAGTCATATCAACCTCCTCAGAGAATAACTCTGGAAGATAATATGAATCAATTTATTTAGAATCAGATGAGTTTTAATACTCAAACAACTCAAACATTTAATGATTTTAAAGCTCAAACTAGCTAAATTAACCCAGTCTTTGAGTACTTTGAAGAAAGGAAAATCTACATCTCAACCTAAACTTCCGCAAAGTCAGAATCAAGCTAATGCTATATCTTCTGAACCCTGTCCAAGTCAAGTTCAAGCAATCACAATACTAAGAAGTGGAAAAGTTATTGTCAAAACTATTAAACCTAAAATTTCAAAAGAAAATATGGAAGGAAATTCCTGTTAATGAACCACTTCAACCTGAACCTTCAATTGAAAAGCAACCAGAAATACAAAATGAAAAAGATCCTCCATGTCCTATTCCTTTACCTTTTCCTCAAAGGGTCAAAAAATTTTCATCTGAAAAAGATCAATCGAATATTCTTGAGTTATTTAAACAAGTAAAGATCAATATCCTTTGTTGGATGCAATAAAACGAGTTTCGATTTATGCTAAATTTCTAAAAGATCTTTGCACAATAAAAAGAAGAACTAATGTATCAAAGAAAGCATTTTCAACTAAACAAGTTAATACTATAATACAACATGATACACTTCTTAAGTACAAAGATCCCGGTAGTCCTACAGTCTCATGTCTAATTGGAAATTTTTGAATTGAACAAGCTCTGCTAGATCTTGGATCCAGTTATAATTTAATGTCATATTCAGTATACACACAATTAGGATTAAGTGAAGTAAAACCTAGCAATATTACACTACAACTAGCAAACCGGTCAATAAGAATTCCACAAGGAATTATGGAAGATATTATTGTCCAAGTTGATCAATTTTATTTTTCAGCAAATTTTATTACTATAGACACAGAACCAATTTTTCATGAATGTGTATCCATACCTTTGATTTTGGGTCAACCATTCCTAGCTACATCTAATGCATTGATTAATTGTAGGAATGGAGTCATGAAACTTTCATTTGGAAATATGACTTTGGAATTAAATATTTTTGAAGGTGCAAAATGACCTAGAGAAGAAGAGGAAGTACATGAAATAAATTGTGTTGAGACATTAACTCAAAGTTTCTTTGAGAAAGTTTTTCTGGAAAAAGAGTTATTTGCATTAGAATCTATATCTAACAAGGAATCTGAAAATAAGGAAAATCCAGAATGTGATAATCTGTTGTCTAAATCTGTAAAATCTAATATCAAAATCGTTAAGTGAATAACACAAAAACACGACATATATTGTGTGCTAATATGTCTTTTATACTTGTTTATAGTCATGAATTTGGGGAGAAATGTGCTTAACTTTTGTTTTGATGGAGTTTTGGGTGAATGTAGGTACAACAATGTAAATGGTATGAGTTATACACCCATTGAAGTGGTTGAAGTCAATGAAGAAGAGGGGGTAGCTTAAAAGGAAAGTTTGGAGGGAGAAGAAACCAAGAAAATGGAATTTGGTTGAAGACCTTCCGGAAGGATTGGGTAAAAAAATCTTCCGGAAGGTTTTGCCTTGGATTTCTTTTTCACTGTCAAAACCTTCCGGAAGGTTATGTCCACTAGAATGAACCTTCCGGAAGGTTTTGCCTACTGGAGTGAAACCTTCTGGAAGGTTTTGTCTACTGGATTGAACCTTTTGGAAGATTTTTCCTGTTGACCTTTTCATTTAACTGTTCCTACACAAACCTTCCGGAAGGTTTTCTGTCGACCTTTCGAAAGGTTTTACCCAAATTTCCCAGATAGCCTGCATCTCAAGCTCTGCTATTTGGGGGTCCCACTTACACTTCTCCAACTGACCCCCTGACATCTCCTGCATGTCTAGGAGCCTCCTCTCACCTCTACTTGGACTTGGATGGCTTTTGAATTAATTAGGGGAGAGAGAAGAGTGGAGGCTGGTCCTAGTCTGCACCATGCAGCCCCTATGGATGGAAATCACATCACTCAGCTAAGAGGGGACTCCAAGCACATTTTTGGGAAGAAAATGACTCTATTGTTCAACATTGCATGTAATAGAAGATATATAGAGAGAAGGTCTGTGTAGAAGATGATGAATAGTGTTCTAGTGAGAGAAAATTGAGATTTTTGCATTTCTTTCAATACATTGTCTCGTAATCCCTGGTATGAATCTTTAGAGCTTCATTTAATGTCATTAATGTTGTTCTCCTTCAAGTTCAATGAAAGTTTAATGCTCTTTTAAATCTTTCACCATTAATGCATCAAAGTTCTTCATTTTCTTAGTTTTCATATCGGTATTCAATATACTCTCTTATAGCTTATGTTTTCTTGAATCTAGTTACTCTAGAACTTCATATATTTGCAATGCATTCTCATTACATTGTCAATTTTATTTTAAGCATGATTAGCTAAATCTTTTAGTTGGCAAAACCAAAGGGAATCTCCACTTGGGTATACCATTTCAATTCATTCTCCTCCCTTCTTTTAGAGTTCAATGGCTCGGTTTGACTAGGTTGAGGGTGGATAAGTTGGAGAGTCTTTGATACTTTGTAGGCCTAATCACAGTTTATGCTTAGATACTCACCAATCTTATCCCTAACTTCCCACGAATCAATCGTTCATTCATGCTCTATTGGAGGAGGGTTTTGAGTTGAGATGGTATTCCTATTGGAGTGGCCTATTGAATTTTCCAATATTTGTTTCCCATTTTATTAGCATCAAAACAAACTTCACCAAATAACTTCCAATAACCAAAGATTTTACACTTTATTTTTCCCAAAATCACCTTCCCCTCGATTTACTTCCTTCCCCGTGGAAACAACCTTAGAATACCACCAAGTAGAACATGACCCACAAAAGTCTCCTTGCGCTTGGGGAGCACTTTTGTACACACACATACATTTGTTGTGCATTTACACATCACATTACCATCATTTCATTTTTTTCCCATCTCCTTGCCCTTTCTTTTGACATCACCCATAGGAGAGTGACACTCCCCTTCATCCATATATTATACATGCTAAAAGGTGATGTTTAGAGGTTAGGAAACAATAAGAAAATTTGTCAAGCATTAAGCCAGAATTAAAACTTCCAACTAATTTGAAGTATGTCTTTTTAGGAGAAAATGAAATCCATCCTATAATAATATCATCTAAATTATCTAAAATTCAGGAAAAAGAACTGATAAAAAATTTTGAAAAATCACCAAAGTGATATTAGATGGACAATAGCATATATAAAAGGTATAAGTTCATTTATGTGTACTCATTGTATTTATTTAGAAGAGAATGCTAAACCATCTCGTCAGATGCAAAGAAGATTGAATCCATACTTAAAAGAAGTAGTTTGCGCTGAAGTACTTAAACTACTGGATGCTAATATTATTTATCCAATATCTGATAGTAAATGGGTTAGTCCTGCACAAGTAGTTCCTAAAAAGTCTGGTGTTACAGTCATAAAAAATCAAGAAAACGAATTAGTCCCAATCCGTACAGTCACAGGTTGGCGTGTATGTATTGACTATTGAAAGCTAAATTCTCTCACCAGAAAGGATCACTTTCCGTTACCATTTCTAGATCAAGTACTGGAAAGAATAGCTGTTCATGCATGTTATTATTTTCTAGATGAATATTATGGTTATAATCAAATTGAAATTGCAATAGATGATCAAGAAAAAATTACATTTACATGTCCGTTTGGAACTTTTGCTTATAAAAGAATGCCTTTTGGGTTATGTAATGCTCCAGCTACCTTTCAGCGTTGCATGTTAAGTATATTTACTGATATGGTAGAACGATATCTAGAAGTTTTTATGGACGACTTTTCAGTATACGGTGATTCATTTAACTTATGTTTAACAAATCTTGAAAGAGTACTTATTAGATGCGAAGAAACAAACCTTGTCTTAAATTGGAAAATATGTCATTTCATAGTTACATAAGGAATTGTTTTAGGTCACATAGTTTCTGAAAAAGAAATTGAAGTTGATAAATCCAAAATTAACTTAATAGATAATCTTCCTTCACCAAAAATTATAAAAGATGTTTGATCCTTTTTTGGTTACGTTGGATTTTATCGAAGATTTATTAAAAACTTTAGTTCAATATCAAGACCAATTTGTAATCTTTTATGTCAAAATATAATATGTGAATGGAATGATGCATGTTAATTAGCATTTGATAAATTAAAAAATATGTTTATTTCTGCACCAATCATGCAACCTCCTAACTGGTTTTTACCTTTTGAATTAATGTCTGATGCAAGTGATTATGCAGTAGGAGCTGTACTAGGTCAAAGAAAAGATAAAAAAATCATATGTTATTTACTATGCAAGCAAAACTCTAAATGGTGCACAAATGAACTATTCAACCACAGAAAAAGAATTACTTGATGTTGTGTTTGCATTAGATAAATTTAGATCATATCTGGTTGGATCGTCAATTATTATATTTACGGATCATGCAGCTTTAAAATACTTACTTACTAAGCAAGATGCTAAACCACGTCTCCTACGTTAGATTTTGTTACTTCAAGAATTTGATCTTATCATAAAAGATAAGAAAAGAGTAGAGAATGTGGTAGCGGATCACTTGTCAAGGTTAAACTATGAAATAAAAGAAGAATCAACTTCGATTAGAGAAACCTTTCCAAATGAATAACTATTTGCAATAATCAAACAACTATGGTATGCAGATATAGCTAATTATTCAGCTACTGGTACTATTTCTTCTAATTATTCCTGCACTGATAGGAACAAGTTTTTAAAGGAGGTGCGAATTTTTTTTTAGGAAGATCCTTATTTGCTTAAATACTGTAAGGACCAAATAATACGACGTTGTATACCTAATCATGAAATCAGTTCAATAATTTAGTTTTGTCACTCTGAAGCTTGCGGAGGCCATTTTGCTTCAAAGAAAACTGCTGCTAAAATTTTGCAGTGTCGATTTTATTGGCCAACTCTTTTTAAAGATGTTCATATCTTTTGTTTAAATTGTGACAGATGCCAAAGAATAGGAAATATTTTGAAAAGAAATATGATGCCTTTAAATCCTATTTTAATTATTAAAATTTTTTATTGTTGGGGCATCGATTTTATGGGACCATTTCCACCATCCTGTGGATATCTGTATATTTTAGTTGCAGTTGACTATGTTTCTAAATGGGTAAAGGCAATTCCATGTAGAAATAATGATCACAGAACAGTGATCAAGTTTTTGAAGGAAAATATTTTATCCAGATTTGGAATTCCTCAAACCATTATTAGTGATGGTGGATTACACTTTTGTAATAAATTTTTTGAAAATCTTATGAAAAAAAACTCAATTTCACATAAAATATCCACTCCGTATCATCCACAAATGAGTGGCCAAGCTGAACTAGCTAATAGGGAGATAAAATACAGTAAATCCAGATCGTAAGGATTGGTCTTTAAGATTGACAGATGCACTTTGGGCTTACCATACTGCATAAGACTATCCTAGGAATGTCTCCTTATCAATTAGTTTATGATAAACCATGTCACTAACCTGTAGAATTAGAACATCAAGCATGTTGGGCAATCAAAATAATGAATTTTGATATGGATAAAGCAGGAGTATCACACAAACTTCAAATTAATGAATTAGAGGAGTTAAGAAATGAACCTTATGAGAATGCAAAGATTGCTATATCAATAATACAAATTTTTCATGATAAAAATATCATGAGAAAATCCTTTGAACCATCTCAAAAAGTTTTGTTATATAATGCAAAGCTTCATTTATTTCCTGAAAAGCTATGATCTAGATGGACAGGACTGTATATAGTTAAGCAAATTTTCAACAATGGGAAATTGAAATCTAAAATCCAGTAACTGGGAATATTTTCAAAGTAAACGGTCAAAGACTCAAACCATACTATGATGGATTCACTCAAGATGTAACTTTTATACAACTTTCTGAGCCATTATATGTACTTTGAACTAATATATATATTATGGTTTAAATATAAAATATAAATACTAATTGTTTGTTAATTGTTTGACATATTAAATCGCTTGAGTGAGAGCCAGATATCTTAATCACTGAAAGACAACAAATTGCTGATTTTTATTCTCAATGCTGGTTATTACTATTTTTACATGGCAAATAATGTTTAATTTAAGTTGGAAGGTATAGGTGTGCATTTACTTCTTGTGTTTAAGATAGTAGTTTTGATTTAAAAATTCAGTTCATCTTTGTGACTGGGAGATGTTAAAAAACTAGATAGAGAGTCAATTTTTAATAATTTTTTGAGTCATTTTTAAATTTTTTTTAAAAAAAATTAAAAAATGGATGAAAAATTATTTTGGTTAAGTTTAATTTTACTACGTCACTTTCCAAAAGATATACATGCGTTGATTATGCAAAAAGCTAGGTATATTAGAAATTTATAAATTTTCGAAAGTCAAGCAAGACCCCTGTGTGGAAAAAGTACATATGCTAAACATCGACGAGCAAATCGTCTCTGTGCTTGTGCAAAATGTGGTCGTACAGAATATTTGAGACAATATAATCAGTGTGCGAAACCAATTTCAAGTCGAGCATCAGATCGTTTACGGTGGATTAGGTATGGCAAAGTAAGGATTATCCTGAAGCATCATCCTATTCTACCTCAATGTTAACAAGATACGTGAGAAATGAAGTTAACTGTGTCACTGATGTTATTGATCCAGAGAGTTCTGATGCTGACTAAATATGATCAATAAAATGTATAGTTTTGGGAATATATGCACATAGTTGTAAATAAATGTAAATAACTATAGAATAAATAGAAAAATCAGTAAATAACAAATAACAAATAAAAAATTAATAACCCCAATTCTTTTGAAAGAAAAAGAGTGGTTAGCAAAGTTTTGTAGAATATATAAAATTATGTCTAATTTTGTAAACTACAGGAAATATAGGAAAAAGAGAGAATGCAGAAAATCAGAGAAGCAGTCTGCAATTGCAAACCAAAAACCAGTCAAATAGTATTATCCAGACGGTGAGACTGGTGTCCGGACGACAGTACCCCTATATATATCTCCTCCATCCAAAAAACCGATCAGTTCTCATTCCCTCACAAGAAAAATTCAAAAAAGCTGAAAGTTTCCAAAGAATAGCCCTCAAATCTGCTATACTCGACTGTTTTTCTTCATATGGATTCAAGACGAAGAACAAGCAAGTCTTCAAGCCCAGCGCGAAGGGATCAATCTCCCCCACCTGATCAACCACCACAACAACCTTACCCAGTAAATATGTTCAATGAGGTGATGTTTGAGAATTTTGAACAACAAGACTGGTATGATGCTAATTTTTTGACTAAACCTATTATTTCTAAAAGACCAGTTATATTTGAGGATTTTGAGAACATAGGAATCAGAAAAATTCTTAATACAAGAGGATGGTTACAAAATGTTAAATCATCTATTCCTCTTATGACGGCTTAGTTCTTGAATTTTATTGTAATGCTGAAATAATTGGAAAAAGGCAATTACGTATATTTATACAGGGTATTATTTTCCAAGTTACACCTGCTACTATAGCCAAATTCTTTTAACCCATATCAAGACCAGAAAACCCCCAATATCTATGTACCCGATTACCTGATTTAAATGTTCTAAGAAGAGAAGTAACGGGTAACCCAAAATTTGCTTGGGGTAGACTGAACAAATACATAAAGCAATGGGACCTGACTGACAAATACCACATCCTGAATTTTATAACAGTGAACAGTTTGCTACCCCATGCCTAGAAAAATCAAATCTATTCTCAGTAGGCTTATTTCTTGTATGCATTTGGGATGGGACACACTATTGATTTGCTGAATTTAATCATAGACCAAATGATACTTACTATGAATAGAATGAAAGCCTCACTCCCAAAACCAGAATGTTCGAACGTCCACTTGAACTATGAGGAGACCAGACTACTGAGACATAGTGTGTTGCAGGCAAGAAAGAAGACTCTATGGTACTTAAGTACCACATTTGAACACCAACTCACGTTCGAACATCCACTTGATTTGATTTAAGACTAGAGTGATGAGTGCAAAATGCCAAGCTCTGCATGAAGTGTGGAAGTGGATTTCCACAGAAGACCACAGACCACTTGAGTGATATGGTCAAACCCAATCTGGCGTTTGAACGTCCATAAAGCCAAAATAGAAATAATGTTCGAATGTTAACTCACATTCGAACGTCCTCCACAGACTGCCTGCAAAGTAGTTGGTTTTCACTTAGACTGGGTGGCATACACTATTCATCCTCTCTTATCGCTCCCCCCTCCCCTTCCTTTGCCTATAAATACTCCCATTAGGGGAGCTTCAAAGGGTGCAAAAAATTTCTCTTGTAAAGTAAGGAGCTAGAGCTTGGTTAGTAGACCTAGACTACACCAAGAACTAGTGAGTTTCTATGGAGGCTTAGACTCCCACTCATTTTGATTAACCTTAGATGTATGTTATATTTACTTGTATCAAGAGAGTTAGTTCATTTCTTGATTGAGGAAGCAACTCTCCATCTTTTGGTTAAGGAAGCAACCCTTCACTTGTTGGTTGAGGAAGCAACCCTCCATTTGTTGGTTGAGGAAGTCACCCTCCAAGTAGTGACTAACTTTCCCCTACTTTCATTGTTTATGTCTTTCACTTCCATTGCTTAAGCTTCCTTCTTCCTTAGAGGAGTGAAAATCTTCCACTTTTCTAGAGCTTTACCAAAGCCGTGAAGGGTGGAACGTGATTCACTTATTCTCTGGTCAAGATCGGCTCTTCGCCTATTGTACTTCACCTTGTAAGTTCTCTACTTGGAGGGATGAGTATCACTCACTTTTCTAGCTTTACCCAAGCCATGAAGAGTGAGTAGTTCCTCATTCACTGTTTAGTAAGAGGTGATGAACATGTATTGATTATTCAGAAGCTATATTTGTGCATTTCCTTTAAGCTTTAATGCTTTATATTTCACTTATAGAAGGATTGAATGCATCTAACAAAGTTAAGGTACTTTGTAAAACTATGGGTTCTTTCTATGTCACGGATGACTCTTGCATG
This sequence comes from Ilex paraguariensis, assembly GCA_963454935.2. Classification (NCBI taxonomy): domain Eukaryota; kingdom Viridiplantae; phylum Streptophyta; class Magnoliopsida; order Aquifoliales; family Aquifoliaceae; genus Ilex; species Ilex paraguariensis. The sequence goes on along the minus strand of CAUOFW020001058.1, from coordinate 301,845 downwards.
AAAAAACCCGTTGGTTCAAGAAAAGTACCTCGGCTAGATCTTCATGACACATTTCAATCTTCACTATTATTGCGCTTTATCTAAAGAATGAAACATTAATGCCATGGTTGGATGCCTTGTAGAAACACTTGTTTGTTTATAGACGGGTTAAATATCGGCACAGGCAATTCTTGTCAACCTCTAAAAAGGCATCAGAATCATGTGCTTAATTCTCACAATCCATCTTTACCTTCCAATTAACTTGCTATTGACACAGGAGTTAATTGAGTTATAAAGCACAAGTATAATAAACTGGATGATTAACTACATGTGTCTAATCCTCAAGCTAAAGGGTGACTGTTTTACATTTGAATTTATTTTATATTTTGTCTAGAAAACTCTTGTAAAGAATCTTCTATTCTATTCAAGAAATCCCACAACTTCAAATTCTCAAAGTTTTCAGTTACTTAGTCTCTATTACTGCTTACTTCAAAACACCAATCATAGTTTCCTGTGGATTCGACTCTAGATTTGACCAGATTATTACTACAGCTTGACCGCCTGCACTTGGGTGTACACATTTCAGATCAAGTCAAGTTTTTGGCGCCATTGCCAGAGAACCATAAAAGGTGTTCACGGTAAAAGGTAAAAAGACCTCACTTTTTGTGTATGACTTTGCTTCGCTGTGTATAAAGCTATTTTAATTAATTGTATGTTTGAGAACTCTCCTCACTATCAAAATTTGCCAGCAGAATCTTCTGGGTCTGTGAATCAACCAGAACCACTTTCACCTAGATCAGTGGTAGACTCTTGTGAAAGTAAAATGGCAAATGATGAGAGACGAGGAGAAATTCCTGTGAAAGAAGGGAAAATGCCTAACATTCGAACTCTGCGGGATTACGTAAATCCCTTAAGAAATAGTGTCCCCTCTTATTTTATCTTTTCTAAAGATGCATGCCTCTTTACTATAAAGACGGAGACAATTCAACTACTCCCTCAATTCCATGGACTCAAAACAGAAAACTCATATTTGCACATAAAAAAGTTTGAGGAAGTATGTGTAACATTTCAAGACAATTTTGAGCTAGCCAAAATAAAACTTTTTTCATTCTCCCTAAGGATAAAGCTAAACAATGGCTAAATTATTTCAAAGCTTTTTCAATACCTGACTGGCAGGCACTACAAAATGAATTTTTCAGAAAGTTTTTTTCTCTACACCGCACTAATGCACTAAAAAGGTAAATCATTAATTTTTCAGTCAAGGAAGGAGAAACCTTTTACCAAAGTTGGGAGAGATTCAAGGATTTACTCCAGTCCTGCCCACACCATGCTTTTGAGAATTGGACTTTGGTAGGATTTTTCTATGACTCCTTGCCCACTAGACTACGTCAGTTTGTCAAAATTATGGCTCAAGGAGAGTTTATGAGTAAGAGTCCAAAGGAGATATTCAATTTTTTTGATACCATATCTGACAGTTCTTAGATGTGGGACTCAGCCTCCCCTATTATTGTTGAAGTCAAACCATCTACTTCCCAAGGGGGTAAGTATGTCTTGAAAGATGAGGATGACCTAAGAGCAAAAATGTCCACCATGTCTTGAAAGCTTGAAGCATTACAGATGAAAAAGGTTCATCAAGTTGATGTTGGCCTTCCCACAAAACAAGTGTGTGGGATTTGTGCACTGACAGGACACCCTACTGGAAAGTGTCCAACTATTCTGGCATTCAAGGAATTCTTGTTGGAATAAACAAATGTCATTTCTAACTTCAACAAGCCTTACTCCAACCCATACTCTAAAACATACAATCCAGGTGGCGGAACCACTCGAACTTCAGTTGGAGAAACACACAACCAACTCCCATAAATCAACAAGGTTCACACCCACCACCTCTAGGACCTCCTACATATCAATCATACCAACCACCACAAAAGAGGAGCCTTGAGAACACACTAAATCAGTTCATGCAAAGCCAAATGAACTACAACAATAATTTCACCCAGGCCTTCACTGATTTCAAAACCCAGACCACTCAATCTTTCAAGGATCTTAAAAGCCACATCTAAAAATTGACCCAATCCATGGCCACATATGAGAAGAGCAAGTTTCCTGCCCAACCAAAACCACCACAAGGCCAATTTTAGGTGGAAAATCCCACTATCATGGAAACTCCACAAAACCAAGCCCAAGTTGTCACTACACTAAGAAGTGGCAAGGTGATTGACAAGGCCATCAAAAATATGCTACTTCTAAAGCCAAAACCTAAGTCAATCTCAGTCAACTCACTAGTCGATCCTAAACCAATTGAGCCTGAATATGTGAGAGAAGAGGAACTCGATCCCATGATTGAACAAGAACCAGAGCCATCAAGGGAAGAAGAACCCTCATATTCTATTCCTGCACATTTTCCTCATAGACTCAAAACTGCACAAAAGTTGAATAATCAACCTGAAATTTACGAGTTTTTAAAGTAAGTAAAAATCAACATTCCACTTCTGGATGCAATCAAACAGGTTCCATCTTATGTCAAGTTTCTGAAAGACTTGTGTACAGCCAAAAGAAGCCAGAATGTTCAGAAAAGAGCCTTCCTGATAGAACATGCCATTGCCTTGCTTCAACAAAAAATTCTTCCAAAATACAAATATCCAGGGTGTCTGACTATGTCATGTGTCATTGGAAACTTCATAATTGAACAAGCACTATTAGACCTAGGAGCTAGTGTCAACTTGCTCCCTTTTTTTGTTTACCAGCATTTGGGTCTGGGAGAACTCAAACCCATAAATGTCACACTTCAGTTGGCAGACAGGTCTATCAAAATCCCTAGAGGTATTATGGAAGATGTACTTGTCCAAGTGGACAATTTTGTATTCCCTATTGACAATTTTATAATTCTTTAGTTCCAATTATATAAATGGATATTAAATGAGGTATATTGAGGCACATTGGACCTCCATTGAATTAAATAATTAAAGGAACACGGGTTATACGTGTGGGTTAAGATCCTAGTTAAGGGGATACGATTGACATGATGTCGGGTCGTGCAACAAGCATGGGTATTTTCGCGGGTTGACGGGTGGCCAATGGTTGAAAAAGGACCCCCGATTTTAGGGGCGTCACAGCTTGGTATCAGAGCATAGGTATACAATTTACCTAGGGCTGTTGGGCATGGGTCTAGACCATTGCATGCATCATACATTCATGATTATGTGCTTAAATGCTATATGCTACATGTTATGTGATATGTGTTATGTGAACGATATACATGGTAAAATGTATAAGAAAAAGTGACACTAGGGTTAGAAAACATAACCTTAGGAGTCAGAAAACAATGGAACAGGATAGTTGAAGGTGTAAACTTGATCCCTAACTTTGGAATACAAAGAGTTTGGTCTATTGCTATTCTACATGTGTGTAGATGGCTAGTGGAGGAAGAGGACATCGAGGCGGTGGGCGGGAACAATAATCAACCACCACTGGCTTTCGACCAACAAGCATTTAATGAAATAATGGGCATGATGGCGGCTACTATCGCACAAGCTAGCGCCAATACAAATCGAGGAGGCTCAAGCAACCTCCAACAATTTAAGGCACACAAGCCTCCAATTTTTAAAGGAGGGGCGGATCCGATGGTGGCCGACCATTGGTTTTGTCAAGTCAACAAAGTCTTAGGGGCAATGGAGATCACCTCGGATGCAACTAAGATAAGACTAGCTACATTCCAACTAGAGGGAGAAGCCCAATTGTGGTGGGATTGGGTGAGCGCCACCAAGAATTTAGAGACCATGACATGGGGAGAGTTCAAGAAACTTTTCATGGGGAAGTATTTCCCGGCTCCACATGACATGAAAGACCCGGGAGTTTTTAGACTTGCGACAAGGAACAATGACGGTGATGGAGTATGTGGCTAAGTTCACAGAGTTAGCTCATTTCATCAACGACTACGTGGCCACAGATATGGGCAAGGTGAGAAAGTTTGAGGATGGTCTAAAATTATTCATCCGACGAAAGATTGTGTGCCTCTACCTACAAGATTTGGATTCAATGGTCGAGATAGCAATGGTTATCGAATGAGAGGTGGATGATTCCAGAAACATTCGGGAGGCTGGTGCAAAATATAGAAAGAAAGAGGGACAATCCTCTTCTTCTAGTTCGGGGAAGAGGTAGAGGACTTCTACCCCTCAAGGGTTTCAGGGACAGGGTCATGGCTATCAGGGTCAAGGCCAAGGTTGTCCCTCCCAAGGTGGGGGAAACTTCAGGACAACATATCAGGTAAGTCAGAGGACTTGCTATCATTGCCATCAACCAAGTCACATGAGAAAGGATTGCCCTCAAAGGCAGTGATCTTAGAGTCATGGGACATCATCTCAGTCTCAGTCATCCATGGAGCGGCTACAAGCTTATTTTGTTCCTCCCCACCCCACAATGGGCCAGGGGAGCCAGTACCAGTTATAGGGTACCACTCAGGCCCTACTACTCTATGAGCGGGGACTCCGCAAGTAAGCCAGATGGGTCATGGCATAGGTCGAGGCCGAGGATAGGGCTCACAAGCTAGGATATCAGGAACCCAAGGGCATGTCTATGCCATGATACCTCAGACTGAGCCAGTGGATTAGTTAGTCATCCAAGGTACGTTTCTACTCTCTCACTTATGGGCTAGGGTATTGTTTGACTCTAGAGCATCACATTCATTCGTCTCTGCATCATGTGTACGGGATTTGGGCTTAGAGGTTGATACTTTAGAAGAGCCGTTGTATGTAAATTCTCCCCTAGGAGCTAGGGTGTGTGTTGACCGGATATGTCGGGGCTGTGAGTTAGAGATCTCAGGGATTCTACTCACCATGGACCTTAGAGTTATGGACATGACAGAGTTTAACGTTATCCTCAGAATGGATTGGTTAGTGGCACATTGGGTTGTCATTGATTGTGATCGAAAGAGAATCACTGCTTATACACTGGAAGATGTTTGTTTCAAGTTTCAAGGGAAAAGCATGATGCCTTACCCCAAGCCGTGTACGAATCTAGATGGCATTTGTAGTTAATGGGATGGCTTGCGAGCCTTACCTTAGAGGATGAGGTGAGACAGGAATTGGGTCTCCCTCGAGCTGTTTGTGAGTATGAGGATATTTTTTTGGATGAACTACCGGGATTACCTCCCCATAGGGATGTGGACTTTAATATTGAGTTGCATCCTGGTACTTCTCTTATTTCTATGACTCCGCATAGAATGACACCAGCTGAGTTGCAAGAACTCAAGGTCCAATTGCAAGAATTATTGGACAAGGGCTTCATTAGATCGAGCACTTCACCTTTGGGCGCTCCGGTATTGTTTGCCAAGAATAAGGATAAGACCCTTCAGTTGTGTATAGATTATCGACAATTGAATCGAGTTACCATTAAGAAGAGGTACTCTTTACCAAGGATTAACGATATATTCGATCAGTTGAGGGGAGCGCGAGTCTACTCCAAGATAGATCTATGCACGGGCTACCATCAGTTGAGGATTAGGGAGGAAGACATCCCTAAGACAGCATTCAAAATGCAGTATGGACATTTTGAGTTTACAGTCATGCCTTTCAGGTTGACTAATGCTCCAACAGCATTCATGGATCTCATGTATAGGGTGTTCCACCCTACCTAGATCAATTCGTCGTGGTTTTTGTTGACAACATCCTGATATACTCCAAGTCTGAGAAAGAGCATGAGAATCACTTGAGGATCGTTCTGCAGACCTTGAGAGACCACCAGTTGTACGCTAAGTTCAGCAAATGTGAGTTTTAGCTTACGGAGGTAAAATTTTTGGGACACGTGGTGTCGGCTTTGGGTGTATCTGTGGACCCGGAGAAGGTAGAGGCAGTCATGAATTGGGAGAGACCGAAGTCAGTCTTTGAGATACGCAGTTACTTGGGATTGACTGGGTATTACAGGAGGTTCATCGAGGACTTCTCCCGACTAGCTACACCTATAACTAAATTGACTTGGAAGGAGGTCAAGTTTGTGTGGGATAATTCGTGCGAGAAAGCATTCCAAGAACTAAAGAGGAGGCTTACTTCAGCTCTTATTTTGATCGTTCCAGAGAGAGGACAAATGTACACCTTGTATTTTGATGCCTTCAAGGATGGACTCGATTGTGTTTTGATGCAGTTCGGGAGGGTGGTGGCTTATGGTTCTTGGCAGCTAAAAAATCATGAGCGAAATTATGCCACGCATGATATGGAGTTAGCATCCATTGTCTTTGCCTTGAAGACATGGCGCCACTACTTGTACGGGGAACGGTTCGAGGTATTTTTGGACCATAAAAGTCTGAAGTATATTTTTACACAGCGGGACCTCAACATGAGATAACGCTGGTGGATGGAATACATGGAAGATTATGACTTCACTTTGCACTACCACCCCGGTAAGGCAAATGTAGTGGCTGATGCACTCAACCAAAAGTCAAGGGGAGTCTTAGCTAGTGTAGCTTCTCGGGAGTGGGAGATACTTCAGACTGTGGGACAATTTGGGCTACACTACAGGGATCAAGCTCAGGGCATTTTAAGAAGCTTAATGTCTACGCCTTCCCTACTGAGTAGGATGATGGAGTCCCAGAGGCAGCACCACGAGTTATTATCCATCAAGAATCGAGTGCAGGCGGGTACCGGTGACGAGGGATAGGTCATTCACTCAGATGACAGTCTTTGGTACAGGGGAAGGGTTGTAGTTCCCTAGTTAGTGGATCTGAGAGAGGAAATCCTTAGGGAGTTCCACTACTCCCGATTTGTAGTGCATCCAAGTGGCACAAAGATGTATCATCTTCATCGCCAATATTATTAGAGTGGGATGAAGAGGCAGGTAGGTGACTTTGTTAGTAGATGCCTCACGTGTCAACAGGTTAAGGTTGAGCACCAAAGACCAGCGGGGTTACTCCAGCATTTGGAGGTAGCTGAGTGGAAGTGGGAGCATATCACCATGAATTTTGTGACCCACTTACCACGAATATCGTGGGGACATGACGAGGTATGGGTGATAGTGAACCGGCTTACAAAGTCGGTGCACTTTTTGGCTGTGCAGATGACCTCCCGACTAGAGAAATTCTGCAGATTGTACATACAGGAAATTGTCAGGTTGCATAGGGTGCCCGTATCTATAATATCAAATCAGGATCCCAGATTCACCGCCTACTTTTGGGAGAGCTTCCAACGGGCTATGGGGACTCAGTTAACGATGAGTATAGCATTTCATCCCAAGACGGACGGTCAGTTGGAGAGGACCATCCAGATATTAGAGGACACACTATGGGCATGCGTCCTAGATCTCAAGGGTAGCTGGGAAGAGCATTTACCCTTAGTGAAGTTTGCCTATAACAACAGTTATCAGGCAAGCATACAGATGGCACCCTATGAGGCACTTTATGAGAGGCCTTGTCATTCTCCGGTCTGTTGGACGGAGGTGGGAGAGAGACCCTCTATGAGTCCGAATTTGATTAGAGACTCCTCAGAGAAGATGGATTTGATACGAAAATGTCTTCTTATAGCTTAGAGCCGGTATAAGAGCTATGTCGATAGACAGCAATGACCTCTGGAGTTTGAGGTAGGAGATCACGTCTTCTTGAAAGTGATGGCTAAAAGAGGGGTGGTCAGGTTTGGCAAATGAGGGAAGCTGTCATCGAGGTTTAGTGGGCCCTTCGAGATACTCAAGAGGGTGGGTACAGTGACTTATTAGTTGGCGTTACCGCCAAATCTATCGGGTGTTCACGCGGTATTCCATGTCTCTATGCTCCAGAAGTATACTCCAGATCCGACACATGTAGTGGATTGGGGTGAGATGATTGTTGATGCGGATGGGACCTTCAAGGAGGGACCGATGCGTATCATGGATAGCTAGGAGCAGGTTTTGTGATGCAAAAATGTGAGGCTAGTGAAGGTGATGTGGCAGCACCGAGGCATAGAGGAGGCGACATGGAAGTGTGAGGACACTATGCATATCAACTATCCATTCCTGTTCGAGGATGGAGGTATAAGTTTTATAATTTTAAGTATAATGTCATTGTTGCATATGCATGCAGTTGAGTGTGTGTGTGTATGTGTGAATTTCGGGGATGAAATTCTTTTAAGGGGGAAGAATGTAAAACTCAAAAAATTTAAACTTTTTATGAAAAGGACAAAACAGTAATTTGTCACTACAGTACGGGTTGAAAACCTGAATTTTTATAGATCTTGGACGACAAAACGGACTTCACCATTGGATTCGTCTCGCGAAATCTAGTCACCACGTCAAATTTCATTTAATTCTGAGATAGTTAAATTTTTCACGTTTTACAAGGCAATCGAGTCTCGGGTGACCCAAAAAAATAGAATTTTTAATTAAATTTTGAAAATTAGAAAATAATTTCAAGCAAATTAAAACAAAAATAATTTAAACTTGAACCGGGACGAAATTTAATCGTTTCGGGACAAAAATAGACCCGGAAAAAAAGAGAGTTGTGTGGCATAATGTGAGCCAAGTAAATTAGAGGGGTATAAATAGGGGAAAAATCTGATTTTTACCCCCATTGTGTTCAGTCGTTACCTAATAAGAGGGAAGAAAGGGAAATAGAAAAGCTGTTTCACTTCTCTCTACGATCTACAAGATTCGAGCTGTCAAATCTACTCAGGCCAAGAGGAAAAGTTGTCTCCTTGCCAAGGGCTACGTGACCACACCAAAAATGACGGGTTTTACCAAAGATCAAGGTACGGAATTTTTTGAAGTTTGGAATTTAGGCTAGAAGTGGGTTCTAGGGACTTCCTACGGTCATTCCTTACACTTCAAGAGGTAGGGTTCCTTCCTACTTGGGTTTATTTTACAACCTAGGGCATTATATGTAATGGATAGATGGATAGCTATATAAATCACTTGTCTATGGTTGTGAAATTGATGGAATTGGGTGATTGGTAAATTGGATATGTGAATTTGACCTAATTTAAGTAAAATTCCTAGATTAGAATTGGTAGGTTACAATTATTGTGTATTTCTATGGAAAATGGGTGTTATGTGGGCTTGCTATATGTTTTATATTATGCCTTGTGAATGAGGTGGAAATTCTTGTGTGATAACATTAATTGTTGCTTTTATGGTGTTTCCCAAATGCCTATGTGTGAATCAAGTTGTTATGACATAATGATACATAACATGCTTAGAAAAAAAAATGTGGAAAAGAAATGTTAATATGTGCTCATTGAGATATTGACATTGTGATGATGTATGAAATTTATGTGCTTATGATATGAATTTTCATGGAACATGTAGACATGTGGTTTAAAGTTGCTCATATGACATTCATCGCATGTGGGCATGATATTGACATTGAAATAACAATGGGGCATTACATTGCCTTTGCACGGAGAAATCGTATCCATAGCTATGTGTGTGGATGTGTGTGTGCATGATTGATATCAAACACCAAATAGGTGGATGATGGGTGGGCTTGAGGAAGTTGGATTGAATATCTGGCTGAGTCGCACAGTTTCATGAAAAAGAATTGGGTTGAGGTTAGCAAGAAGGGCTAGAAGATCCCTCGAGTGCAAGGCCCAGGGATGGGGTACGCACTCCCTTGGTACAGTCCATGAAGTGTGTGGGTGTATACGAAACCCTTGGTGAAAATCCGTAAATTTCGTGTGGGTTGGGTGACCCTTGGTGTGAGTCCATAAACGTCCATCCCTTCAAAGACCCTGGAAAATCTTTAAAATAGTCATTGGGTGAATGAGGCCAATGGCAGGGGTTGGAAAATCCGGTCATAGTACTCATGGCATTGCATGGGGGAAAGGAGTCGATGAGGGCTTGAGTTGAGTTGCATGAGTAGGTGTCATCTCATATCATGGCACGACATGTTAAATTCCAACCTAGATTGATTTGTCTTGATTGGAATGATTGTTGTTTATGAAATGTTGCATGTGAACATTGCATATGCACTTAGATTGGGGAGTAGCCTCTGTAGGAAATACTTTATTGGGCATTGGCTCACCCTATACGGAAAAATATTTTAGGTGCGGGGTACACGCCGATGGAAGGCCCTCACACGGGACCTCAAGAATGAAGAGAGCCGACTTGTGGCTTGTATAACACATTTTGTGTAAATATTGAAATTTTGTAATATTATTGTGAAAAAAACTTAGTTTTGATATGAAATTTCATGTAAATCAGTTAAAGGTATGGAATGGGTTGTAATAGAACTCATATGCATTGTGTATAATGTAGAAAACTTCATTATATATGCTTGGGATGGATTTGGGAAGGTTTGGGATGAATTGGAAATGAAAAACTGATGAAATATAAAATTCTGGGCAAAACCTACTGGTAGCTAATAGGTAGTACTCGTCTAGCAGACAAAACCTACCGATAGCTAACAGGTAGTACCTGTCCAGTAGGAAAAAGCAACCGGTAACTTACAGGTAGAACTTCTACCGGTAGGTCTAACAAACACCTACTGGTAGCTCTTCCAAAAATCTGAAAATTTAATATTGTTTTGCCAACCTTTCGAACTTTGTTTTTTTTTTAGTTCCAATGATACAAATGGACATTAAATGACGTATATTGAGGTACATTGGACCTCTGTTGAATTAAATGATTAAAGGAACACGGGTTATATGTGTGGGTTAGGATCCCGGTTAAAGGGATACGATTGACATGATGTCAGGTCATGGAACAAGCATGGGTATTTTCGCGGGTTAACAGATGGTCAACGGTTGAAAAAGGACCCCCAGTTTTAGGAGCATCACAAGTTCATTTCTTGATTGAGGAAGCAACCCTCCATCTTTTGGTTAAGGAAGCAACCCTCCACTTGTTGGTTGAGGAAGCAACCCTCCATTTGTTGGTTGAGGAAGTCACCCTCCAAGTAGTGACTAGCTTTCCCCTACTTTCATTTTTTATGTCTTTCACTTCCATTGCTTGAGCTTCCTATTTCCTTAGAGGAGTGAAACTCTTTCACTTTTCTAGAGCTTTACCAAAGTCGTTAAGAGTGGAATGTGATTCACTTATTCTGTGGTAAAGATCGGCTCTTTGCTTATTGTACTTCACTCTGTAAGTTCTCTACTTGGAGGGATGAGTATCACTCACTTTTCTAGCTTTACCCAAGCCATGAAGAGTGAATAGTTCCTTATTCACTCTTTATTAAGAGGTAATGAAAATTTATTGATTATCCGGAAGGTATATTTGTGCATTTCCTTTACGCTTTAATGCGTTATATTTCACTTATTGAAAGATTGAATGCATCTAGCAAAACTAAGGTACTTTGTACAACTATGGGTTCTTTCTATGTCACGGATGACTCTTGCATGAAAAAATCCATTGGTTCAAGACAAATACCTCGACTAGATCTTCCTGACACATTTCAATCTTCACTATTATTGTGTTTTATCAAAAGAATGGAACATTAATGTCATGGTTGGATGTCTTGTAGAAACACTTGCTTGTTTGTAGATGGGTTAAATCTCGGCATAGGCAATTCTTGTCAACCTCTAGAAAGGCATCAGAATCATGTGCTTAATTCTTACAGTCCATCTTTACCTCCCGATTAACATGCTGTTGACACGGGAGTTAATTGAGTTATAAAGCACAAGTATAATAAACCGGATGATTAACTACATGTTCTAATCCTCAAGCCAAAGGGTGACTGTTTTACATTTGAATTTATTTTATATTTTGTCTAGAAAATTCTTGGAAATAATCTTCTATTCTATTCAAGAAATTCCACAACTTCAAATTCTCAAAGTTTTCAGTTACTTGGTCTCTATTACTGCTTATTTCAAAACACCAATCATAGTTTCCTATGGATTCAACTCTGAACTATTACTACAGCTTGACCATCTGCACTTGGGTGTACACATTTCGAATCAAGTCAGTCACCGGAGATGAATCTTAAGTATGAGGGTTATTTAGTTAGTGTAATTTTTATAGTAAAATCATTTAGTGTGGGAAGTAAGGGGGAAACACAAGAAGCTTATATGAACAAAAGAAGTCCACTAGTTTTGGTATGTTATAATTTCGGGGATGAAATTCTTCTAATAGGAGAAGAGTTGTAAGACCCAAACACATTTGACAATCATATAAATATTTATTATGAACATGTTCACATGTGATATGAACACGCATGATAGGTAACTACGAGAAAAAAAATAATATATTGACTTGGTGTGAAAGGTTAGATGGGTATGCTTCCATGTGACATATTATATATTTGATGCATGTTAGTGCACATGGGATTAAGTGGAGTGGCAAGCATGTGATATTAACATATATTATTTGTAATATACATGTTAGTGTATATAAGAAGTGAAGTCAAGGTTAGCATTATAAATTAAGAGGATTATAAATTAAGAGGATCCCATCTTCCCTGGGGAAACTTTGTGGCTAGCATTAGGAGACGCGGAGCGCCGACTAAGGAGGGAGAAGGAGTGGGTGACCCACTAAATGCATCTAGGGAAAAATATAAAACGGAGAATGAAATTAAAAAAAAAAAAAAAAGAGAGAGAGAAGAAGAAGAAGAAGAAAAAAGGCAACAAGAAGAACATCACCACACTTGGCCAATTTCAGCTAAAGAAAAGGAAGGAAAAGGAAGCAAAGGAAAAAAAAGGAAAAAAATAATAATCAAGACTCCCACACACTTGCAAATTTTGGCAAGAAGAGAAAGGCAAGGGAGGATTCTTCCATTTTGGTAAGGAGTTGACAAAGGCTAAGAGGGCAAGGGTGCTGGACTTGTGGTGGTGTTTGGTGTTGTAGGAGTAGTGCAAGAGATAGACCATGAAACCCGTTTTTATTCTCCTCCTAAATTGCATAGATTAAATTATAGCATGAATGTTGGTTATTGCATATAATATAAGAATGGTGTTTTGTATGTAGTTGGGTATTACATGTGGGTTTAATGTGAAGGTTGTTATGAATGTGTAGTATCATGGGTATTGATTGAAAAATTAATATAATATTTTTGTGGGTGTGTGAGCATAAAGTATTGTTGCATGGCAAAAAAATAGAAAGAAAAGAATTGTTGTGTATGTGTTTAATTTTGATCAAGAAATAGTCATGTGGGTAATTTAGAAATGTTCTTGAAATTGCATGAATCCATGGATATGAATAATTACAAGAAAACATGTAAATTTTATGATGTTATATGAAATTATGCAAATTAAAGTACACTTTGTGAAGTTTATAATCTTATGAGGAAATGTTTAATTTGGGCGTAATGGGTTCGAATAAATATTGTCTTACTGGATTCAGAAAGATTAGCTCAACTCGATTCAATTAGGTAATTTTACTCGATGTAATGGTTTAAACTAGTTGACTCGAATTGATTATTAAACTACTAGTTTAATGGATTTGAGTAGATAATGTTACTCGATGGAAATGACTTATTCAATTCGATACAATATAATTACAAAATTCGGTTCAAATAAATTATCTCAAACTTAAGCGGTACTACGTATTAACGCTCGAATGGAATTGTGAATATTGAGTATGTGAGGTCCACAGACGAACACCACAAGGAATGCCACAATAAAAGCTATGGTGGAGGGTTTATCCACAAGATAGAACTTCATGTGAGGTAGGTGCACTAACCTACATCTTTTATTGTTAAATATGTATGTTTGATTATATTTTAAAGTCATAATTTATTTTTTAATTTTATGATTTGTGGAGACGGAATAATTTTGCGGTAAACCTTTGTTGTGTGATGAAAGTTGCTTAAGCGAATGGGAATTGACTAAACAACGAGGTAAGCCTTTGTGGTTTGAGTGGATTGTCAAATTGAATATGTACATGTAAGTCGAGCTGATTGTGTGGTTGGTGAACTTACTTGTGAATATGATTCGTCCTTACTAAAAATTAGACATTATAGAAAATAATTGTTGGATTTTGAGTTGTCTACGTGACAGGAACTAAGTGTGAAGACCCTGGTCCATTACCGGACCCCTGTCTTCCAAGGGCAATCCTCCCATTACCGGGATATACCGCCCTCCACCAAAGGATTTCGGCTGACCTGCGGGACAAACCCCCACAGTAGCCTTTACCTCCGTCCCACATCGGGGAAAGAGTCGTCTCCCCACCCCCATATAAGCCGAAGCACCATATGAGAGCAGTACCCAAGTACCACAGTGTGCTACTTGGGTACTGCTCTCATATTGTGCTTCGGCTTATATGGGGGTGGGGAGACGACTCTTTCCCCGATGTGGGACGGAGGTAAAGGCTACTGTGGGGGTTTGTCCCGCAGGTCAGCCGAAATCCTTTGGTGGAGGGCGGTATATCCCGGTAATGGGAGGATTGCCCTTGGAAGACAAGGGTCCGGTAATGGACCAGGGTCTTCACACTAAGTTTTCGATTTTGAGTTGTCCACAAAACAGGAGAACAAAAAGTGATTGTGAGTTGTCTAAATGATGGGAATTAAATGTTTGACATGAGTCATCTATGTGATGGGAAGAAGAAAGCTAAGAGGTTGGGACATCTAAATGACAAGTGTCTACGTGATGTGAATTACTTGTGTGGTAGAGTCATATAAATGACGAGAGTTAACTGTTGGGATGAATTGTCTGCATGATTGAAATAAGTTGTGTGATTGAATTGTCTAAGTGACGAGAACAAGAGTTAACGATGTGTCATAGGTCGTACGTTGGACAAGAACCAATATTGTGGTTTGAGTTGTCCGAATGATGAATGATATCTATGTGATGATACAATCTTATGATGTATGATGCCTGAGTGGCAAAACGGTTATCTCTGTATAAGGCCATAGAGTAGTGAGATAGGATTTCATGATAAAATCACAAGATTATGAGTAATAGATTTCTATCGTTGAATTTGTGTATCTTGTTTTTTTTATTTTTTTTATTTTTGCCCTATTATGGGAATCTATTTGTAACGCCCCAAAATCCACCTTGGACGATATTACGATTTAAATTCATTCACATCATGAGAGCAACTAATAAAATCCATCAATAAAAAAATTTCATTCATCAAATGTAATATTTACAACATCATTCCCAAAAGAATATGTCAAAACATGACAATTATATTCCAAAAGAATATGATTGACTATAACAAATACATCCCAAAAGAATCACATTTAAACTTGCAGCAGAATAACAAAATATTAGTCTTTACATAATTTCAAAAGAAATTTTCTAGTCTAGTACCTAGGAGAATATAACCCTAGACATTCACCTCGGGATCCACGAGCCCATCTAGTGGAACTTCCCAATGTATCGGCTCCTCAACTCCGAGCTCCTCCTCTAGACCACAATCTGAAAAATATATAGTTGTAGGGGGTGAGCACTAAGCTCCGTAGCAACATTCTCTCCAAACTCGAACAATGTTTAGAAAATATGTAAAACAAGTCGGTCTCATTTTGCAAATATCATATATTAATTTTTGAAAGAAAATAGGAACATTTCAATAGATCTCAAGTTTACACAACAACAATAAATTGAATGAAGAAATAATGTCAAATTACAATTAACAAATNAACCACCTTGCCTCCTTGCATCAACACACATCCCAAGCCTCGTAGTGAAGCATCGGTGTAAACATCGTAGCCTTCCCCACTGTTCGGNAATGTCAAATTACAATTAACAAATCATTTTCAACCATAAACCATTTTCCACAAGTTCTTGTGGAGTCCCATACCTCCACAAGCTCTTGTAGGAAACCAATTCCACACAATAACCATAATCGTTCAATAGTGTCATCCCATATTCTCGTGTAGGTTGGTTACTTTCCATGAATCTACACAATGATTCTACCTCGTTCACCCACCACAGCCACACAATCCCAAACATTTTAGGAAGGGCGCATACCGTCTCTCACGGCATTGACGAATCCTTCCCAAGAAAGGTATACCATCCTTCAGCCTCGAACTTACGTGAACAATAGTGGTTGCTCTCACAAAAAACAAACCACAACAAGTGTTAGGAAACTATCTCACCCCCATTGGGATAGACTAACCTCTAACACTCTACGTGTAACGCCCCAAAAACCCCCGTGGGTGACATTATATTCTAAAAATCATTTACCGTATGAGAGCATTAAGTAAAATTCATCACGACGAAAGTTTCATTCATCAACCATTCATATTTGAACAAAATTTGGGCAGAGTCTCCTTTGTACGGGGAGCTCTACCCAAAACACAAC
>CAUOFW020001058.1:254860-282535 GCA_963454935.2 Ilex paraguariensis | reverse complement strand
AAAATTTCAGATCAATTGGACATCAAAATATAAAGTTATGATCAAAATACTAAGCAGTGTCCATCACCCCTTTTTACCCAATTTCACTCCAATTTGGTTTTACTTCTAAAATACTTCCTAACTTCTAATACATCCCATATTACCTCTCCCAATGTTTTCCGACCTCCCGAATTCAATGGTAATGTTATTTTGATAAAAAAAATTAATATATTTATTTAGTTACCCTTATCAATCTTAAACACATCCAAAAAAAAAATTAAGTTTGACCCAAAAGTCAATTCGTTCGAAACTCAAACTTCATGATTAATATTTCAACAATGATTCTAAGTTTTTATCCTCATTTTATTCATATTTGAAAAACTCTTAAAATATTATTATTATTATTTAATTTTAGTACAGGGTCTTACACTACGGCAGTGCTCGAATGCAATTCAAGTCCATCACAATAACCATACAAGAGATGTTATAACATACATTTTCTCAAATCACAAGGAAATCCAAAATCTCCAAATTTCCACAATTTGCATTACAAGAGCACAATANTGAAAGAGTTGGGTAAAGAGTAAGACAATTCTAAATTGTTCAGCGATAGTCAGAGTGTTGNACATTTTCTCAAATCACAAGGAAATCCAAAATCTCCAAATTTCCACAATTTGCATTACAAGAGCACAATATAAGAAAATAAGCAAGAGATCATCACAAATACCATTTGTTGTTTAATACAAAGCACTAGAGTTTTGAAATCATAAACAATTGAACATTAAGAAGAAACATCTATTATTCTCAAAAACTAGGGTTTTCATGGCTATCAAACCATAATTACCTTCAAAACATGGTGATATTGTAGGAACTTCAAGAAACAAGTATTTCATAGCATATATCCAAAAATTTAGAGTTAAAAGGATACATATATGTAAGCCCTAGCCTCAATGTAAGAGATTAGGAGAAACCCCTACCTTAGTGTTCTTGAAATTGGGGCTTTGATCCAATCTAAGATGCAAATCTCCTTTGATCTTGTGTTTCTCTCTCTCTCTTTCTTCCTCTCTAAAGTTTCCTAGGGTTAGAGATGTTGAAATGGGGCTAAAGGAGTGGTCCTTAAGTATTTATAGTGGAGGAAAGGCTGGCTTTTTGTGACTTAAAAATTCAGATTTTTGGAAAACCTTTCGAAAGGTTTTTCATCGACCTTCCGGAAGGATTGCCCACTGGACAAACATTTACATTAACGTTTCAGAAGAAAAAAACATTTTCATAGACCTTCCAGAAGTTTTTTCCTTCTGGAAAAATATTTTCATTAACCTTCTGGAAGGTTTTGCCTGCCAGATAAAAATTGACATTNTGTTTGAACTAGTCTCTAAGTGGGAGAATTGTTGGTTTTTTTTTATGGAGTCTAGTTGTATATGTGATCCGGATGATGACCGACCCGAAGTAATGTTGTGTGGTTTTTAATGGAAAATTTTCTGAGACTTGGGCCGATAGGCCCAAGCCGTAGCGCTCATGGACAAGCCTCGTGGGGGTTCAGGGACAATGCCCCCGAGGAAAATTTTTTGGGCCCGTTATACAGCCCAGTGCGTAGGACATATAAACTCTGTTGTTTTGGTGATTAGGGTTGGTTGTGGATTGTACAGTAACTCTCTGTAATTCAACTCTCTCAATAGTGAAATCGCTGCAGCTTCGTGGACGTAGGCAAATTGTCANTTAACCTTCCGGAAGGTTTTCATCGACCTTCCAAAAGATTTTGCCTATTTTTCTACAAATCCTTCCTTCTTCATTTCCAACCCATTCCAATTCGTTCCACAACCATCCAAAACCAACTTNCTGCAGCTTCGTGGACGTAGGCAAATTGTCAAACCACGTAAAATCTATGTCTTGTTCTTTCTTGTTTCTTATTGCTTTATATTCTTGATTTGTTCTTCGATTGTGTGTGTTTGTTAGTAAATTTAAATCGAGTTAAATCCCAACATCTATAAGAGATTGGTGAAAAATGCATTATGTTGCACTTGTGAATCCATTCAACAAGCTCATAAAATAGAGACAAAAAAATAGAGTTAAAATTACAAAGACAAGAAGACCAATTGAAATAAACCAACTGAAGAAGACCAGTGCAAGAGGGAGATAGACGAAGTGGACTGTTGGGACTGCTGGAGGGAGATAGACAAAGTGGAGGGACAGACAAGGGAGGGAAAACCAATAGCAGGAAAGACAGAGAAGAGAAAGAAAATAATATATATAATATTTACATATTACTACCACTCTAAATATAAAGTGTCACTGTAGNATTAACATTTCAAAAGAAATAATTACTTGCTATATATACTTATATACATATATAAAGGTAAAAATGTGGGGTTTACACTATTAGATACTCATTGAAAAAAAAAATTGAAATCTTTTCAAGAAATCTGTACACAAGCCTAAACTCCACCACCAAAACTACAGGTCCAGTTAGGAGTTGTCAAGGAAAGGGGCACGTTTCTTTTTTTCCTCTTGACTCTGTTTATAATTTAAGTGTTATTTTTGCATGTAACGACACTTTAAAAATATTTTTGGGACTTGAATATTTTCATGATATGAATCGGTGTGCTCGTACTTATGTAACTTTGTGTAAATGCTTAGTATGTTAACGTGCCAATGTGCTCACAATCGTGTGACGTTTTATATAGAAGTGGACTATGTTATACATTTTTCCAGGGTTGGTTTTTAAATATAAATAGCATGTTTACGAAAGAAGATGTGTTATTCTTAAATTATATTTTTAGTATAAAGCCTGGAATGGGGTGTCATAATTTTGTTGGAGCAAGATGGACCGATAACTGATAATGTTTGCTCCCCTAAATAAAATTTGGAGAGAGAGTTTCAAAGCAATGATTGGGGGTAAAGTTGTTGAGAATAGAATATTGTATAAGATTGTCACATAAAAATTTTGAACCATTGGAATAGAAGGTCACTCGTCAGTGATATGCCCTGGCATAGATCTAACACATATATTTCATAAATGAATAATTCGACACCATATAAGAAGAATTTTAAAACATATAAAATTATTTACAAAGAAAATAAAAGTTCCCCAATAATTTACAGTGGAACAACTTACTTGGGCTCGTGATGAAAATCATAAGACTTACCTGTCGTCAATACAATTAATCTTTCCAAATGAATCATTGTTTCCCGACAACGGCACCAAAAATGCTTGTCACTTTTATGTGTAAATCATTTCTTCTCAAGATATAATAATGGGCTTTCCAAACATAGGAAAATTTTGCAGTATAGTAACTTGAAAAATCTAAGGTTGTCTCCTTAGGGAACTATGGAAATCCGAATGGTGAAGTGTTGGAAAATAAAATGAAAATCTTTAATTTGTGAAAAATTTTGAGAGTAGCAACTAATGGAGTAAAATCAAATGGAAAACAATCAACCAATCCTTGGAAATCATCTTACCGTAATCAAGCTTATTGATTTTCATTTATAACTCATCTAATTTCATAATCAAATTTACTCGGACAAAAAATATTCAACTAAAACTAGGTTTTAAATATATGTTATTTAGAAGATAAGCAATGGAATGTAGAATGATAAATAAATAAATGTATACATATACTCCAAGCATTACTTGTGCCAGAGATCCATAGACGAATGATCAAAGTGCATACATAAACACTAATTTTCAAATACGATTTTTACCTAAAAAGCACACTACGTGCTTAGAATATATGAGAGAATCAACAATGCTTAATTATAAGTGAATTTCATCCCTTGGATTGTGCCAAAACTTATCTGAAAGTAAAACCCATCAAATCAAAAATTGCTTTGTTAAACATGTAAATCAAAGAAAAATAAACAACAAATGGAAAATAATAGATTCAAATAGAAGTGCTTCAAAATGCTAAGTTCAACTATACGAACAAGATTCAACAACAAAACTTTGAAATATAAATGGAAAATACACTCGTAAATCGAAAATACTCGCACAACATAAAACAAAAATATAAAACTAAAACTAAGAGCTCTAAACTAAGCAAAAAGACTCTCCCTTGTTTATAGAAACACACATATATATAACTCATTTCATCTTCCCCCTCATTGGCCAAAGCAAGTAGTGTGGGTGGTCGGTGTTCATCCGAAGAAATGTCCACTGCCATCATCAACCAATGGAATGCTACAAATGATGTGTTGAAGTTGCTCTCAACCAATAGGAAACAATCTTATAGGGATTGGTAGCCTCCCCAAGAGTGTAGGAATAAATCATGACATATGCAATATTTTGTGCCCAACACTCGGATTGAGACGTCGTGTGTTTCTACAAGTTTCTATAATCAATTTGTTGGTCTTTGTCCGTTTTCAAGTCAAATAGAGCGAAAACTAGTTAATCAGAAACACTATTATAAGTTTATTGAATTCTTAAAGTTTTTAAGTTTCTAGTTCTCGTTCAAACTCCAAAACTGGGGATCGAACTGAGACATCGTCTCTTCGTATAGGTTTTCATATCCAATTTGTTGGTCTTCATCCATTTTCAACTAAAACGGAGTGAAAATCATATGATCGGAACCATTAGTTTGAGTTTTCAATATTCTTCATTTTTAAAATTTCCCATTTATGTTAAAACTCCAAAATAAGGGCTCAAATTGAGACACCGTCTCTTCCTACAAGTATTTATATCTAATTTGTTAGTCTCCATCCATTTTCAAGTCAAGCACAGTTTAAAAAATTCTTGAGTTTTTAAGTTTCTTGTTTTCATTTAAAATCCCAAATCGATGCAAAGATTGACATGTCGTCTCTTGCTATAAATTAATTGTTGGCCTTCATTTGTTCTCAGCTAAAACGGAGGAAAAAGGGTCAATTTCGATACCATTGGTCTGAATTCATGAAATTGTTAAGTTTTAAAGTTTTTGCTTTTCGTTCAAAATTCAAATTCAGGGCTCAAATTGAGACATCCTCTCTTGCTAGAAGTTTCTATATCCAATTTGTTGATTTCAATGTGTTTTCAAGTCAAATAGAGCAAACACTGACTGATAGGGACCATTGCTTCGAGTTTATGAAATTCATAAGTTTTTATTTTTCATTCAAACTCCAAAATCAAAGATCGGATTTAGACAATCTCTTCCTACAAGTCTCTATACCAAATATGTTCGTCTTCTTCCGTTTTCAAGTTAAAAGGAACAAAAAGGGGTTGATCGGGAACATTGGCCTAATTTTATAAAATTCTTATGTTTTTATTCAGACTAAAAAATCGGGGCTCCCATTGAGATGTTATATGTTCCTACAAGTTTGTATATACAATTTGTTAGTCTTTGTCTGATTTTAAGCCAAACAGAGCGAAAACTGTTTGATTGAGACCATTGGTCCGAATTTATGAAATTCTTAAATTTTTAAGTTTCAATTTTTCATTCAAACTCCAACACTAGGGATGGGATTGAGATGTCGTCTCTTGCTACCAATTTTTATATCTAATTGGTTGGTCTCTGTTCGTGTTCGAGTCAAACGAAGCGAAAATGGGTTGATCGAAACCATTGGTCCAAGTTTATGACATTGTTACGTTTTTAACTTTGTAGTTTTCGTCTAAACTTTAAAATTGGGGTTCAGATTGAGAGGCCATCTCCTCCTTCAAGTTTTTATATTCAAGTTGTTGGTTTCCATTAATTTTCAAGTCAAGCAGAGTGCAAAAGGGATGATTGGGTCCATGGGTCCGATTTTACGAAATTCTTAAGTTTAAAATTTTTACTTTTTGTTTAAACTTCAAAAACGGGGCTCGGATTGATATGTGGTCTTTACTCACAAGTTTCTATATCAAATTTGTTGGTCTCTGTCCATTTTCAAGTCAAACAGAGCAAAAACGTGGTTGATCAGGACCATTGTCCTGAGTTTATAAAATTATTAATATTTTCAGTTTCGTTCAAAATCTAATACCGGGACTTGGATTGAGATACAATGTATTTCTATATGCAAAATGTTGTTCTTTGTCCATTTTCAAGTCAAATGGAGTGAAAATAGATTAATTGAGAACATTGTAATGAGTTTATCAAATTCTTAAAGTTTTTAAGTTTCTAATTCTCCTTCAAACTCCAAAACTGGGGATCAGATTGAGACGTCGTCTCTTCCTACAAGTTTTCATATCCAATTTGTAGGTCTACATCCATTTTCAAGTCAAACATAGTGAAAATAGTATGATTAGTACTATTAGTCTGAGTTCTGAAATTCTTTAAATGTCTAATTTATGTTAAAACGTCAAAAATCAGGGCTCAAATCATTTGTTAGTCTATATCCGATTTGTTAGTCTCCGTCCGTTTTCAAGTAAAGCGGAGTGGAATTGGTCTGATCATAATCATTTGTCCAAGATTAAAAAATTCTTTAGGTTTTAAGTTTCTAGTTTTTGTTCAAACTCTAAAACCAAGGCTCGGATTGAGGTGTCTTCCCTTGGTACAAGTTTATTTGTTGGCCATTGGTGAAAAATAGCTGATCGGGACCATGGGTCTGATTTTATGAAATTCTTAAGTTTAAAATTTTTAACTTTTGTTTAAACAACAAAATCAAGGCTTGGATTGAGAAGCCATTTCTTCCTACAAGTTTCCAAGTCAAATTTTTTGGTTTTTGTCTATTTTCAAGTGAAACAGAGCAAAAACATGTTGATAGTGAGTATTGCCCCAAGTTTATGAAATTCTTAAATTTTTAATTTTCTACTTTTCATTTAAACTCCAAAACTGGGGATGGGATTGATATGTGGTCTTTTCTCACAGTTTATATATCAAATTTGTTGGTCTCCATCCATTTTCAAGTCAAGTGGAGCAAAAACGAGGTTGATCGGGACCATTGTTTCGAGTTTATGAAATTACTAAGTTTTTAACTTTTCGTTCAAATCCAATACCGACCTCGAGACGTCGTGTCTTTCTAGGTTTTTCTATTTGCAATTTGTTGGTCTTTGCTTATTTTTAAGCCAAATGGAGAGAAAACATGTTGATCGGTAACATTGTTATGAGTTTATCAAATTCTTAAACTTTTTAAGTTCCTTTCATTCAAACTTCAAAACTAGGAATCGAATTGAAACATTGTATCTTCCTACAATTTTTCATATCCAAATTTGTTGGCCTCAGTCCATTTTCAAGTCAAACAAAGCGAAAATAGTATGATCGGGACCATTATTCCAAGATTTTGAAATTCTTTAGTTTAAATTTTCTAATTTATGTTAAAGCTTCAAAATCAGGGCATAGATTGAGAATTCGTAGCTTCCTATAAGTTTCTATATCTGATTTGTTAGTCTCCAAACGTTATCAAGTCAAGCACAGCAAAATTGGTCGGATTGGAACCATTGGTTCGATTTTACAAAATACTTAAGTTTCTAAGTTTCTAGTTTTTGTTTAAACTCTAAAACTGGGGTTCAAAGTGAGAGGTCGTCTCATCCTTCAAGTTTTTATATCCAAGTTGTTCGTTTTCGTTCATTTTCAAGTCAAGCGTAGCACAAAAGGGATGATTGGGACCATGGGTCTGATTTTATGACATTATTAAATTTTTAAGTTTTGTTCAAAATCTAATACTGGGACTCAGATTGAGATGTCGTGTCTTCCAACAATTTTCTATATGAAGTTTGTTGGCCTTTGCCCATTTTCAAGTCAAATAGAGTGAAAACAAGATAATTGGGAGCATTGTTATGAGTTAATCAAATTCTTAAAGTTTTTAAGTTTCTAGATCTCGATCAAACTCCAAAACTAGGGATCAGATTGAGATGTCGTCTCTTCCTACAATTTTTCATACCCAGTTTGTTTGTATCCATCTATTTTCAAGTCAAACAGAGCAAAAATAGTATAATAGAGACCATTGGTCTGAGCTTGTGAAATTCTTTAAAATTTCAAATTTATATTAAAACTCCAAAATTGGGGCTCAAATTGAGATGTCGTCACTTCCTACAAGTTTCTATATCCAATTTGTTTGTCTCTGTCCATTTTCAAGTCAAGCAGAGCGAAATTGGTGTGAACGGAACCATTGGTCCGAGTTTATGAAATTTTTTAGTTTTTAAGTTTCTAGTATTCATTCAAACTCCAAAACCAAGCCTTGGATTGAGAATTCTTCTCTTCCTACAAGTTAATTTATTTTCCCTTGTCTATTCTCAACTAAAATGGGGCAAAACGGTCTATTTCGGAACCATTGGTCTGAATTTATGAACTTGTTAAGTTTTAAAGTTCCTAATTTTTGTTCAAAATTCAAATTTGGGGCTCGAATTGAGAAATCCCCTATTGCTAGAAGTTTCTATATCAAATTTGTTGGTCTCGATGTGTCTTCAAGTCAAACAGAGTGAAAACTGGTTGATCAGGACCATGGGTCTGATTTTATGAAATTCTTAAGTTTGAAAAGTTTACTTTTTGTTTAAACTCCAAAGTCAAGGCTTGATTGAGATGCTATCTCTTCCTACTAGTTTCCACGTCAAATATTTTGGTTTTCGTCCATCTCCAAGTGAAACGGAGTGAAAATAGGTTGACGGTGACTATTGTCCCAAGTTTATGAAATTCTTAAATTTTTAATTTTTTACTTTTTATTTAAACTCCAAAACTAGGGCTCAACTGATATGCAGTCTTTTTTTCACAATTTTCTATATCAAATGTGTTGGTCTCCATCCATTTTCAAGTCAAACAGAGCAAAAATGGGGTTCATCGGGACCATTGTCCTGAGTTTATGAAATTACTAAGTTTTTAAGTTTCATTCAAAGTCCAATACTGGCACTCAGATTGAGATGTTGTTTCATTTGACAAGTTTCTATATGCAATTTGTTGGTCTTTGTCCATTTTCAAGTCAAACGGAGCAAAAACATGTTTATCTGGAATATTGCTATGAGCTTATCAAATTTTTAAAGTTTTTAAGTTTCTAGTCCTCATTCAATCTCCAAAACTAGGAATCGAACTGAGATGTTGTCTCTTCCTACAACTTTTCATATCCAATTTGTTGGTCTCTGTCCGTTGCCAAGTCAAATGAAGTGAAAATAGTATAATCGGGACCATTGGTCTGAGTTTTTGAAATGCTTTAATTTTGAAATTTTTAATTTATGTTAAAACTAAAAAATTAGGGCTCAGGTTGGGATGTCATCTCTTCCAACAAGTTTCTATATCCAATTTTTTAGTCTCCATCCATTTTAAAGTCAAGCAAAGCGAAATTTGGTCTGATTGGAACCATTGGTCCTAGTTTACAATATGCTTAAGTTTTAAAGTTTCTAGTTTTCATTCAAATTCCAAAACCAAGGCTCAAATTGAGATGTCTTCTCTTCCAACAAGTTAATTTGTTGGCCATTGTATATTCTCAACTAAAACAGAGCAAAAATGGCCTATTTTGGGACCTTTGGTTCAAATTTATGAAATTGTTAAGTTTTAAACCTTCCAATTTCTTTCAAAATTCAAATTTAGGGCTCGAATTGAGACATCCCCTCTTTCTAGAAGTTTCTATATCCAATTTATTGGTATCAATGTGTTTTCAAGTCAAACAGAGCAAAAATTGGTTGATTGGGACCATGGGTCCAATTTTATGAAATTTATAAATTTTAAAATTTTTACTTTTCGTTGAAACTCCAAATCGAGGCTTGGATTGAGACGCCATCTCTTTCTGCAAGCTTCCATGTCAAATTTTTTGGTCTTTGTCCATTTTCAAGTGAAACATAGTGAAAACATATGTACATTGAGCATTGCCCCAAGTTTATGACATTCTTAAGTTTTTAATTTTCTACTTTTAATTTAAACTCCAAAATTGAGGCTCGAATTGATATACGGTCTTTTCTCACAAGTTTCTACATCAAATTTACTGGTCTCCATCCATTTTCAAGTCAAACAGAGCAAAAATGGAGTTGATGGGACCATTGTCCAAAATTTATGAAATTACTAAGTTTTTAAGTTTCGTTCAAAATCCAATACCAGCACTTGGATTGAGATTTCATGTCTTTCTACAAAAAACTGGGAATTAAATTGAGACATCATCTCTTCCTACAACTTTTCATATACAATTTGTTTGTCTCTGTCCATTTTCAAGTCAAACGAATCAAAAAAAGGATGGTCAGGACCATTGGTCTGGGTTTTTGAAATTCTTTAGTTTTAAATTTTCTAATTTATATTAAAAATACAAAATTGGGGCTCAGATTGAGACGTTGTCTCCTCCAAAAATTTCTATATCCGATATGTTATTCGTCGTCCATTTTCAAGTCAAGCGGAGCGAAATTGGTCTAATCAGAACCATTGGTCCAAGTTTACGAAATGCTTAAGTTTTTAAGTTTCTAAGCAATATTATGATGGATTTGTTCAAAACATGAATTCCATTTAGCTAATGGAACCATAGTATGTGTCTTGAGAATTTATTATGAATATTTAATTGTAAATAGTAGCACTAACTATTTTCTTGTTTGTTTTGTAGATTAGGGTTTTGCAAAATGGATTTGTTTCATTTTCAGACCTTATTAGCAATTGTCTTTAAATTTTACTTAATAATGTTATACATTGAGGATAATGTTAAATTTAGGCTGGGAGAGGGAACAATCCATAACCGTCTTTGTAATCGACAGACGTTAAAGAACCAGATAATGAGTATTTTTTAAATTTTTTGAAAAAAAATTCAAAAATGGATGAAAAAATGTATGGGTTTAATTTTGGTATGTTACGCATTTTCCCAAAGGACATACATTCTTTGACCATAGCAAAAGAAAAAGTTATGAGAAAATTAGAAATTTTCGGTAGTTAAGCAAAACCGTTGTGTGAAAAGAGTTCATTTACCAAACGTTGACGAGCAAATCGACTCAGTGGTTTTGTAAAATGTGGTCGATTAATGGATATAAGAGAATTTAATCATTGTTTCGAACCAATTTTAGTTCGAGCATAGATCGTCTTGACTAGGTTAAGTGTGGACAAAGTAAGGATTACTCTAAGATGCCATCTTATTCTAGCCCAATACTCATAAGATATGTGCAACGTGAGATTAATTGATTCACTGATACTCTCGACTTAGAAAATTTTGATTAAATTAACTATGATCAAGAATGTACAAATTAGGATGTAGTATAAATACAAATAGTTAGATATGTTTATAAGTTAGTTAGATGTATTCTTATTAAAATAATTTGTGTTTATTAGTTGAATAATGAGAAATTTTGAATTTAATAAGTTTTTATAACTGCAGGTCCATAACTAAGAGCTAGAAAGAAGGAGGAGACCAAGTGCCAGCAGTTGAGGAGCCTATGCAAATTCTAGTGAATAAGCACCATCCGGATAGGGCTGATAATGTCCGAATGATATTGTATTAGATAAAAGAAGGTTGTTCACAAACAGTTAGTTTTATACTTCCCTCGCAACAGAAAATTCAAAAATCAGCAACTTTCTCTGCCTTCTCTCTTTAGATCTGTCTCACCCACAAGTTTTTCTTTAGTTTTACACCAATCAAACACTTACCCACCCTATTTTACAAGTTTCAACCAATTGCAATCTTGTAAAATCTTTCAGTGATCAAGAAAACCAAGAATCATCCTCATGGATTCAAGAAGAAGGTCAAGAGGTCGTAAGGATGATGCTTCTTCTAGTCGAGCAAGGTGAGGAGCCTCTCCACCGGCCCCAGCAGTGCCACAAGAGGAAGACCAACCACAGGTTTAAAATCAATTTGATAATATTATGTTTGAGAATATCGAGCAGCAGATTTGGTATGATACTCACTTTTTATCTAAGACTATTATTTCTAAAAGACATATGACTTATGCAGATTTTGAACATATTGGGGTTATGCAAAATCTAGCAGAACAAGGATGGTTAAATTATCTGAAACTTGTAGGTCTTGCTTATGAATGTTTAGTCCGAGAATTTTACAACAATGCACAACAAACTAGGCCAAGGAAATTGCATGCATATGTTAGGGAATTCCATTTCAAGTTGCATCATCTACTATTGAAAATTATTTGAACCCTATGCCGAGACACCCTTATCCCCAGTATCCCCTTAATATGCTTTGTGCTATGCTACCATTGGGATGAAGTTGACTGAAAATCCAGATTATGTCTGGGATAGGCCAAATAAGTACATTAAGTAAGGAGATTTGACTGACAAGTATCGAATTTTCAATTTGATTACTATGAACAATTTGTTGCCCCGGTCTCAGAAAAATTAGATTTACACTGAAAGGGCTTATTTTATGTAATCCTTTGGAATGGGATACACCATTGTCCTGCCAACACTAACAATGGATCAAATGATATTGACTGTGAAAAATAAAAGGCCCTCACTTTCTTTTGCTATTTTAGTATTTGCATTATGTAGACCGAAAAGAGTGATAGCAGATCCTCTAGTGGAGCATTTGGCACCTTTGGATAAAACTTCATTGAAAAAGAGCCATGGAATTTAGGCAGAGGCTCAGCAAGAAGTGCCGCCATAACCACAAGAAGACCCATTCCCATAAGGTGCAGATTTTCAGCCACCAGAAGAGCCCCAACAACAGGAAGAGCAGCAACCCTACATTCCAGATGATGATTGGACTAACAAAAAAATTTTGTTTGGTCTTGAGACCATGATGACCCAATTTGAGTATGAGGAGAACCAGAACAAGATTCTAAGGCTGCTTAGAAGGAGATACAGTGGTGGCCCATCATCATCAGCTTAACCAGCTGGATTTTCCTGCATCTTCTACTTTATCTCTTTACTTTTATCGAACTTTTTATTTTCATTTCAGTTTATGCACTTGGTTTTAAGTACTTTTGGATGCTTTTATGTTTTGAACTATGGTTTTATTCAGTTATTTAGTTAATTTTATGTTATTTTGCATAAATTTTGTTGTGTTAAGATAATTAGTTTGTACTATTCACAATAAAGTCATATTTTCATTCTGTTAATTTACAAGTATAAGCCTAATCAAATCACAGCGGATTTTCATACACTATTTGTGCACTATCTCTATATTTTCATAGAAAACTCATCATTTTAAACACATAATAATTTCTTATTTTGAAAAACCTTTTGAAATAACATGATCATTTACGAAGCTTACGTATATAGTGGGGATGTGAAACTCTTATGCAGATTTTGAACCAATCTTCCTTGGAGAGATTTTTAACGTTTACTCAAGTAAGAATTTCAGTTTAGATTAAGATTTATTTGAATAATCTCATTAATCTTGTTTTGATTAGCACTCGTTGAATGACATGCTAACATTCTCCTTTAATTCTTTATGAGAATTATGCACGTATATGAGTTCTGAAAAATAATCTTAGGTCATTTGTGATTTTATTGTGAGCCTTAACCATTTCTTTTGCAAAACTATATCCCTAGTAAGCCGTGATAAAAATTCTTTTCTTAAACCCATAAGTTAACCAAAATAATGCAAGTATATTTGTGCATTGCTATCTAATAAAAGGGAGCATACAGGAAAAAGAGAAATATGGTTGGAAAAGAAAGGAAAAGAAAATCATTTGTGAAAAAAGAAGAAAAGGAAAGTATTGAAAGAAAGAAAAGATAGCCTAGAAATTACAAGCCAGAGATTGAAAATAAAAAATGGGAAGTATGGTCTGAAAAAACTTGGGAAGTAAAAGGGAGATGTGTGCTACACAAATTGAAAATGATAGCTTTTTGAATCCCTTAAATGTCATTTCTTAAACCAAATACCCTTAGCCACGTTATAATCCTAATAAAGTCCTTTTTTATTTCAGAAATCCTACACATGTATCATTTTCATCTATTCATTAAAAGGGTGTGTGTTGATAATGTTGTTTGATATAGTGCTAATATTCTTTCATGAGATTATGCAAAATTCAGTTCTATTCAAAATGACCTTCTTTTGGAATATTGTGTGGTGTGTGTTACTCCTACATTGATAAGGAATAGGGAGGTATTTTATATGTGAAAATATGAATTATTTATCTTAACTGTTGAAGTTTGTAGATACCTTCACTTAGTCTCCAATGATTGAATCTCCTTATCCAANTTTGATGGTTATTTTAGATTATGCAATACCTGTTTGACCGGTCGTTTGCCTCCGCTGTTGTGAACTCGGCCCTCGCGTGCAACATTTTTGAAATACCATTTGTTGCCCGGAGGGCTGTCATTTCCTTCATCGCGGGGCAGCCTCTTGGCTACTATTCATCCTGGCCCCTTTTCTTTTCATTTGGTCTCTGTAATGGTTTTATGAGACCTCGTTCCAGCGCTTTTTCTGGGGTAAAAACTGAGATTGGAAGGGTATACAATTTTCTACAAATTCCGAAAGCCGCCTGTATAAATAAGTCAATCTGTAATGAATTCAATAACATACGTAAGTAAGGACCTCTCACGGATAGAAAGGATCTACTGCTAACCGGTCGCCCGACCCGCCAAGCAAGGGCCTAATTCACGTACGTCAACGGTAGAGAGAAATTGATTAACAGTTAAAGGTAGTTGGAGAAGTGGCGAGTAGAAGCCGAGAATCTTTTGCTCACGTGGATGAGCTGAGGAGTTGACAAGTGTAAGTTTACCTGACAAGAGTGAAGAAAACCTTTGGCAGTTGTGATCACGGTTAGGGGAAAAATTCAGGAATCTTGCTTGAGTCGAGTGTTTTAGAAAGTGACTCTCTATCAAAGCACCTGCGCTCTTTCCTCAAGAACACTAAGCAGAAGACCTAAAAACCAGTACTAAGAAATCCGGTAAGAATGTTGAAAGCCGAAGAAAGGGCTATTAGATGGGCGATTCGTGGAAGGAACTGAAGAGTGGAAAAGCGGATCAGCGAGCTTACACATATGGTTTTCTTTGCCTCCTTTATTTCCTTTCTTTACTATATAAGAGTTGCACCAGCGACGTCCTTCTTCAGTTTGCTCTTAGTCTCCAGCGATTGAATCTCCTTATCCAGCTCTTTGACCCGATCCATCCATTCTTGAATCTCTTTGTTCAGTTGTTCCTTCTCCTTTTTCTTAGCTTCTAAGTTCACCAGCTCTTCATGATCTTTCTTCGATCTCTCTATATTTGCATAATCTAAATACAATCGTAAAATCTACGAAAGTGATTTTATTTATTTTTATTATTAGGGACTAGTAATGTTTGGTTGGGGGTATGATTAACCCTAAAAGTGCGATAATGAATTAGGGTTTATGATTAATAGTGTTCGTTAATTGAATTAAAATAATTAATTTGAATAGTATTATGCCTAATGTTTAATTTGTATATTTTGTAAGGTTTCACATATAATTATCAGAACTTGGAAGGATGGAAGTGCGAAAGACAAATAAAAGAGGGAGGAAAAGATAATTTAGCAAAAGGCTCACCATCCGAATTGTAAAACACCATCCCAATGGTGGCCAAAGTCCAAAAGGTCAGCAAAGAAGGTTCCACGATAAAAACCAGAGGCTTTGCACCGTCTAGACGGTGGCTAAACTGTCTTAAGCCCTCATCTCCTTCTATTGGTCCAAAAGTGCAACAAAAAGCTGTGATTGGGTGCCCTGGGTGTCTATCGCCCCTAACCCCCACCCTGGTGTCTATAAACAGCAACGTTTAGTCATTTTTCAAAGAGACTTCACCAAAGAAGGGAAGCAAGAGCCAAATAGGAAGAAACCCTAGACACTCCCTAAGGCAAAAACTCTCTTCTTCTACATTTTTTTTTTACATCCTTTTGACTTGGAGGGTTGAACCTTTCCCACTTTTGTGCCCTATCTAGTAATAAGAGTGAGTGTGTTTCAACTATTCCTCAAGGAAGGATTTCTTCTATTTGTTGTTGTATTTGTGACACATAGTAATGAAATTATCCGACCCTTCTTGCTTGTCTATAGCAATGAAGTGTGAGTAGTACGTTTATACTCTTTAGTAAAGAGTGAAGCATGTATAATATTGTTTGAGTTATAGAAATGCCGATGTTTTATATATGCATTAATGTTTATACATCCCTTAATTGATGGATGGTTACTATTATTTCTATTCGGTATCATATTACTATATACTCATGGTTACGAATACTGAGCTAAATTTATTGTTATATACTAGTTTATCTTTATGATATTACATACTTCATCCATGATACAATGACACACGTAGTTGGGTTTCATGTAACAGTTAGGAGATTGGTTGTAGACGAGTTAAATCTCACCATAGCTATTGCTTTTGATTCAAAGCATAAACCAGAACTCCGTCGTCGTGTAATCATCGACCTGCCAATCAAATAGCTAAAGTAAATCTTTTGAATGGTCCACCTTCAGGTTTACTAGGGTTATTTGATTGTTGTATGGTACATAGACCTTCCAGCTAACCTAATTAGTTGTGATATGGTTTAGCTTATGCATCAAACCTACCAATTATCTTCGTGGTAAAATAGAAGTTAATTATTGTAAGGTAGCATTTTCATAGTCAAGCAATAAAATGCATGTTGGATCCCCAAACTAAAGAGTAGCTTTTCATTTATTTTTATCAAAAGCTTAGTTTTAAGTATTTATTCAATAATTCTAATTTTACACCCCAAGTTTTTGTAAAGCACACTACGTGCATGACAACCTTACCTTTTAAAATTTTGAATTCCAACAGATAACTCCTTGTGGGTTTGACCTCGGACATAACCAAGTAATACTACAATTTGACCACTTAGGTGTATGATTTAAATCAAGTCAAAGCTCCATGCCAAGAATCTTCTTAGTAGCCCCCAAGTCTTTCATGTCGAACTTCTTGCCCAACAAAAGACTTTAACCTATCTACCTCTTCCATGCTCTTAGCAGCATTCAACATATCATCCACATACAACATCAACAAAATATACAAAACTTCATCAAGAACTCTGAAGTAAGCACAGCAATCATACTCACATCAACTGTAGCCAATCTAAAACATTTAGTAATCAAACTTTTTATACCATTGCATCGGAGACTGCTTGAGCCCATAAAATGACTTCGTCAGCCTACAAACAAGGTGCATTGATCCTGGTTCCTCAAACCCTTCAGGTTATTCCATGTAAATCTGGTCCTCCAAATCACCATGTAGGAAAGAAGTCTTCACATCCAACTATTCTAACGTCAAATCCAAACTAGCTACCAATGCCAACATTACCCTGATAGAGGTGTGTTGGACCATAGGAGAGAAAACTTCATCATAATCCACGCCTTTTCTCTCTGTGTCCCTTTACTACTAGTCGACCTTTGTACTTGTTCCCTTCCTTTTCTGATATTGCTTCTTTCTTTCTATATACACACTTGCAACCTATCAATCTCATCCCATCTGCGAGATCTACCAAATCCCAAGTGCCATTCTTATGCAATGACTCAACTTCTTCCACCATGGCCTCCATCCATCTACCTTTCTTCGGGCTATGTACTGCCTCTTGAAAAGTAGTAGGATCACCACTACTGGTAATAAGTGCATAAGAAACTAGATCTTCAAAATCATTCCTGGTAGGTGGTCTGATAGTACGTTGGGGTCTCTGTGTAACAATACTGTGATGCTCCTAGTCTCCTGAACTAGAACCACCTAACCTCTGAATGGGATTGTTACTATCAAAACCATCTAACTCCACCTGCACCACTTGCCCCTTGTTGTTATCTACTTCACCTTGTTGATCCTCCAGAAATGCCTTGAGCATGAATGCTTCATCAACAGTGCATATCTGCTGATCACCGACTTCTTAGACTCAGGGTCCCAAAACTTATACCCTTTCACACCTTTCTGGTAGCCAAGAAATATACACTTTCTGGACTTTGGATCAATTTTTGACCTTTCATTACTAGATACTTGCACATAAACAGAACAACCAAATATTCTTAGCCCAGAATAATCAACTTCATTACCTATCCAAACTTCCTCTGTAACTTTCACATCTAGTGCTGCCCGTGGCGACCTGTTAATGACATAACAAGCCATACTTATTGCTTCTATCCAAACAAACCTCTTAGGAAGCCCTGCATTCAGTCTCATACATCTCGCATTTTCTACAATAGTTCTGTTTTGCTTTCTGAGACACCATTCTATTGTGGTATCTTCCAGACTAAGAAATGTCGGTGAATACCCTACTCCTCACAATATTTCAAAAACTCTAAATATGTGTACTTTATACCATTATTTGACCTGAGATATTTAATCTTCCTCCACGTTTGATTCTCAACTTCAGCTTTCCATTACCTAAAATTGGCAAAAGTTTCAGATTTATGCTTCATGAAGTAAACCCAAATTTTTTTAGAGACGCTGTCTATGACACTGACAAACAACTGAGATCCATCATTTGACCACTCCCTGATTGGCCCCAAACATCAAAATGCACATAATCAAGAATACCCAAGGACATGGATACTTGCAGAAATCCATCTTGCATGATTTAACATCCTTCAAAAAATTCCTCTTGTAAAATTCCATCATGCCCTACTGCTTGATAGTTTCCATTCTTGTTCCTAACCTCTAAACATCATCCCTCAATGTGTCTATGGATTATGCGTATAAAGGAGTGTCACTCTACCTCGGAATGATGCAAGAGATGGGGCAACGGAATGGTGGATGGAATGGAATGAAATGAATAAAATATGTGTGTGGAATGAAATGCGTATGTGAACAAAAGTGCTCCCCAAGCGCAAGAAGTCTTTTGTGTGTCGTTGTTTTACTTGGAAAAGTATTCCAAGGTCGTCTCCTCAGGGAAGAAAAGTTCAAGTGTGGTGAAGGTAATTTTGTGAAAAAGGAAAGTGTAAAATCTTGTAGTTGGTTTTGGTTAGTTTTGTTCTAAACAAGTGTTGGCTAATCCTAAAGGTTCATTCTAATGGGAATACCAAATCAACTCAAAACCTTCCTCCAATGGTGCATAGATGAACGATTGATTCGTGGGAAGCTTAGGACTAAAATGGAGGTAAGGATTCAAGCATACACCGTGACCAAGCCTATGGTGTATCAAGAACTCACAACCATGTCCTCACCCCCAACCCAGTCAAACCAAACCATTGTACACCGAGAGAAGGAAAGAACATGAGTTGGAATGGCATGCCTAAGAGGAGGTCTCCCTTGGATTAGCCTACTTAAAATCTAGCTATTCATAAATAAAGGAAAGACATGCATAATGTAAAGAGACATAATGAGGAAATGAAACATGAAACTTAACTTAATGCTGGAAATCTTAAACTATGAAGAAAAATATTCAATACCCATTTTAAAAGTTGAAATGAAGAAAAACTTAATATAACAATGGTAGATTCAAGAACATGTAACTAAATTTGCAATAAACTTGAAATAAATGAGATTAAAGTGCAAGAGTTAAGGATTACAAGAAATTGAAAGCTTACTACAATTGAAATGGAAAAGAAAATGCAAAAATATAAATTTTACACTATTCATCATCTTCTTCATTGGATTTTCTAAGCTTAGGTAGCCACCCTTCAATGCTTGGTGAATGCTGAGTATATGGAATGTGAGAGCTCTGCATTTTCGTCCATAAGGGTCCCCCTAGGTGTGTGATAAGACTCCCATCCATAGGAGGCTGAGTTGATGCATTGCACAGGATAAGATAAGCTTAGCCTGCAACTCTCCTGGCTGCCTCCTTCTCTCCCATCCCCATTAATGTCATTGCCTTCAAAGTCTTCCACAAGGGTGTAGGAATCATGTAAATGTGTAAGGGATGTCTAGGGACAAGTGGGAGAGTTAATGGTGGGACCCCCAAACAAGTGGAGCATGGTTTGCAGGTGTTTTGGACTGTTCAGCATACAGTAATGGTACTGTGTACCGGTACCCGGAACTCCAGAGGCGGAACCATACCGGTACTACATACTGGTACCGTTTCTGCTGCGAACTAATTTTTGTAGAATCCTCGTAACTTTTGATCCAACTGGTTGATTGAGCCAAAATGTTGGCAAAAGACAGAAGACATCCAGATCTACAACTTTTATGTTTTGCACTTTTTCATATTCAATGCGGATCATGGTAAAAAAAGGAGGAAAACTGAGGTACTACTACAAAATGGTGTGGGTGCTAACGCCTATGTTACCAAACACCAATACCTCCTTGATTTCTTTTACTTTTAAGCCTCCAAATCCTCATGTAATGTGTCCATATCTTCACCACACATCCATACATAGTTGCAAGGTTCTAAAATCCATCATTTAAACTATAATTACCTACAACCACAAGATTTCAACATTATTCATATTATTGGCTAACTCTAAGTAATTAAATGCAAAGTTAAGTTAAAATGCATGTAAGGAGGCCATGAAATATGCAATATTTTGCGCTCATCACCTACTCACCTATATGCCCCCAAACACATATATCATCGGAGTGCATCATCTGTCTCAAACTCTATTGCAGCAACTCCACCTACTATGGTACTCCCTAACAACCTATAAATGTTATTGATAATTTTTTTATGTTTCATCACTAACATGTCCCCCCTTCGTGGCCCTCATGACTCCACTTTCTGACATATAACTATGGTCATTTGAGTCTACAGTACCCAAGAAAACTTAGTTCTTCGCCAATTCTGGTACATGCCTAATATCACATAAAAATTCTCACAATACCATCAAACACTTTAATTCTAATGGTGCCTATCTTGATGACCTTACATGAAGCATCATTACCCATCAAAATAGACCTAGAATTAACTGGCCAATAAGTGTAAAACCAATCCTTGTGAGGACACATGTGATATGAACAAGCAAAATCTAGTATCCATGAATCAACTAAAAATTCAAAAATACCTGATGAAACAGATAACATATCATCGTCATCATAATTTGAACTATTCTCTGCAACACTTACTGAGTTTGAACTCACTTCATTCTTGTTATCCTCTCCATGTTTCAACTTGGGACACTCCTTCTTGTAATGTCCCAACTGAAGTTACTTGAAGTACTTGATGTTCTCCTTGTTATTTCCCTTGGACTTCGACCTCAAATTCCTTTTGTATGAACTCCTCTCCTTCTTTCTACATGAACCTAGTTACCCTTCACTATTAGCCCTTCACCTTGAGAACCATCACTGTTACTCAATCTGTGACGCCCCTAAAACCAGGGGTCCCGTTGACCACCCGTCAACCCGTAAAAATACCCGTGGTTGTCACATAACTCGACATCACGTCTATCACATCTCTGTAACCGAGATTATAACCCAAACGAGGGTCCGTGTTACCTTTAATTCATTTAATCCCATCGAGGTTCAACATACCCCAATGTATCTCATTTAAGGTCCATTTGTGTCATTGGAACCAAAGAACACATAGCCCAAAAGCATGTCAATGCATTCTTAAATTTTCAGAATTTTGAAAAACCTTCCGGAAGGTTTTGTCTACTGGATAACAATTTACTTTAACCTTCTGGAAGGTTTCCTGCAACCTTCTGAAAGGTTTTGCCTGCTGGACCAAAAGTCTGCATTAACCTTCCAGAAGGTTGTTGCGACCTTCCAGAAGGTTTTGCCCAGAACTTTATGCCTTTTCAATTTTTCATTTCCAATCCACTCAAAACCTTTCCAAATCCATCCCAAACATGTATAATAATTATTTTCTACATTATACATGATCCATACAAGTTCTATTACAATTAATTCCATGTGATTACAAGGTCATTTACACAATTACATGCTCAAAATGGAATTTTACAATTGTTTTACAAAAACTTGTCTCCAAAAGTCACAAACCAGCCTTGTTTCACCCTTGAGGCCCCAAATGCAAGTCCTCTCCCAGTACGAACCTTGCACCTAAAATGTTTCCCGTATAGGGTGAGTCAACGCCCAGTAGAGTATTTCGTACAAGGGCTACTTCCCAACCTAAGTATATATGCAATGTTCACATGCAACGTTTAACAACAACAATCATTCCAACCAACACTTAAGCAAGTCAAGGTTGAAATCTAACATACCATGCCACGATTTGAGATGATGCCCATTCATGCAATTTACCCAAGCCCTTCCCGGCTCCACCACACATGCAATGCCAATGTGTATAAAACTGAGCTTTCCTAGCTTCGGCTATTTACCTTCACCCCATGCTATGCAATGAGTATCAAAACCAGGTTTTCCAAGCCCCCGCCATTTGTGTTACCCACCCAATCGCTAACTAAAAATCTCTGGGTCTTTCTTAGGGTGGGTATTTATGGACTTATACCACCAGTCACCCAACCGACACAGAATTTATGGACTTCCACTAACGGTTTCGCGTACACCGACACACTTTATGGGCTCTAATACCAACGAAAGTGTGTATCCTAACACCAGGTCTCTCACCCGAGGGATAGTCTAACCCCTTCTTGCTACCCCAACCCAATTTCTTTTTTCATGTAACCGTGTGACAGCCGAATATTCAATCCAAATTCTCCGAGCCCACCCATCATCCACCTACATGGTGTTTGATGCTAACCATGCACCCACACCCATAAAATGCGATGTCTACTTGCATATGCAATGTAATGCATCATTGCTAATTCAACATCATGCCCACATCTAATAAATGCCACATGAACAAAATTAACTACATTCTAACAAGTCTCATGGCAATTTATATCCGAAGCATATAATCACCAAACTTTCTGTCAATGCTATATATCAATATATATCATTCTCAACAACAATTCACAAGCATGTTATAACATATAATATGCCAACAACACACTTAACTCCCATGGCATAAAACGTGCACATAACATGCCCACATAACAATCAATTCAATGGATCACATTTTATCAATTCACAAACCTTTTAAGGTAAAATTCGTCTTACCCAATTTCAATACTCATTTCACCAATTCTATATCCATAGGCAAGTGATACATATCTTTCTCAATCTATCCATTACATATAATACCTAAGTTGTAAAATAAACCCGAGTAGCAAGGAACCCTACCTCTTGAAGCGTGAGGAACACGTTGGGAAGGCTCCAAGACTTCAACTCGAGCTCTAATCCAACCCTTTCTAAAATCTCATTTTTCAAATTTTGGTGAAACTCGTCATTTTGGTGTGGTCGCGTAGCCCTCGGCGAGGAGAACAACTTTTGTTCTTGTCCCGAGTGGATTCGAGTTCCGTAGCTTCCTAGATCGTAGAGAGAAGTGAAGAATTTCTCTCTTTTCCCTCTCTTCTCTTCTCTATAAGGTGAACGGCTGAAGAATGGGGGAAAATCTGATTTTTCCCCCTATTTATACTTTAAAAAACTTAGCCCACAACGCGCAACACGGCCCTCTTTTTTTCAGGTCCGCTTTCATCCCCGAAACGATTAAATTTCGTCCCGGTTTAAGTTTAAAATATTTTTATTTTAATTTGCCTTAATTTATTTTTCAAATTTTAAAATTTTATTGAAAATCCCATTTTTGGGTAACCCGAGACTCGACCGCCTCATAAAACGCGAAAAATTTGACTATCTCAGAATTGATGAAATTTGACGTGGTAACTAAATTTCACGAGATGAATTCAACGGTGAGGTCCGTTTCGTCATCCGAGATCTAGAAAAATTCAAGTCTCCAACCCGTACTATAGCAACAATTACCATTTTGCCCTTATTTACAAAAATTTAAATTTATCGGGTTTTACATTCTTTCCCCCTTAAAAGAATTCCGTCCCCGAAATTCACATATACATATACATTCAAACACATGCATATGCAACAATGACAGTATAATGCGAGTCCTCTCCCAATACGAACCCCGCACCTGAAATATTTCCCGTATAGGGTGAGCCAACGCCCAGTAGAGTATTTCTTACAAGGGCTACTCCCCAACCTAAGTGCATATGTAATGTTCACATGCAACATTTAACAACAACAACAATCATTCCAACCAACACTTAAGCAAGTCAAGGTTGAAATCTAACATACTATGTCATGAATTGAGATGATGCTCATTCATGCAATTTACCCGAGCCCTTCCCAACTCCACCACACATGCAATGTCAATGTGTATAAAATCGAGCTTTCATAGCTCCGGCTATTTACCTTCACCCCATGCTATGTAATGAGTATCAAAACTGGATTTTCCAAGCCCCCACCATTTGTGTTACCCACTCAATGGCTAACTAAAAATCTCCGGGTCTTTTTTGGGGTGGATATTTATGGACTTACACCAACGGTCACCCAACGGACATGGAATTTATGGACTTTCACCAACAGTTCTGCGTACACCAACACACTTTATGGGCTTTAATACCAACGAAAGTGCGTATCCAAACACCGGGTCTCTCACCCGAGAGAAAGTCTAACCCTTTCTTGATACCCCGACCCAATTTCTTTTTCCATGTAACCGTGCAACTCAACCGGATATTCAATTCAACTTTTTCAAGTCCACTCATCATCCACCTACATGGTGTTTGATGCTAACCATGCACCCACACCTATAAAATGCGATGTCTACTTGCATTGCAATGTAATGCATCATTACTAATTCAACATCATGCCCACATGTAATTAATGCCACATGAACAAAATTAACTACATTCTAACAAGTCCCATGGTAATTTATATCCGAAGCATATAATCACCAAACTTTCTGTCAATGCTATATATCAATATATATCATTCTCAACAACAATTCACAAGCATGTTATAACATATAATATGTCAACAACACACTTAACTCCCATAGCATAAAACGTACACATAACATGCCCACATAACAATCAATTCAATGGATCACATTTTATCAATTCACAAACCTTTTAAGGTAAAATTCGTCTTACCAAATTTCAATACTCATTTCACCAATTCTATATCCATAGGCAAGTGATACATATCTTTCTCAACCTATCCATTACATATAATACCTAAGTTGTAAAATAAACCCGAGTAGGAAAGAACCCTATCTCTTGAAGCGTGAGGAACAACTTGGGAAGGCTCCAAGACTTCAACTCGAACTCTAATCCAACCCTTTCTAAAATCTCATTTTTCAAATTTCGGTGAAACTCATCATTTTTGGTGTGGTCGCGTAGCCCTCGGCGAAGAGAATAACTTTTGTTTTTGCCCCGAGTGGATTCGAGCTCTGTAGCTTCCTAGATCGTAGAGAGAAGTGAAACATTTCTCTCTTTTCCCTCTCTTCTCTTCTCTATCTGGTGAACGGCTGAAGAATGGGGGAAAAATCTGATTTTTCCCCCTATTTATACTTTAGAATACTTAACCCACAATGCGTCACATGGACCTCTTTTCCCCAGGTCCATTTTTATCCCAAAACAATTAAATTTCGTCTCGATTTAAGTTCAAAATATATATTT
Organism: Ilex paraguariensis; assembly: GCA_963454935.2. Lineage (NCBI taxonomy): Eukaryota > Viridiplantae > Streptophyta > Magnoliopsida > Aquifoliales > Aquifoliaceae > Ilex > Ilex paraguariensis. The sequence continues at coordinate 257,457 of CAUOFW020001058.1, read as the reverse complement.
TTTAATTTGCCTTAATTTATTTCCCAAATTTCAAAATTTTATTGCAAATTCCGTTTTTGGGTCACCCGAGACTCGATCGCCTCGTAAAACGTAAAAAATTTGACTATCTCAAAATTCGATGAAATTTGACATGGTAACTAGATTTTGCGAGACGGATCCAATGGTGAGGTCCATTTCTCCATCCGAGATCTAGAAAAATTCAGGTCTCCAACCCGTACTATAGCGACAAAATTACCATTTTGCCCTTGTTTACAAAAATTTAAATTTACTGGGTTTTACACAATCTACGCTTGGTGTAACCCAAAAAGGTTGTCGTGACTTTCTCTAATTTTAGGGTTTCTTTACCCCATAATAGAGTGGTTACCATATGTTCGTATGGAAGAAGGAGAGACACTAATAGCATCAGTGTCATATCTTCATCTTTAAACTTCACATCTAGCCTTAATAAATCGCTAATAATTTGAACAAAATCTATACTTTCCATCATCTTTAGCCCATATGGCTTTTGTTTTAAAAACAATTTGATCATTAGGGGTTTTGATATATACCAACTCTCCAATTTCAACCATATAACCACTGGATAAGTTTCATCCATGTTTGTACATAATCTTGTCGGCCAGAAAAAGATGAATCCTTCTAACTACTCGAGCCTCGAGTTCTTCCTAGTCAAAATCGGCCATATCCACTAGTTTATTCCTAGTTAACACCTTCACCATCTCTTATTGTGCCAATAGGTCCTTCACCCTTCTTTGCCATAATCCAAAATTTCCATAACTGAAGAATTCATCATCATCACCATTATTAAACAAGGCTCTGATACCAATTGTTGTGCTTCGAGTGTGCGATGAACAAACAATGAAACAAAATAATAGAAGAAGAACACAAGAACTTACGTGGTTCGACAATTTGCCTACATCCACGATCCTAGAGCGGCTGCCTTATTTTTATTCCACATAGAATTAGGGTTACAACTTAACTTATATATGTTACAACCTTAACTAAGGATTCCCGAAGGACCATGCTACTCCATTATCCTCTTGGCCCTAATGTAAATCTCCATACTCTAAATATGAGCTACCTATCCCAACAATCTCCACCTTAGTGAATATTCACCCCTCAAGAGATAGTATAGCACCAAACAACTCCAACTGAAAAATCAATAGGCCGAAAATATCCCCTCACTAGCAACTAGAGACATTTATCAAGTTCAAGAAATTCTTGAACTTATTTGCGATAATAGGCTTGGTAAACATATCTGTTGCATTGTTAGACGTGCGAACCTTCTCAAGTATCACCTCTCTAGTAGCAAGAAACTCCTTGATCTTATGGAACCTCACATCAATATGCTTGGTTCTAGAATGATACATCTAGTTCTTTGCTAAGTAAATGGCACTCTAACTAACCCAATGTAGCATGATTCCTTCTTGTTTTATTTCAAGCTCCTTGACTAGCCCTTTCAACCACAGTGCTTCTTTGACAGCTTCAATAACTGTCATATACTCTGCCTCAGTTGTGGACAGCGCTACAAGTGACTGAACTGTGGATCGTCAACATATAGGTCCACTTGCTACTGTGAAAACATAGCATGTGTGTGACTTTTCATCATCAAGTTCACCAACATAATTTGCATCCACGTATCCCTCAACTAAAACACCTCATGTCGCTTACCAAACATGATACCACAATCAATTGTACCCCTCAAGTACCTAAAAATCTACTTTACAGCCTTCTAATGCTCTCTTTTAGGATTTACCATGTACTTGCTCACTGCATTACCAAAATCTGGTCTAGTACCTATAGCACTGCACTTACATAGGGCACCTTTGACATATTAGCAATTTCTTCCTCTGTCTTCAGGCACTAATTGGTAAACAATCTAAAATTATTTGTCAATGGTGTACCCACTGGTTTTGCATCATACATGCTAAACCTGTTTAACACCATTTTCACATAATTCTTCGCTAATGCTCCGACAACTGGCCCATTATCCTCTTGGGCCTAGTGTAACTCTCCATAATCTGAATATGAGGCACCTATCGCAACAAATTTGTTGTGAAGTTGCTACTTCTTATTTTTGGATTATGCACTACAATTATTTGTATAAAACAAGATTCATTGGAGTCCTATTGTTTTATATTTTCGTGCTCGCACCGGTTATCGCTAGTGAAGCAATCATGCAATGTTATGAATATTTTATACAGATTTGCATTGATAAAAAGAGTAAGGGAAGAGGGCACGTGATGCAATTAGTCTAGAGGTATATGTTTATTTTGTTTACAATACAACTTGGGTAAATTAATGAAGTATACATTAAATAATGTAAATAGTGATGATTGTAATAATTCTTTGTTGAAGAATTCTTCATATTATTGTAATATAGACCCATCGGCACAAGTGGATGGAATATCGTTGTGATCAAATTTTTGGAAACTATTTGTTGAAAAAGCAATCAACACTATGAGTTGTTTGATAAGACCTTATCAAGGAGTCAAAACAGTTGGACATGTTCAATTAAATGTTGTTTGACCATCATTTGATGTATGTTCGACTTCTTTTAATTCTTTATATATATATATATATATATATATATATATATA
>CAUOFW020001058.1:233966-254448 GCA_963454935.2 Ilex paraguariensis | reverse complement strand
TATGTATATATATATATGTATATATATATATACATATATATATACATATATATATATATATATATATATATATATATATATATTAACGAAACTTTTATTTTTTTATTCCCAGTTTTTATTGAACGAGTAGGTGGTTTGCAGAAGACCTTAGTCTTTTTTATCATTTAATTTATGCATATGCAGAGAAACATTGAACCTTATGAATTTTTTATCTTTTTTTTTTTTTTTTGGATCAACAGTGTACTTCAAGAATTTTAAACTCTTTTTTCTAAGCGATGGTTTTTGGAGGACATCAAAACATGTTGGGTTAGTGTTTATATTTTGATGTGAATGGATTATTTGAGTGTAATTAGTATTTTAAATTCTTGTGATGGAAATGTACATATAGTCATGTGGATGGAAAATGATACAATACACCTAATAATTACTGAATATGAAAGCATACTTTTTTTCCAAAAAAAAACCATCCGATGGCACCCGACCTGTCGCAAATGCTTGTTCCCACGCACGCCAAAAATAAATGTTATTTACGACGGCACTAGACCTGTCGCAAATGTTTGTTCCCGCGCATGTCAAAAATAAATGTTATTTATGGCGCTAATAAATCGTCATAAATACAACACAAAAAAATGAACTTTTTTAGACAATGTTTTTGGCAACCCCATTACATTTTGTGGTAGCTATTTGCCACCGTAAACACTTTTTGTTGCCCCATTTTATACAGCTATTTAATGCCGCCGCATGTCTACCGCAAACAGTATTTGAGGATGCAAATATACTTTTTATGACAGTATTTGAGGATGCAAATATACTTTTTATGACAGTACTATGCCATCTCAAATAGTGTCTTTTTTTGTAGTGTTTTTGACCATCTACTCCTTGAAGCCCATTTCTCATGTTATATAATATTAATATGTTTACAAGGGTATTTATGGTATTTTGGGCAATAATTTTTTTTTATTTTCTAACTAATATTAAATAAAATAATAAAATATTTATCTCTTTCACTTTTTCGTCCCTTCTACCAAACAAAGCCGAGGAAAAATATTTTTTTCTTTGACTAAAAACTTATTCTTTTTATTTTTTCATCCCTCTTTATTTTAATTCTTCTTACTAATCAACTATAAGAAACTCTCAAAATCTAAACCCTATCATTGCTAGTGTTAGCATTCGAATATGGAGTTGTACAGACGCCCATGGGCAGGCACAATCCGGAAAGATAAGGATGAGTTAGTGTTTGAATTAACTTAGATTTGTTGAAGCCTAGATAAGGATAGGTTTTGTTCCTAAAATCTCTCCACTTTATCTTAGTTCCTAAAATCTCTGCACATTATCCCTACATGTGTTATATATCTCTATATATATAATGGGATTCTACAAACACACGAGATACAAAAAATTACTATGATTGATGCTCTCCAATCTTTTTCTATATCGTGACTTTTGTGAGACTTTAAAACGATAGAAATTCAGATTTGGCTCATGTAGCCTAATTTACCGTGAGTCGAAGTATTCACGTTCAAAAGTGTTCATGATTATCAAGGAGGTTTGTAAGAAATAATCTATATAATAAAGTGGTTAGAAAAATTTGTCTTAAACTTTTCGCGACTTAGATCGCTTGACGATTATTAATCTAATGATCCTCATGCAAAAAAATTTTAAGACTCATATCTATCATCTAACTTTCTCTATATATCTATCTTATACTCTCTCTCCCTCATACTATTATCTTATTTTTTTTGTTTCTCCTCTGTTATTTTTTTATTATTTACTTCATAAAACATATGAAACTGTATGTTATGTAATTATTTATTTCATAAAACTAATTCAAATTATTTGTATATTTAATGACATGTACTTTGTTACTTGCTTCTTAATTTGTAAATAACACTTAATGTAAATAAAAAATAGCACGCATTTTTCACAATTTGAGGACTTTTATTTGAGTTTTACATTTTCCCTGAAATTAAGTCTTAATTGATTTAGGGCCAAAATTCTTCTAGAATTCCAATTGACAATGGTTTTTACATAGATTATTTTTGTCATTTTTTCTTTAATATTTGCTCTATTTGTTATATTTTATGTGTTTTCATTCTTCTCTTTTGTGGGTGAAGGTGTGGGTGTAAGTGGGCGATGATCGTGGTGTGAAATTTAATATATTTTTTTTGTTGTTTTCTAGGATTGTGTGGGTGGGTTTTCATCGTTATAGAAGCTTCACCACACAAGATTTTTAATTCATTTTGATGATTTTCGGACATTAATTTTTAGGGTAAAAAACAAGGACACCACCTAAATTTTGGCAATATTACATGGATACCCCTTAACATTTTACAAATAACTCAGAGATCTCCTAAGATTTGAAAGTCATTGCACGAAGACCCCCTCCATCTCCCTTCCATCAATGTTGTAGACGAAAAATGATGATTTTATACTAAAAACTTTTATTATTTTCACAATTGCTCTTCTCCAAATTTAATATAAAAAAATTAAAATTTCAATAAATAAAAAAAAATTGATTTATTACCCAAAAAATTAATATAATTAAGTACCCCAAAAAATTAATTAAATGAATTTTAATATTAATTTTTTAGCAATAAAAAATTAATTCAAAAATTGAATATTAATTTGAAAAAATTAAATTTCAATTTGATAAAATTAAATATTATTTGTTATTGATCAAATAACACACGAAATTGACCTTATATTATATTTTTTACAATATTATCAATTTTTTCGGTACTAAATTTTTTTGAATTATCAAATTTTCAAATTTTTTTTATCTTTTTAATTTACTTTCACGTATTTTCATATAAATCAATGATTTTTGAGTTTACCAAATGGATGTGAGAAATTTTCTTTAAAAAAGAAAAAAAAAGTGGGGGAATTAACAATTGATTTAGTTTAAGTATATGTGGTCGAACCTTGATCAAAAGAAAATTTATCAAATGATATAGTAAGAGGGAAGACGCTATGATATTAAAAAATTTGTATTTAAATTTTATGGGTCAAAATATAAATTTTTAAGTTTATATACAACAAAGAAATTTATAATTTAAGGTCAATTTCATGTAAGTTTAATCAATATCAAATAATATTCAGTACGAAATGAACCTTAGATTGTAAATTAATATATAATTTTATAAAAAATTAACATTTAATTTTATCCAATTTATATTCAACTTGTCGAATTAATATCAAATTAATTTTTATTGTTATCAAATTAATATTAAAATCTATTTAATCGATTTTTTGGGTACTAAATCTAATCTTATTTCATTTTATTAAATTTTTAATTTTTTGGGTACTAAAGTTGAAGAAAGGCGATTGTAAAAATAATAATATTTTTTTGGATGAAATCATTACTTCCTATTAGCAATATTAATGGAAGGAAGACAGAGGATGTCTCTGTGCAATAAATTTCAAACCTCAATAGGTCTTCGTGTTATTTAGAAAATGTTAGGGGATTCGTATATTATTATCAAAACTCAGGGGATATCCATATTTTTTACCTTATTTTTCAATTAGATATTAATTTATTATTATTTTATCTTAAAAACTTGAATTATTGTACTTTTGTTGGTTAGAAAGGTTTGTTGGTAGCCCAAAAAAGAAATGTGTGAGAATATGTTTCTATGTATGTTTATATGTGAAGGATTGGACATTTGGTAATAAATTCGTGAGTTTTATAAATAAGCAAAATTTGATTGATTTTATTTATCAATTAAAAATTATAAATTTAATTGTGTTCTGCTAGTTTTTTTTTTGTCTTGAGGTATTTATTATGATGGTTAATTTTATAATTATGTTATGTCATTGGATTAAGTGGTGGTAAATGTGATAAATTCGTGAGTTTTATAAATAAGTAAGATTTTATTTATTGCTTAAAGATTGTAAATATTAATAAGTTATAATAGTATTTTTTTTTTTGAATGCATTTGTATGTATGATATTATTTTGATGAGTTTTTATATATTTTTGTGACAGTTTCATTAATATGGAGGATATAATCGACGATGTATTTTAAGTTATTTTAAAAAAAGAATTGGTATGAATATTTTTAAGTCATTCTTTTTAAATTTAGGCAATTATTTAAAAAAAATTATTTATTATATAATACCTTTAGACACATATATTGACTAAAATAATATCCAAATTTACTGATCCATTATGTTTAGGTCATAATCAAATATAACTTATTTTATATATTCACATTCCTAAAACAACACTACACAAATAAGTGGGTCCGGAACTGCCTGACTTCTAAGAGGTTTTCAAACCCAAGCCATCCAATCTTAATTCTAAAATTCAGTTAATTTTGAACATGTTTTTTAAATTTAATTTTTTTTTAAACGTCATTTGAAATAACACTTTCATATGTTAAAACGTCATTTAAAATGATGATTTAAAATTAAAATTTTTTTCCTTGAAAATATTATTTTAAATTACGTTTTTAAAATCGTTATTTATAATAATATTTTTAAACATGAATTTTAAACGATAGTTTACGGGTGTTAAAAAATTGAAAAGATTGAAAATATCATTTTCAACGACGTTTCTAAAACCGTCATTTAAAAATTGCGATTCGAATGTTATACTAACCCCTTAAAATTTCCCCCAACGTTGGTTAAAAATTTTCAAACATTTCAACCACAGCTCTCCTCCTCCGCAAACGACTGTGAGCTCCTCCTCCACCAACCACTCTCAGCCAGCCTCTTCTCCAACGAGCTCCAGCCATTGTTCATCCAGCGAGTGAGCGACTGAGCAGCCATTGTTCATCCAGCGAGTCAGCCATTGTTCATCCAGACAAAGCATTCTCCATTCCAGACTAAGCGAGTCAGCGACTGAGCATTCTCCATTCAAGGCTAAATCAATTTTGCCCTAAATCGATCCAGAACACCAACCTAGAACACCAATGATTGAACACAGCTCCACCAACGACTGAGAACAGCTCCAGTCCACCGAGCTCCATCAAGTCTTCCATCCATCACATCAGAGCTCCACAGGCATTTCCATCGAGTCCGCCACCGAGTGACCATCATGGACTCGCATCAAGCAACAGGTATGATGAGTAATCAGTCATTACTCCTCTCCTACATTTGCTGGCGCTGAGTGCAGTGATCCTGATTGTAGATATGTATGAAACACGTCATAATGAATTAGAGAGCTTTTGAGATCTATAAGTTTTGTATCACTATTTCAGACAGGAAGTATTTTCTTTTCAGTACCAGGCTTGTCACTGAACCTACAATGGCAAAATAAACAAGAAGGGCAGTTAATGTTCTGAATTGCATTTATAGGATATTGCATTGACCATAATTTGTTCTTACTTGTCATCGTAAATCCCCTTTTTCTTCTTTGCACCGCTATAAGCCTCATCCCTCTGCTTTTGTTCCCCAATTTCCACATTTTCAAGCACATCAACCTCTGATTATATGATTTAAGATTCACTAAATATATTATCAAAGCATTCTATTTGTGAATTGCATGTGGCAATCACCTTACAAACTACAAAGGATATATGTGTTTATGTGTGTGTCTATATATTTATACATATACAAAACAACGTTCATGACCGAGATGAAGTTCAAAAGTCAATACCTTGTCTCACTAATATTGCACTCTAGAATGCCATACTAGTGAGACAGAGAAAACAAGAATATACCACTGAGAATAATGATAATCTCAAGGAAATATAAATTTCCAACATGAATTTTACAATATGGCATCCTAATGTTCCATGTAACATAGACAGTCTGGTGAACTCTACATTTACCAGNCAAAAGTCAATACCTTGTCTCACTAATATTGCACTCTAGAATGCCATACTAGTGAGACAGAGAAAACAAGAATATACCACTGAGAATAATGATAATCTCAAGGAAATATAAATTTCCAACATGAATTCTACAATATGGCATCCTAATGTTCGATGTAACATAGACAGTCTGGTGAACTCTACATTTACCAATTTGGCCTTTGAAAAAGTTGGATAGTCATTCAGTCAGCAAAAGATAGTTCACAACTAGTTTCACTACACAATAGCCGTAGTAAAACACTAAGAACTAGTTTGAGTGCCATATGATAGAGGAGATTGAAGAGGCATATTAGAAAAAAACTTTCACAAAATAGCTTGGTATCATATTTGGGATTCTGGTTGTTTTTATCGCACTTGGTATGTATGGATGATAAGTCTCAATGCATAAGGAAATTGAGTAAGATTTGCTATGTCTAATCGATGTTTCACTGTCTTGTAATCCATATCACCTCAAATTGAACAATTTGTGAGTTACACTGCAACTCCTTGTTTTTGTTTTGATAATTAAAACATCGTTGTGTTCCCTTAGGTTTTTATCTATGTTTCGAATGCAAAAGAAGATAATCGAAACATTGCTCTGAATAAATTTCTACTACTACTTGCCATGACTCTGAAACCCTACTTGTCGTTATCTTAATGTCTCCAATCTTAATATCTTAATCTCTGAATTTTCGGAACAGTTATTCCCTTTCTTTTTTCTTACTTTGGAGTTATGGAGAGTAGTAAACTTTGATGCAATTGGTGATATTGATTTGTTAATCCCTGGTTTGGATGAACTTCAAAATATAAAATTTCTGCACATTCACTAGTTTCTTGATATTTAAGAATCAAGAGAAAGTAACTGCTCATACGGATCTATACTCGGTTATTTCAGATCTAGGGTTTATTTTTGTAGATCTAACTTAGTCCATCATAGATCTAAACAAGAGTATAGATCTGAAATAATAAAGCTAATCTAAGTTCATGTTTCTCTTGTAGTGTTTGAGGATTGATACATGTTTTTGACTGAAAAACACTTGTAGGAACACTTAGGTCCAACTCAAACATAGGGATTATGAATTGAAACTACATCAGTAACAATCAAGTTCTTACCCATGAACACTTGATCTTTATTAACTATTAAGCAATAGGGATGACAGAATATTTGTACGTACATCTTGACATGTTTGAGTAGTATTTTAGTATTTGTACCTCTTGTTGTGTTTGAGTATTTGTACCTCCTGTGTTTGAGTATTAAGGTCTTACCCTGCTGTGTTTGATTATTTGTACCTCTTGACAGGCAGCAATGTCTTACTTCAAACTAAATTCATCACTTCATTAGTACGCACCTCTTGATTGGCATCAAGGTCTTCTGACAAGCTGGAGTAATTGATCCCCATTTGAGGCCAGCCTACGTATGGTGCTGGTGGATACTGTATCAGGAAGAATGAGGCGTGCCTGGCCTTTTTTGGGAATTTTGTCTCAAATTAGGCAGCTCCTTAGCGGGATGGCTTTTCAGTTGGGGCATGTTTATAGGGAAGCTAATGGTTGCTGATGCCTTAGCTAATCAGGCACTGCATAGTGGCTGCTCTTCTGATTTTTCTGTAAGTCAGTTTCTTGCTGCTGTCCTTCATGAGATAGTGCAAGATCAGAGGGGTTTGCCTGTGCTGAGAACTAAGAATGTGTTGGTTTTTGATGACCATGGTTGAGATGTGGGAAGCTGGAAGGTGCTGGGCTTAGTTGGTGCGGTTTTGATTTGGTGGTTGGCTGCAGATGGAATCCTTGGAAGGAGTTAGGCTGCTATGTTGATAAACCGTTTAGCTGTTCTGATGGCTGTGCTGCTGAGCTGCTCTGGTTGAGCTGCTGTGCTGCTTTGTGTGTTATGGTGGCATGCAATGATTTGGGTTTTGGAAGTGAGGGTGCTGCCATGGTGGTATTCAAGGTGGTTTTTGGGCTTTTTGAAGGATTAAAGCCTCAAAGTGTATTTTTTGAATTGTTAGAATTCTTTGCTTGTAATTCATTGATTCATTTTATAAAATTTCTCTTTTCTTTTTTAAAAAAATAATATATGTATTGACATATAATCATGTGGGTATGGTTTATCAAGAATTAAAATAAATGTAAAATATATGATATAAAATAAAATAGTTACCAAATATATTTTATGTTTTAGTTTTTAGATTTGGTAAAACAACAACTACATTTAAATACATTTTTTGTTTCAACTTTTAACCACAAAAAAAAAACAACAAAACATTGATTATATTTTTTATTTTTTTGAAAACATGCAAATGAAAACGTTACTAAACGCACTTTAAATTATGTTTTTATGAATTTTATTTTTGATTATAAAATAAGTTCAAAGTTATTGTGAAAAGGGAATAAAATTCAAAATTTTATTTAATTTTTTTTTTTGTCTGGTAAATCATTATGTAAGACATAAGGTGGAGTTAATAAGATTTTATGAAATTTATTACAGGTCGGTGACTTTTGGCTAAGAAGATATTATTGTAAAAGGTTATGGGGTCAAAAATATCATTATAAAAAGATTAAGGGATAGAAAACATCAATCTTCATAAAGGACAAGAAAAACATCATTTATAATGATATTTTTAACCCCTTTAATTTTTTTAACATCCGTTAGCTATTATTTAAAATTTATGTTTAAAAATGTTATTATAAATAACGATTTTAAAAATGTCATTTAGAATCAAGAAAAAAAATTTTAATCTTAAATCATCATTTTAAATGACTTTTTAACATAGGAAAACATTATTTCAAATGACGTTACTAAATTTTGAAATTAAAATGTGAGGGTCAGGGTTTGGGAAAAACCTCTGACTTCTACCTGTAATTTAACGATCAAATGAGACCTTACGAAATTTTGAGAAATTTCTGGAAACCTCGGCCAGAATTGAGTAGGAACCAAAAATATCACCTGACCCAAAAACACTATGACACCTCTGACCCAACAGAACAACTCTCTGAAACTTGTGAGGAAAAGTACGACCACCACCAAAGCTGAGACACGTACGCTCTGTCGTTCTCTCTAGAACTTTCCACGCTCCCTCTATATGTATCTCAGTCTCTTTCTCTCTCCTCCATACTCGAAGAACCCATCGAAAAACCTCTCAAACTAAACTACCACTAAGCAGCAGGCAATCCTCAAAGTGAATTACAAACAAACAATGGAAGGAGTGACAGTGAAGCTTGAAGAAGAGATCACATTACTGTCATGCACTGCAGCTTCATCTTCTTCATCACAAAAAAGCTTGTCATCGCCGCAACCAATGGAGGGGCTAAATGAAGTGGGCCCACCTCCATTCCTGACCAAGACCTTTGAAGTGGTTGAAGACCCATCAACTGATTCTGTGGTCTCGTGGAGCAGAGCTCGAAACAGTTTCATTGTTTGGGACTCTCACAGATTTTCGACTTCTCTGCTTCCCAGGTACTTCAAGCACAGCAATTTCTCTAGCTTCGTCCGCCAGCTCAATACATATGTAAGTCCCCTCAAACTCATCAAAATCTGTTGTTTCTTGTACTAATATCCCCAATCCATGTTGAATTCACATTGTTGCTTGTAATTTTGTTATATTGTCTTGAGTGATTACGCTTCCTCAAAAATTCGGACACTTTTCTGCTGATTTTCTTCACTCTAAGATTCTGATTGCTAACTAACGAAGTGGACGTTATTGTTTTTATATTTGTTATTGAGAAAAGAAGAGCTGAACTCTGGGTATATGTTCATATTTCTGGTTAGACAGCACTCTGTTTTCTGGTCCTAATATTCGTAAGTTGTGATTAAAAACCATTCATTTAGTTCTATTTTGATTGCAGTGTCATTTATTGTTGTTCAGGTCTCTAATCCTCTGGGTTTCATGTGAAGAAGTGTTTCTCATGATATCCAGCATTTTCACTAATAGAATCACTTTAATGGTTTCATACTAATTTCGTGGGATTTTCACTAACCGATACATAAAGTTGGTCCGTCGTTAGTATCATCTTAATTGCTCTAAGTACAGTGATTCTGATGATTTTTGAATTTCATACTTTTCTTATCTTCAACTGTGTACGGGTCTCTTCGAATTGAATTCTTACCTGAGTTTTCATCAGTTTCAGTTGATGCTCTTCCGGAATTCTTGTCTTTTGTTTGGAGATTCAAACTGGTTGATTTATATGATTGATGGTCTTGTACTTATTAGATTGTTTGGAATTTATATCTGATTTAAACTTGTTTAGGTTTTTTTCGTGGGAGTAATCTTACTGGACGTTATTGATTACTGTAAACTTCTCTTTTTTTTTTTTTTTTGAACAGGATACTGTAAACTGATGGTGTCCAAATGTTTGCAATTGACACAGGGTTTCAGAAAAGTGGATCCAGATCGATGGGAATTTGCTAATGAAGGGTTCCTGGGAGGACAAAAGCATCTCTTGAAGACAATTAAGAGAAGAAGAAATGTCTCACACAGCATCCAACCTCAAGGAGGCGGCCCTTGTGTTGAGTTAGGCCACTATGGCGTGGAAGAAGAGTTTGAAAGACTAAAGAGGGATAAAAATATGTTAATGGCGGAAACTGTGAAGCTAAGACAGCAGCAGCAGAATTCAAGAGATCAGATAAAGGCAATGGAGGAAAGAATTAAAAGCACGGAGAGGAAGCAACAGCAGATTATGAGTTTTCTAGCCAAAGCCTTTAGTTATCCTACCTTTCTGCAGCAATATGTGGACAAATATACGGACAGAAAGGAACAGGAGCGCATTGAAATTGGGCAGAAACGCAGATTAACTACAAGCCCGAGTGTCGAGAATTTGCAAGAAGTGGTATCGGTTGCAATGAGTAGTGGTCAAGCTCTGAATTACACAAGCCAAGATCAAGAAGAGCTGGCAAATATTGAGACAGAAATAGAGACCTTGTTCTCGGCTGCATTGGATGATGAATCAAGCACTGATATCAATGATTCAAAGGCAAGTGGGACCAACTTAGATCCAGTCAGTGAGACTATTTGGGACAAGATGATCAGTGAAGGTCTAATGGGTGGCAGTGAAGAGGAACAAATTTTGGTGGATGATCAACCGGAAGTTGAAGTGGAAGTTGAGGGTTTGGTTGCCAATATACCAGATTGGGGTGAGGATTTACAAGAACTGGTGGATCAAATGGAATATCTCAGGTCAGCATTCTGAAGATGGGCATCATGCTGATGAAATGGTTTCAAGTATTGTGGTGTCTTGAATTGGTCCCTGCAATTACATCCCTGTTCCTAATGTAGGGTATAGCCAATAAATTCAAATGTTTGTTCATATTTTTCTAAAAACCAAAGTTGTAACTAATATTATTATCGTTCGCTCTTGTAGCAGGGAAGGGTGAAGTTGCAACGAGGCCAAGAAATTTGCACTTGTGTATCCTTTGATTATATCTATTTATTTAATTGTTTTTTAATAATTATTTTGCACTTAATTTTGAGAAATGTCTACTTGAGATTATGTTGTTTCTCATTTTGCAGACGGAATTGTCAAGAAAAAATTGTGGAGAGGGGTCCAAATCCTTGATTGATTTGTGAAGCCATCATTCCTCTCATTTCAAGGAAGTTAGTCCTCACCCTGTTACACTCCAGTAGGAGCTCTATGTAAATTTTGGGTCCCAACACATAGTAAGTGAAACATTTTGCTTCTTGCCTCATCTAAATCATTTGCCTTCCTCGCGTTGCCTCATCTAAATGAAACATTCTTGTTCTCCGTACATTGTAAATCATGTGTTTCATAGTATTCGTTTAAAATGTTATGTTTGCCTCTGCAGCTAGTTTTGCCCGGTGAAGAATTTGTTGATCTAATGGTGGTGGGCGGCTGGATCATTAATGCTGGTATTTGCTGAAGAACTTTGGTTTGTGGATGTTTAATGGTAGGGCAAACTTCAATTTACCTTCCTGTAGTATACCACAAATGCACGTTGCTCCCTATGATTTAAAATTATACCACAAGTGCACATTGCTCCTTATGATTTAAAATTAGTTGTGCTACTTAGACTGCACAACTAATTTCTTGATGACAAAAATGGTCTTGTATTGTTTGTGAAATTACAAAATACTTTATATTGTTCATCATCTTCATCCTTCTGACTGTGTATCCTCTCTCTCTCTCTCTCTCTCACTCTCTCTCTCTCTCACACACACAAACCCACACAAACCCATACACACACACACATGTTGTGTGGGTTGACGAAGACTTTTATGCTTTGTTAGCTACACACACATGTTTAGTCAACCTAAGTTTACTGGGCCTTTTATGCTTTGTTAGCTACATACTGTGATTTTCTTTTTCTGGCTTTGGGGGCTATAAAATAGTTTTATATGAAGCATTAAATATACATAGATTTTTTTGTTGGCCTACCTTCACTGCCTACCTTCACTATCATGAACTCAGTACAATTAACTTATCATAATAACAACTCTATTGACATTGCTCACTCTTGAGTCTTTCAACTTCAGTCACCAGATATGCTGATCCAGTTCCTAGAAAATAAAATTTTAAACGGAAGAAAAGAAAAAATAGAGACAAGCTGTCAAAAAATATGAACTGCTCAATGATCTCAAAAGCAAGGAATGATGAAGAATGACATTTCATTTTATCTTCAATAAATATGGATTACATTTACATTCTTTTGCTACAACATATAACATGTACAAAAAAGCACAACACATGTATTGAGAATTCAACAGAGAAGCGTGGTGCCTTGTACAAAGCCAATTGGCATAATCTTCAGAAATACTTTACCAACAAATCTCCAAATAGTATGAAAAAATTTGATAGCTCACAAATTTGTGTATGTATGGCTATTTTACCTTCACCCTTTCTTTCTTCTCTCTTCTTCTCTTCACCGTGTTGTTTCTGTGTATTTTTCTATGTTCATAGAGTAATGAGACCTAACGTTTCCAATAACAGATTCTAAGTATATTCGATGCACTTTCTTAACACATTCAATTATGACTACTCAATAAGGGTTTTCAATACACCTTACCAAATCATGGATCCATATGTGGACGTTTTCAATTTGGCTAACCTTGAAAGGAAATATTATGGAGCATGCAAGCTTGCTTAACAATCAGTTTAATGGTCGTGGGATGCTTCCAGGCTACAAAAGAAAAACGATCACTATATCCTTCCAGTCATTCAATCATTAAATGCCAAACTAAGGCTCCTGCATTGGCCTCCCTCTTCCTTGCAGACTCGGACATTTTATCATAGACCATTTTAAGCAGAACATCTCTATCATATGCTCCTTTACTCTTCATACCCAAAGGGCAGAAAATTTTTGTTGAAAGGATCGGCTTTTTCAACACATATAGACCATCAGTTATTTAGTGTCCACCCAATGATAGAGAAAATCCATTTCTGTTTCTAAATCTGCACGTGAGATCCTACAACATATAATTATGATAAAATGGTTTGCAGGGGAGTTGGAATTTTATATAGTATGAGCTACAAACAGTTTTCTGGTGTATTGATGAATTGTTTTATCTTTGATCCTACTACATTTCCTCTTGAGAGCCTCCATAAATTAATAGTTCAATGTAATATCTTTTAAGTCAACTCTTGTGAATGCTTTTGTTTCGGTTTTATGATTATCGATTATGACTGGTTCTAACTTGTCAAGGAAAAAAGATTATGCATGATTTAACTTCTAAAAAACCCTTGAAACTGTTGCAGCAAAATGGATAAACAATTGATTTCCTATAATGAGAGAATATGATTAAGTGAGTTGGTTATTGTTAGAGTTTTCTTTTACCTATTTCTTTTTTGAATTTGAAGTTGGTTTCATACTTGATCAAAAAAAAAAAAAAAAGTGGGTTTCATATATTTTAATCAAAAAATGGGTGTTAAGTCCAAATATATGGCTACTGCCATTGCTTCACCTATGCTCACTCCAACCTATCTGTCACACAAGAAAATGTATGAACCCATATATATTGAAGGACTGTATGATGTTTTATTAGATTTTGGAATTATTTCCAACGCATTCATTTTCTACCCCTTGATTTCTCTTAGAAAACTTCATTTCCTATAGTTTCTCTGTTGTTAATATATTGGCCATTGTGATCTTTAAGCTCAATTTGTACAGTTTTTCCTACAACTGCAGGGCAGGTGCAATGCTTTCATATTGTAAATTCTCCAGCAGTTCATCTAGCTAAACTTAATGTTTGGGTCATTAATGTAATAAACATTCATAGGTAAATTCAGCAGCACGTGCCCCATAAACTGTATTTTTTTTTTTCTCATTGGTATTGCCTTTACTATAATTTTCCTTCATTTTTTTGATACTTCGCGAAATCGGCAATTGGATTGTAATTCAAGTGATTGGAAGCTTTTATAATTGGTTTGTGAATGTTTCTTCTGTTTAGTAATTGGAGGTTTTTTGAATTGGTTTGTGAATGGTTTTTTTGTTGTTCTACATTGATAATTTTGTGTAGTTATCCTTAAATTGTCATTTATCTTTTCTTTTAAATTGAATACATAGTTTAATTATAGCATTTCTGAACACTTGGTTTAAGAGTCGAATAATTGAATACACAAGTACTGTTGTCACCAGTATTATGTTGTACTGCTAATGTTTGGAGTGGGGATATTGCCAATACTACTATATGGTGATCATGTCCTGTACGTTTGTGCTTAAAATGACTTATTTTGATGGAAGTATGCTTCCTAATTTTCTTTTAGGTATCGGTTTTTGTAGTTCAACTTCGCAGTTCCTTTGTCAATGTTTACCTCTTTTTCTTTCATTCTCTGTTTTTGAAATCATTATCTGTGGGCTCTGTTTGTTTGTGGTTCATCTTCTTAACTCTGCAATACTTTTTTCATACAATGGTTGGTTTTCTTTTCATGACAATATTCTTTGTTTTCCTGACCATATATGCACAAGAGTGTGTAAATTTACCACAGTTCTGCATTGATCTTGTTTTGTAACCTCTGTAATTTCTATTCATTTTCTTGAAAATGCAATAAAAGTGTGCATACTTTCATAGGCTACAAGCAGTATTATCCAAAGGAGCTTTTAATCTTCATAATTCATTTGACTTCGATTTTTCCAATGAGTTTTTTTAAAATCTTTCTTGAAGAACAATTGTAGTGGGAATAATGCAATAACTACAGGTGTGGGTGAATTATATATTCATGAGTGAATTTTTTTTTTATCTAAACTGTTGATGGATTTGAGATTTTGTTAGTTTTTCACTTTTTTCATTTTGGTTAAGATCAATTATTTTAGTGTGAGTAGAATTCTTATGAATCCATTAGCAAGATGTGAAAAATCTAACTATTGATGAAATTTGAGCAAATTTGTTTTGTTGTTATATTGTTATTCTGAGGATTATCACAATGGTAAAGTTGGTCACAACTCGCAAAGGTTTTTACTTAAGATTGAGTCAAAGTTAGCTGTAGGCAATTTAATGTTTACTTTGTGGGTTATTTTCTTTTTTACATAAATATGATTGTGCTACATGTGTAGTTGTGTTGTGGTATGGTGTGCTCAATCTAGAGATTCCAGAAGATTGTTCTAACTTCAAACATTGGTCAGTTGGAGGACATGCTAGAAAAAAATGAACAAATAATTGATTACTTGTTCTTGAGGCCATCCTATAGAAGTGTGGATATTGCAACTATAATCTGTAAACAATGGATATTATAGCCTTATGATAACCGTACTGATTATACTAAACTTCTGAGAAGAAATCTTATTGCCTCTAAAAGAAACAACCAAAGCTTTTTGTAGCTGGTAATGTATGAGCCCATAAAGGATTTCTTAATTATATTAATGATACTAAACTTGTAAGTATACTTGTATTCTAACTTAAAGTAGTACTTCTTTGCTCTTTCCTGCTATTGTTGTCACTTACTCATAGCTTTTTGGCAGTGTAATCCTATTCCCAATAGAAGTCACTTTCTATATACCATGGTTTTTTAATCACTTTGTGGATGGTATTTTTTCTCTCCAATCTATGCACAACTAGGAATCGGTTTCTTTGGTAAGTGTGTGTGCGTGCAAGATCCTGCATAATATAATAAACGAGAACAAATCTCTCCCTTGGTGAACTTCGAGTGAGCCCGTTGAGTAACCAAACACGCTGCTTGGGACGGCCCGCAAGGTACGGTGGCAACCTGGAACGGCAATGGGAGATCCTGGGAACGGAAGAATGATCCAATAAGGATGAAAAAGGTTCCTGGAACAAAGAAGAACAAGTTAGAAGGGCGCCGGAGTATTTTCCGGCATATCCCCTCCGACGATCTAGTCAGTCTTTGAGAGAGAGAGAGAGAGAGAGAGGAGAAAACACTGAGTGTGTTGTGTGTATTGTCGTAGAGAGTTTGTTGTTGCGTACCCGCTTTGCCTTTTGC
This sequence comes from Ilex paraguariensis, assembly GCA_963454935.2. NCBI lineage: Eukaryota > Viridiplantae > Streptophyta > Magnoliopsida > Aquifoliales > Aquifoliaceae > Ilex > Ilex paraguariensis. Next base: position 238,277 of record CAUOFW020001058.1, on the reverse strand, counting down.
AAGGAGTATTTATACCTTAAAAGCTCATGATTGCTGTCAGTGTGGTCAGTAGGTGATCATTAGGCACAGGTAGCGTGCGCATTGATTCTGATGAGGAATGTCTTCTCTAATTAACTGCTCGGGGTCCCGAGCAATCAATGCTGGGTCATCGGGATGCCGACGGTACAATGTGCTCCTCTCGGGGAGGATGCAATAAATGCTCTGTAATAGGAGCATTTATTGCCTTTCATTTCCGAGCCTTACCGCATTGAATGCGGTCTCATCAAGGGAATGGTGCAATTAATTGTTTGCTTTCCCAAGTCGCGTGTCAGCAACGACATGCGGTTTGTCTGTCTCTGATGTGATATCATATGCCACGCGTCCATCCCCTATTGGCTGTGACCTCTGTATTCCAGTACGTTCTGACATTACTTGTGTAAGACGAGGTCATGATGAATAGCCTAGACTAGCCTAGGCTAATGACCTGTACGTCAATAGCTTATCCTGGAGTAGAGGAAGCGTCCAGGACGGGGTACCTCTCGGCACCGAGGAAAGGCTCATCTCGGAACCGAGGGAGGTATACCGACCGAGGTACCATATCAGACCGAGGCTACGTGTTGGTTGTAACTCGTACTGAATGCCATGATCCTATATGACGAGTACCTCGGGGGCGAGGACCTTTATGCGCCGATGGTGCTTGATCTTAGCAACAGTGTTTTGGTAAATACCGAGGACACGTGTCTTCATCATGGAGTATTTCAGAAAAGTCCCATCAACTGCCCCCCAGCCTTCGATCTTCTGACACCGAGGACACGCGTTGTAAGGAGACGAAGGGTTTCCCAACTACCATCCGTCCTTCATCATTGCCTCGAGCCGCTTTCCCCGGCTTGGGATGTCGTGCGCATTTACTGCGTCGTTTCGTTTCTCTTGTCCAATGATGAAAATTGCCTCTATATAAAGGGGGCTGCTCTATCGGTTTCCTCGTTTTGCCATTTCGAATTTCCTCAAGAGAGCCTCTTCTTGAATCTTCACCGGAGTTTTGTTTCTTCTTCCATCGTCGACTGCCTATTCTTCCTTAAAATCTTAAAGCCAGCAGACCCATCGTTGATTCTGATCTNCCAAGTCACGTGTCAGCAACGGCATGCGGTTTGTCTGTCTTTGATGTGATATTATATGCNCACCGGAGTTTTGTTTCTTCTTCCATCGTCGACTGCCTATTCTTCCTTAAAATCTTAAAGCCAGCAGACCCATCGTTGATTCTGAACTTTCTGGAGGGAGTCGCTTTAAGGTTTTCCAGAAAAAACTCCGTTTTGACGTTCGGGTGAGTTTCAGAATCCTTTTTCTTTTCTTCCTCCTAGCCTTTTGTTTTTCGATTGACCGGAGGTGTCATTCGGTTGATACATAGCGATTTAACCCTCGGGAAACTTCCTCAGGGATTTTCAATAACAAATACTCTCTTCTTTCTTACTTTCTTAAAGATGCCTCGTCGTCGCCCTGCTCCCGAGAATCCTCAGGCTGGTCCTTAGGGGTCGGGGAAATATAAGGTCAAAGGCGATGAGCAGATCAATAGGTTTAGGGCCAAGTACGGCATTCCTCCGTGNCCCGCTTAACAGCAAAGCGGGAGGGGCCGTGGATTACCCCCTGCTCCTCCACAACAGCAGCAGCAACAACAGCAACAGNTTTAGGGCCAAGTACGGCATTCCTCCGTGCGTAGACGTAGAGGATTTTGACCCGGTGTTGCACTCTTCTACCCTCGGAGCCTAGGATGCCATGCCCTTCTATACCAAGGCCATCATAGAGGGTGGAATTAGGTTTCCTTTACCCCTTTTGCTTCTTCAGTTCCTCTCTCATTTCCGCCTCTTCCCCGGGCAATGCTGCCTTAATGTCTTTCGAATAATCATGGAGGTCTTAGAGCTCAATAGGCGTCTCGGGGTAAATATTGGGCTCAACGATCTTCTTTTTTGTTATTCCCTCCTTAGAGTCATGCCTCACCAACACTTCTACCTCAAAGCCAGGGACCCCTCCATGTACCTTGTAACCCATCTTCCCGACTCGGACAAGGGGTNTGTAACTCATCTTCCCAACTCGGACAAGGGGTACAAAGATGACATTTTTATCTTCAAGGGATCTTGGCAGAGAGGTGTTGGTCCCGAGTATAATGACTTGTTATGCCCTCTGGAATGGAGAACGACAAGTACGTCGGTTCCTTTGGGTTTATTGTTTCTTTCTCCAGGCTTCCCATGTTCATGACAACTTTTTTGTTTGTGCAGATATTCCTGCTCGGGAAACAGCTAGTCCCCCTCGGTCGCTGGTGAACTTTGTCGACCTAATCACGGTTTGGAGATTCACGGGCGACAACGGGTTTGGCCGTGCTGCTCACATCCTGCTGAATTATACCCCCGGGTATAAGAAATTTTCCCAGCTTCCTCAGCCTTTTGAGCCGTCGCGGTGGTCTGAACTCTTCGATCAGGCGGCGAGGCTAGAGGTTGAGGAAAACTTGGAGGAAGACCCGGATCGGGCTTCGGAGGCAGAGGTAGAGGGAGTTGCTGAAGAGCTCGGGGTCAGAGAGGACGTTGTTCCTTCAGACGCCGAGGTGGGGANCCTTTTGATCCTTCGCGGTGGTCTGAACTCTTCGATCAGGCGGCGAGGCTAGAGGTTGAGGAAAACTTGGAGGAAGATCCGGATCGGGCTTCGGAGGCAGAGGTAGAGGGAGTTGCTGAAGAGCTCGGGGTCAGAGAGGACGTTGTTCCTTCGGACGCCGAGGTGGGGACTTCGGGAGGAGACTTGTGGCCCGACTTTCAAGTTCTTCAATCTCTGGACGCCGAGGACGCGCTTGAGGTCGCGATGTCAAACACTCCTCGCATCGACCTCGGGTTCCTAAGGCAGAGGCAAGCCCTTGCAGCCGGGAGAGGTCGAGGAACGACCGGCGGCACCCCCTCTGCAGGGACCAGTTCCACCCCATCATCAAGGGTCCTTGGTCGGGGTCAGGTGCGAGACCGGGACCCTCAGGTGGAGGAGGAGAGAAGGGTCAAACATCGGCATGATGGCCTTGGCCGAGGATCCAGGGCACCTCCCGCTCAGCAGCAAAGCGGGAGGGGCCGTGGGTTATCCCCTGCTCCTCCACAACAGCAGCAGTAGCAACAGCCACGACAACAGCAACAACAGCAGCAGCAGACTCCCCCTTCCCTTCCGCCTACAGTGGAGGCCGCGGAGTGGAATCCCCGAGCCACTGATCACATGAACCGAGTGATCAGGGTCGATGATTCCATTTTGCTGGATCCTCATGTCGCCAATGCAGTGAGTGAGACACTGTATTTTGAGGCTGACATGGCGGCTCATAGGGGGCGATCAACCAACGTGTTGTTCCGCTCCATCATCCAGAACTCCCTGGTGGTGAGTTTATTTTTGCTTTGGTTCCTTCACTCTTGCTTTCCATTTTTGTGATAACACTTTTTCCTTCCTTTGCAAGCTACCCAACAGATCTCCATTATTGCTGCTCGGTACTACGGGTCCAGGATGGACCTCCAGAGGGCCCGAGAGCAGAGGGAGGAGGCGGAGGGGGCCCTTGCCCGAGCAATGGAGGATGTAGCTGCCAGGAACTCTACCCTGGCGGGGCAGGCTGCTCAAATCGAGTAACTCCTCAAGGACGCCGAATCGGCTAAGGTTGGCGCTGAAAAACTAAGTGCTGCCCTTGCCGATGCTGAGGGGAGGATTACCGAGCAAACGCAGCGGCTTTCTGCTGCGGAGGAGAGGGCCGTAGGCTCAGAGGAAAGCTGTCTGGCCCTTACCCAGGAGCTGGACCGGATCAGTGCTGAGGCACTGAACAGAAAATCGGAGGAGCAACTTCGGGAAGAGTTTGCCGATGATGTGCTTCCTGCTCTTGAAGAAAACAGTAAAGAGTTCTTCAAGAAAGGGTGGGACGAGGCGCTCCAGTCTGCTGGGATCCCCTCAGACTCCCCGCTCTTCCAAATGCACAAGTATGTGCCCTCGGCAGAGATGGCACGGGCCAAAGCGGAGGTTGCTGCCGAGGATGAGGTCCTAATGCCGGTGCAAGTGTCGGCAGATCCGCCCGACGCAGTGATCGTGGATTTGTCCGATGACGCCCCGTCGGACCTTGCTCCTGGTCCTCAGGTTGCCCAAGTTCTCCCTATTGCCGAAGTACCTCTCCTGCCTGCTCCTGAAGCTTCTCAACCATTTTTTGCCGACTCGCCCTCGGCTGATGTTCTGGAGATGCCTGGAGCCAGATGATAGCCCCTTTTCGCTTTTTTTGATTGTACCCCTTTTATTTTCTTTTGTAGCCTTTGGGGACGCAAAGCCCCTTCTTCTTGAAAT
>CAUOFW020001058.1:84039-228621 GCA_963454935.2 Ilex paraguariensis | reverse complement strand
TGGGGTCCTTTCCCTTTCTGTCGAGTGTTCACCATGGTCACTGTTCTTTAGAGAGAAAAGACTAGGAAAATTAGTCGTTTCCCACAGACGGCGCCAGATTGTGCGTGCAAGATCCTGCACAATATAATAAACGAGAACAGATCTCTCCCTTGGTAAACANGGCGTACTGGCGAAGAGTCTCTGATTCCCTCCGTCTGAGGGTCAACAATGATCCAATATTNTAGAGAGAAAAGACTAGGAAAATTAGTCGTTTCCCACAGACGGCGCCAGATTGTGCGTGCAAGATCCTGCACAATATAATAAACGAGAACAGATCTCTCCCTTGGTAAACATCGAGTGAGCCCGTTGAGTGACCAAACACGCTGCTTGGGACGGCCCGCAAGGTACGATGGCAACCTGGAATNAGTGAGCCCGTTGAGTGACCAAACACGCTGCTTGGGACGGCCCGCAAGGTACGGTGGCAACCTGGAATNCCGTAATGAATCGAGCCAGGAACTGTCTAGTCAATTCCTTCCAGGACCCAATACTGTTTGGGAGAAGCGTCTCGAACCATTTCATCGCTGAGTCCCCCAAGCTCATAGGGAACACTCGGCAGAGAAACCGTTGGTCTGAATGATAGAGGGACATCATCTGCTTGTATTGCCTGATATGGGCTTCGGGGTCGGACCGCCCGTCATAGGTTTTGAANAGAGTCCCCCAAGCTCATAGGGAACACTCGGCAGAGAAACCGTTGGTCCGAATGATAGAGGGACATCATCTGCTTGTATTGCCTGATATGGGCTTCGGGGTCGGACCGCCCGTCATAGGTTTTGAATCGCGGCACGATAAACTTTCTTGAGACCTCCATTTCACTGATCTCCCTCGTAAAGGGTGTCTGTATGGCCTCGTCCTCGGTCTCATCCTGGACACCCTTACCCTTCCTCCTGGAATCCAATCGGGTTCTGAGATCAACTTCTTTCTTGACGGGATGCCTTCTGAAGTCCTTGGGTTCATCGGTAAGCCCCTCATTTCCCGGGCGTCGTGTGGATTGGGTTGAGTCCTCCTCGGATTCATCTCCCTTCCTCCGTCTAGACAAACCTCGCCGGAGGTCGTCCAGGGCCAATGGCCTTGCTTTCCTTGAATGGTTGTCATGATGATGCTCGCCGGCTCTGGGTCGCTTTGGGGCCCTAGAGCTTTCTGCTTTGTTGTTTAGATGGTTTCTTAGGTCCTTCGTTTCCTCCTCCCGGGCGGGAAGCCCACGGAAAAGGAATGAATCCCTAGACCCCCCGCCAGAGGCGGCAAACTCGTCGAGCCGGCTTAGGACGTTTACATTGTCCTTTTCCAGCTGACGTAATCTATCGCCAAATTTTTCTTCAATCACCTCCGCCAGCTGACGAGCCAAGGGGGCTGATCCCCCTGACCTGATTCCCATACTGGTTTGAGGGGTAACCCCTCTTGACCGAGTAGAGGCACTTTTATTCGTATTGGTGTGATCCCTCCCTCCGTGATGACAGGGAGCTTGTAACTCGAGACTCCTTTGGTGGGGTCCTTTCCCTTTCTGTCGAGTGTTCACCATGGTCACTGTTCTTTATAGAGAAAAAACTAGGAAAACTAGTCGTTTCCCACAGACGGCGCCAGATTGTGCGTGCAAGATCCTGCACAATATAAAAAACGAGAACAGATCTCTCCCTTGGTGAACTTCGAGTGAGCCGGTTGAGTGACCAAACACGCTGCTTGGAACAGCCTGCAAGGTACGGTGGTGACTTGAAACGGCAATGGGAGACCCTGGGAACGGAAGAACGATCCAGTAAGGCTGAAAGAGGTTCCTGGAACAAAGAAGAACAAGTTAGAAGGGCGCCGGAGTGTTTTCCGGCGTATCCCCTCAGTCGATCTAGTCAGTCTTTGAGAGAGAGAGAGAGAGAGAGAGGAGAAAACACTGAGTGTGTTGTGTGTATTGTCGTAGAGGGTTTGTTGTTGCGTACCCGCTTTGCCTTTTGCAAGGAGTATTTATACCTTAAAAGCTCATGATTGCTGTCAGTGTGGTCAGTAGGTGATCATTAGGCACAGGTAGCGTGCACATTGATTCTGATGAGGAATGTCTTCTCTAATTAACTGCTCGGGGTCCCGAGCAATCAATGTTGGGTCATCGGGATGCCGACGGTACAATGTGCTCCTCTCGGGGAGGATGCAATAAATGCTCTGTATTAGGAGCATTTATTGCCTTTCATTTCCGAACCTTACCGCATTGAATGCGGTCTCGTCAAGGGAATGGTGCAATTAATTGTTTGCTTTCCCAAGTCGCGTGTCAGCAACGGCATGCGGTTTGTCTGTCTTTGATGTGATATTATATGTCACGCGTCCATCCCCTATTGGCTGTGACCTCTGTATTCCAGTACATTCTGACATTACTTGTGTAAGACGAGGTCATGATGAATAGCCTAGACTAGCCTAGGCTAATGACCTGCACGTCAATAGCTTATCCTGGAGTAGAGGAAGTGTCCAGGACGGGGTACCTCTCGGCGCCGAGGAAAGGCTCATCTCGGGGACCGAGGGAGGTTGCCGACCGAGGTACATATCTGACCGAGGACACGTGTCCGTTGTAAAATATACTGAATGTATAATCCTATATGACGGTACTTCGGGGGCGAGGACATTCGTGCGCCGATGGTACTTGATCTTAGCAACAGTATTTTAGTAAAACCGAGGACACGTGTCTTCATCATAGGGTATTTCAGAAAAGTACCATCAGTGTGCTTATTTCTCTTTGACAAATATACATGTCTTCTCGGGTTTGACATGCACTCCTCCTCCTTTGATATGTCTAGGATTTCCGACCTCCATGACTTTTATCTTCTTTGTCGAATGTTTCTTGTCATCATGGTTGGGAGCGTCTATTTTGAGCCTTGGTGTCTAGTTCATCAAACATGCCATTTGTCCATTATATCTACAATGCCTCCAAGTAGATTACTGCCGCCATATATCCCGGTGTGCTTTTTATTAGCGTTCTCCTTGCCATGTTTACCTTGAACTACTGTTGGTAACAATGGACTATCATATTTCTCTGTTATTACAGATCAAAAATCACAGGCCTTTAAGGAAGTAACAATCAAGGCATCCAAAAACTGGTGCGTATTCATTTGGTTTCATTACTTCATTTGTTCTCCTCCACGTGGCATGTGGGATGGTGAATGTTTTTCCCTTAATATGTTCAACGTTATTTCTTTGTTTTCAACCATAGAACATTAGTTTTAAACCTCTTGTTTTTTTTTTTTTTAATAATGATTTGAAACTACTATGTTGTCAATTTGGCTGGGTAACATGTATGATCTCAATCTCATATATCCATTTGCTTTGGCTCACCTCGATACTCTAACAGCTGGGCCAACATTGAAAATTTGAAGCCTATTGAGCCTAGAAATCTTATGTCTAACCCAAAATAAATATCATATAGTCCATTAATAATAAGCTAATTTACTAAAAATTTATTATTGATTTCTTTGCGTTATTTTAAAATTATATTTCAAGCTACTCATTATTATATGCTTGATAATATTTTCAAATGTTCGTCAATTAATTAAATTATTGATAATTATTTTTAATTGATTTATTTTTATCGTTAAGATTTTACCACTTAACTTATTTGTCATATCGAATAATTAAATTCACATGTAGAGTTTGACATGGATAAAATTTCTGAGTTTCTTCAAGAAGACATCATTAACTTATTTAAATATTGAAATGTGGTTTTTATTAATAATTAATTTTTACCATACAAATAATGTCATCTATTAATTCACTGAGTTTCTTGACTCAAATATGAATCTCATTTTTTTATGAATTAAAACAACAATTATTATATGTACGTGTCAATTAAATATACCAAGAGTAAGAGTTTAAACAATTATAATAATTATGAGGCATTTATTTTTGTATTTAGTCAGTAAAAAAAAAAATCTCAATAATGGTCATTTCCAATATACAAAGTATACTAGTGCAATAATTCGAGAAGTCATATAGTTTTCTATAGTCAAGGCAGACTATGTCAGAAGATTGTATTATAATCCTATTGATGGTGTGTCTAATTTTGTGTAAAACTGTGAACTTTTACTTGTATTATATAAGGATTCGAGAATTTAATCTTTTGTGTATAAGTTGAATTTTATACATTTGATTATCTGCAATGTAAAATAAAAAATTTTATATATTATATATTTAATATAATCTAAATATTTTGCTCACATAGATTTTCACTGAAATGGGAAACAAAGAACTTTTATTAAATAATAAATTCAATTTCATTACAAAAAAACACGCTTTTAGTATATTATTCTATCACATACAACCTCCAACAAATAATAAAAGAATTTTGGGGATCTCCAATACAGATGGTTGTCAAATTTTGAGATGATTTCCAAGTGTATTAACAATAGGATAATATGATGATGCTTATGTTTGGGAAAACTGATACATGGTGATGGGTTAAGTCCAAATAGTCCAATTTATGTGTTAAAGTCCAACCCCAGTTGGGGAGCCCAACCTCATTTTGATTCCACCAAGCCCAAGACAGTTCAAGACCGGTTAGACTTCTTGTTTAGCACGTCATCAAGAGGAGAGCACGGGAAGCTTATCTGNGGCAAATGATGGGTTAAGCCCAAATAGTCCAATTTATGTGTTAAAGTCCAACCCCAGTTGAGGAGCCCAACCTCATTTTGAATCCACCAAGTCCAAGACCGGTTAGACTTTTTGCTTAGCACGTCATCAAGAGGAGAGCATGAGAAGCTTATCTGCACCACCGAAGGAAACGGTACAATCTTTGACCGCGTTTCGTGAAGAGCTCCCCAACCTCCTCCTTCCGTTGAGGATAAGTCGTGATCTCCACTAAAAATAATCTCTGAGCTGCGATAAAGAAGCCTTGAGGATATGTCATGATCTCCACAAGAATGATCTCTTAGCTGCTATAAAATAGCTCTAATCTGGTAGAAAATAAAAAGAGAGATCATGCTCCATCATAGACTTACAGAAGACGAACCGACTATCGGAGATTACTATTTTCTTTAATTCTCCATTCTCCCTCTCAAAGCTTGTATCTCCATTCTCCATACCTTTGAATCAATAAAATACCCGGCGACTGAAACCATTGAAGAGTGGACGTAGGTCGAATTGACCGAACCACTATAAATTGTGTCTTCTTTAATTTCTTCGTTGATTTCATTGCATTTATTATCTACACTTGACAGGTGGTGTGCAAAACCATTTTTGTGCATCATCACATGGCTCTAACGTATACAATTTTCACTTAAAATGGTTCACGTGCAATTTATGTGTGCACCAATTAGTATCTTTAAAAGAGCAAAACACAGTTATGCAAAGGTAAATAAAGTTTGAAAAGGATTATAACGCACCACAAAGAGGGCGCCATGGAATCAAGCCTTGCCTCTTAGCTGAGAGAATCTTGATATAATCAAGGACATTTACGTAAGCTAAGCTAAGTTGATTTGGTCTAGAACAATTTAACACACAAAAAGTCTTGATTACATTCATACCAAAAGATTCTCTTTTCTATACCAAAGATTTAACTATGCTTCTCATTACTTTTTGCATCTTATTTCGACTTTGTTTAACAACTTTCGTATATTTTGTACTCTCTTTTATATATTTATATTTGGTCTTGTATTTTTATGTACAAAACTTATATTTTGACAAAGGTATGTAATGAGACTCTCATTGACAATATTTTTTTGTGAACGAATGAATGTTGTGAATGTTGGTGTCCAATGTTATGTTGATTGAATGTTGATCATGGGACTTGGTGTGGTCAATGATTAGGATTGAATAGGTTGTGTGTGTTGGATAGAGTTTCTCGTACAAAAAATATTTTGTCCAAATTTTATTTAAGTTATGGATTCCAGTGAATGGAGTATTACTACGTGTTATCCAATCCAGTTAAGTGGTATCACGAGTTATTCCAGGAGTTGATAGGTTATCTATAGGTTAATCAGGACCGTCAAAAATTGGGGCGTCACAGTTTGTTATCAGATATTAGGTTCCTGAACTACCTAGGGCTTGCAAGGCAAGGGTCTAAGCTATTGCATTCATTGTGCATTGCATGTTGTTTGTTATGTGTTAAGTGTATGAATATATCTATGCATGAACATGAGGAATGTGGAAAAATCTAAGTGGACTTATAACCTTAAGATTGGAAAAAGGAAGAAAAAAGAAACTGCAATAAAGGGGAAAGCAGGAGGGTTGTGTTCGAATGCCACCTACGTTCGAACGTTACTTGTTTCCAATATTTCTACGGAAAACTCAGAAAATCTGCAAAGATACTGAGACTTTAACCTTTTCGAATGCCACTCATGCTCGAACATTACTTGGTCCCAATACTTCTACAGAAAACTCAAAAAATCTATTGGGACCGAGATGTTGGAACTTCAACCCGTTTGAACGCCATCCCATGTTCGAATAGGACCAACTCCCAGTACTTTCGAAGAATCTCATAAACTCTATAAAGACTAAAATACTGTAATCTCCGTTTGTTTGAATGCAAATCTACATTCGAACTTAAGTCTGTTCGAACGCATTTGCCATACGTGTAGACCGACTCTCTATTTTATTGGATGGTGGGTTATCTATCGCTAACCCAATTGGTGATGTTATAGGGGTTGTTTTACGCACGTGGATAATAGGGTATAATTGGTGGATTTGTTGCCACTAGATATTCAAGATTTTGATTTAATCTTGGGTATGGCTTGCTTGCTTCCAAATGTGGTAAAATCTTAAATTGCTTCCCGAGCGTTGAAAATTTATCAAATAGTAACTCGAAAGTACCGAGGTCATATCCTCAGGGAAAATGAGGTCAAGCGATCAAATAAAAATAAAAATAAAAACTTTTTAATTCAAAAGTTGTGATGATTAATAAAAACTAGAAGACAATATTAAAAAGAACTGAAAAATCATCAAAGTTTATCCCATCGTGCATAATAATTTTGACCCAATTTATAACTCATCCAAGATTTTAATCAAACTCATTTGGATGGAGAATATTCAACTAAAACAAAAAATTTTAAAAAAATTATTTTGACTGATTGAATTAATTCATGGTAGAATTAATATCATGCTGATTGTAGGAATTCTAAGAATTATCCTTGTCAAATTTAATTGTCTACAAATAAGCAAAGATATTACAAATCAACTATGTTTTTATATAATTATTAAGCAAAACTAAAGTGATTGGTTTAAGATATAAAATTATGCAAAATTAAGTACTCCATATGGATTGGTTATCATCATATCATGCTTCTATAAATTATTTTTGTAAGGCAGTGGTATTTCAGCTTCCAAATGTGATTGTGTTTCGATTTTATGGTGATTGCCCTACTATTTCTACGAGTTTGATTTCTACATTAAAAGCTAGGAAATTATTAAGAAAAGGATATCAGGGGTATCTAGCGCATGTGAAGGATACTTGAAAGGGTAGTCCTAAGTTGGGAAATATACGTGTTGTGTGTAATTTATTGATATATTTCTCGAGTTGTTAGGTGTACCAATGGATTATGAAGTTGAATTTACCATTGAGTTGATGTCGGGTACTAATCCAATTTCAAGTGCATCATACCATATGGCTCATGCAGGGTTGAAAGAGTTAAATATTTAGTTATAGGAATTGCTAGACCACATATTTATTCAACCTAGTGTATCTCCTTGGGTGCTCCAATGTTTTTTGTAAAGAAGAAGGATGGTATTATGTGATTTTGTATTGAATACCGACAATTGAATAAGGTGACTGTATGGAATAAATATCTTTTGCCACATATGAATGACCTGTTGGACCAATTAGAAGGTGCCAAAGTGTTTTCAAAGATTGAACTCGATTTGGGGTATCATCAGTTGAAGGTAAAGGATAATGATATTTCCAAGACAGCTTTTCCAACCAGGTATGACCTTTATGAGTTTTTGGTTATGTCGTTTGGCTTGATGAATGCTCTGGTCACATTTATAGATTTGATGAATTATGTGTTCCAGCCTTATTTAGACTCATTTGTCATTATATTTATTGAAGATTTTTTTTGTCTCTTCTCGAAGTGTAGAGGAGCATGATTGTTATTTAAGAGTTGTGTTGACCTTGCGTGACAAGCAATTGTATGCTAAATTCAGCAAGTGTGAGTTTTGGTTGGATAGTGTTGTACTTTTGGGTCATGTTATCTCAGGCAATGATGTTCTGGTGGACCTAACAAAGATTAAAACTGTGGTAAATTGGGATAGACTAAAAACAGCGACCGAAATTCAAAGTTTCTTGGTATTAATAGGTTATTATCGAAGGTTTGTACAAATTTTTTCTATAATTGCTATGCCTTTGACCCAGCTAACTAAAGGAGTAAAGTTTGATTGGACCGACAAATGTGAGCCGAGTTTCCAAGAATTGAAGAATAGGTTGCCTTTAGCTCTAGTGTCGACTATTCCAACAGGTAGTGATGGTTTTTTTATTTATCGTGATGCATCTCATTAGGGTTTTGGATGTGTAATGATGCAGCATGGTAATGTAGTTGAATATGTTTCTAGACAGTTAAAAACTCATGAACGTAACTATCTTACGAATGACTTAGAACTTGCTACTATTGTGTTTGCTTTAAAGTTGTGATATTGTAACTTGTAAAATCTTTATTGACCATCAAAGCTTGAAGTATTTGTTTATACAAAAGAGTTGAATTTGAGGCAACGAAGATGGATTGTGTTGATTAAAGGCTATCACTGTATTATTCATTATCAATTGGGAAAAAGCAAATATAGTAGCTGATGCATCTAGTAGGAAGTCGTCTGGAAGCTTAGCTCATCTGTAGGTGATTCGGAGAGGTATGTTCACCGACCTAAAATCTATTAGAGCTCACTTGGAGGTTGGAGAAGCTACAACCTTGCTTGCTAATTTGACCTTTATGTCAATTCTGGTGGATAGAATTCAAGAAGCTCAAAGATCAGATGTACAGTTAGAAAAGATAAAGATTGAAGTTAAGACTAGTATTAGATCTAATTTCATGGTTAAGGATGGTGATGTATTATTATTTGGGACTCGATAATGTGTTCCTAATGATACAGGGCTAAAGAAAGATATTCTTGAGGAAGCTCATACTCAGCATATGCAATGCATCCAAGCGATACCAAATTGTGTTAGGATTTGAAATAGTATTATTGGTGGGTTGAGATGAAGCAAGAAATTGTTGAGTTTGTGGTGAGATGTTTGATGTCTCAACAAGTGAAAGCAGAGCATCAATGTCAGTTGGATTGTTGCAACCTCTTCTATGCCTAAATGGAAATGGGAGCATATTACTATGAATTTTGTGAGAGGATTGCCTCGTACACAGAAAGGGCATGACTATATGGGTAGTGATGGATAGATTGAAAAAGTTTGTTCATTTTTTGGCTATCAATACTTCATTTTCTCTTGATAAATTAGCTAAGTTATATTTTAATCAAATTATTAGACTGCATGGAACATCTGTTTCTATTGTGTTTGACAGGGATCAATGCTTTACTTCAATGTTTTGGCCTAGTCTTCAGAATGCTCTAGGCACTACTTTGAGGTTTAGCACAACATTTCATCCTTGAACTAATGGGATTATTAGACTGCATGGAACATCTGTTTCTATTGTGTTTGACGGGGATCAATGCTGTACTTCAATGTTTTGGCCTAGTCTTCAGAATGCTCTAGGCACTACTTTGAGGTTTAGCACAACGTTTCATCCTTGAACTAATGGGCATTCCAAGCTCACCATTAAGACTTTTGACGATATGTTGCGAGCTTGTGTTATGGATTTTAAAGGTAATTGGGAAGATCATTTATCTTTAGTTGAATTTTTATATAACAATAGTTATCAAGCTTCAATTTATATGACTCCCTATGAAGTTTGTATGGTAGTAAATGCAGGACTCTAGTGAGGTTGGTTGGGGAAAGAAAGCTGTTGGGCCCTGAGATTGTGTAGGTAACGTCAAACAAGGTGAAAGTAATTCAAGATTGGTTGAGAAGTGCTCAAAGTAGGCAAAAGAGTTATGTTGATAACCGTATGAGGGATTTGGAGTTTGAGGTGGGTGATCGTGTTTTCTTACAGATTTTTACCTGGAATGGTGTTTTGCTNGAGGGATTTGGAGTTTGAGGTGGGTGATCGTGTTTTCTTACAGATTTTTACCTGGAAGGGTGTTTTGNTGGTAGTAAATGCAGGACTCTAGTGAGGTTGGTTGGGGAAAGAAAGCTGTTGGGCCCTGAGATTGTGTAGGTAACGTCAAACAAGGTGAAAGTAATTCAAGATTGGTTGAGAAGTGCTCAAAGTAGGCAAAAGAGTTATGTTGATAACCGTATGAGGGATTTGGAGTTTGAGGTGGGTGATCGTGTTTTCTTACAGATTTTTACCTGGAATGGTGTTTTGCTCTTTGAGAAGAAGGGCAAGTTAAGTTCACGTTATATTGGTCCATTTGAGATTTTGGAACAGGTTGGAGCCATAACATATCGTTTGGCATTACCTACAGAATTATCACGACTTCATGATATATTTCGCATATCTATGCTTCGGAAGTATTTTCCAGACCCATTGCATGTCTTGACAATGGAGCCTATTGAGTTGAGTGAAGATTTGTTCTATGTTGAGTAACCTGTAGAGATTTTGGGTCTCAAAAAGAAAGTGTTATGCGCAAAGACTATTTCGATAGTAAAAGTTTTGTGGCGAAGCCATTCGATGGAAGAGGCGGCTTGGGAGAGTGAGGAGCCTATACAAGCTCAGTATCCTCATTTATTTTCTTGTGGATAAGTAAAGTTGGAGGGTAATTTTTTTTTAAAAGTAAGGGAGAGTTGTGAGACCCAAATATGCATTGCATTATATTTCATAAACATTGGAGAGTAAAGTTTAATTTCTATAATAATTATGGAGGTTAAATTATGGTTATTGGAATTTTTAGGAGATAGGTAATAATTTAAGGAATTATCTTGATGGGTTGAATTTTATAATTGCAATATGTGTTAGGGTGTAATTTATAAGGCGATTAAAAATTAAGTGGTGAGTTTGTGATTTAATGAAACAAAAGAGAACCCAAGTGGAATTTGAGAACTTTGGGTGAGTCCGCTAGGACACCCATCACTTTTGCCTCACTCCAGCCTTCTTATGAGGAAAGCGGAAAAAAATAAAGTTCTGAATTCCTATAATTTAATGATTATAATTGGTGGTGAAGGTGGTTGAGAGTTGTTGAGGTTTGAGAGAAGTGATCGAAGGTTAAACAGGAATGAAACGAAGGAGAAAATCAGTGTTATACTGGTACAAAGTGGCGTTGTACCGGTACAATGACATTCTCTGAAGGGATGAACCGATACAAAGTACTGTTGTATCAGTACAAGGGCTTCCTATGTAATGATGAACCAATACAATGAAGTTGTACTGAAACAAGGCCTTTTGCCTTGTGCCGAACTAGTACAAACAAATTTGTACCAGTACAAGTAAGTTTTGGCACAGTAGAGCTGGTACAACTTTTATTTGTACAAAATCTGTTTCTTTTCCTTGTTTTGCTACAATGTTCTGATTCATTATCTGCTCATTTTAAAACTTTCCAAATGTGGCGCCTCAAATCCTGGGGTCCTTAATACCCATTAAACCTTGTTAATTAATCCAATGCATTGATCACAATGAATCAATCCCAACAGAATTTCAGCGGAGCCTTATTTGTATAGGGAGTTCCACTCTAACTCAACTTGTGCTCTAGATTAACACAAGGACCATTCCAAGGATCAATCCAACATTTAAGCATTTTCAAGCGTTAATCATTAATCAACAAGTCTCAAATGTAAAAATGTACATTGATAATAAGAATAGATAGATAAAGTCTCCCAATATACAAGCATTTACTTAAAAGAATAAACAAGTTTTTGCATAACCAATATACAAGGCTAAAAGATGCTATAATGGGACCTAACCATTTATACATCAAAAATGAAAACCCAGAGTTCAACTCCATCATCAAGTTGGACCCATGTGAGGACCATCGGCAAAAGTGTGAGTACCTCAAAAATGTTCTCATAACGAGGTGAGCCTAAGCCCAGTAAGATATCTTTTATAGAGAGTACCTCTTAACCTAAATGCATATGATATAAGTGTACATTCAACGCACCAAGCATATAACACAAGTAACATTTAATTTAAATGATACTAAACATGTCAACCATGAATGATGTTTTATGATTTTATGTCCGACTCCGAATCCACTCCTGAGTTTTCATGCACGATATATGATATAATGTCACGTCATGACCCAGAAATTCCAAATCTCTGTCATTGATGTTATATACACCCAATGACCATTTATTTATATTCGTGTCTTTATGAGGTAGGTATTTTTATGGACTTCCAACAACGGACTACCAAACCGACAACGGATCTTGAGGACATCCCACATTTGGCTCTATATTACGCCATCCATCACACTTCTATGGACTTGTTACGCCACCAAAAAGTGTGTAACCAAAAAATTGGATTTTGCACCCGAGGAAAAATCTAGTCTTTCTTATTATACTTTGACACATTTTCATGTAATATCCCGTGAAGCTCAATCGGACCTTGGTCCAATCTTCCTCCCCCCTCCCCCCTCTTCAACTCACATATATGGTGATTGATTAAACCCATGCACAAAACTCACAATCATGATATATTCTAAGAATATAGTGTTAGCCCGTGCACATTAATGTAATGTACAATTGTAATTCAATTGGAAGAAAAATGTCAATTATAGCATTGGACACATAATAAACATTCTAGCACATCACCAAACATGTTATAACCATTAATTAACTCAAATAACATGCATGAATACACTTGGGCATTTTGTCAAACACCAAGAAGAGCATAAATGTGAACACATTACATGCTCACTCATCACACATATTTGACATGTTTAACACCCATATCAAATAGGAATTGGTCTAGCATGCTCATTGATTCATCAAGCATCCCACTAGTTACATTAGTTACTTGGTAGATATGTAATTATTCTACATAAAACCATACCCATATCATATACATACTTAACATTGAAAGTAATCCTAAATAGGAGGAAACATTCACCTCTTGTAGCGTTCTCTTTAGAATGCCCAAAATAAGCTCCTCAAAGCTCTAGCCCCAACCCTTGATTTCCAAAAATTGTGGAAAATGGGCAAGATTGGCATTGACGCGTAGCTCTCATCGAGTAGAACAACTTTTATTTTTAGTGATTGATGATGCAATGGTTGGATCTTGAAATATTTGGAGAACAATGAAGAAGATGACGAATTCTTGGCGCTCTCTCTCTCTCTCGGCAAAGGAAATGGGGTGGAAATATTGATTTTCCACTTTTAGTTTCCTTTTTATACTTGGCCCTAAAAGTGTGCCACTTGTCATTTTATATTGGTTGGAAATCTCTAATGCCCAATCGAATTGCGCCATGTATAGTAGTGGATAGAATTTATTAGATGACCTTTTATTTATATTATGGGTTCCATAAATAATAGCTCAATTGTTGGAATTTTAATTGTGTATCGTCCGATCTCATATTTCGCCTCGTCATGTGTAAAATTTTTGGTTATCTCAAAATTTAATGAAATTTGTACGCTCAACTCATTTTCGTGAGACAATCTAACAGTGAGTTTCATTTCATCATCCAAATTCTATAAAATTTTAGATTTTTAACCTTGCTTAAACGGTTATCCATTTGTTAATTTTCCCAATTTTTTACACCAAAAATCCGAATGGGTTTAAATCAACCCTCCTTAGTTTTAATTGCCTACAAATAAATGAATTGTGTGCTTAAATGCAAATTAAGTCTTGGTAAGATGAGTTATAATGGAGTAAAGTTTAATTGATTTAAGTGGTGATACTTGGGTAAGGGATAGGAGATATGATATTTTAAATATAATCAATTATTTATGCATGTGTTGCATAACATCATGTGTTTGTGAATGGTACTCGTATCTCTTGTGATGACATATGTTAGGTGCGGAGGTGGTGATGACATTAGCGTTGGGTTCACCTAAGATAACACAAGGGAACTGAATTTTGGCGCTAAAATTTAACCCAATTTGAGTGTATTGATTTATATTGATTGAAAATGTGATTGTTCGTTTATTAGCTATACTTAATAGTAAAAATGTGATTTATTGGATTATGAATTGGTGAATTTGTGATGTGCTATGAGTTCAAGTGTTTGTTATGGTAGTTATATGTTTTTTGTTGCTGGTTGTCGAGACTCTCAGAAATAAATAGGTAGCGATGTCATTGTTGAGACTCCCATGCATAAATGGTAGCGATGTGATTGTCGAGACTCCTAGGTGGAAATGGGTACTTATTAATTCTCGCCAAGACTTCAGGCATTATTGGATAGTCGGATATTGGTATTTAATGTTAATATGTGAGTTTTATTATAACTATTTAGTGCTATGTGTTTTCTTTCTATATGTCTCAAATATACTCACTAAGCATGTGGTTTCCCACCCCACAACTGTTGTTTGATTTCAGTTGTTTTCCATAGATGGAGGCACACTGTGCAATCTAACTTGGATTAGGAGGGGATTGATTTCAGTTGTACAATATGTCATGTGTTATCCTGTACACTGTTTGTTGGGAAGTTTTGTGGGCTTGATGTTTTTTATGACGTGAATATTTTGTTATGTACATTTGTTAATAATATCAAGTTGTTGGTTTATGGGAATGGTATTGATTAACTTTAGTTAATTGATGTTAATTTGTCATTTGGATGTTGGATGTACGCATTATAGGATAGATCTACTCACACCCTAAATCTTAAATCTTTTCTGAGATGGGGTGTGACAAGTCCACCTTGCAATGTTTGAGCTCTGTGGAGAGCGATCATAGAGCACTAACCATTGGAAAGCCAAACTGTAGCCAGGGCAAAACTCGAGTGCTAAGGTGAGTGCTAGAAAACATTGTGTTGACCGTATACTTGGTCAAACAAGGTTTTGATAATAACAAACACTCTTATGCTACTAATCAACTTCATGTGAGTTTTGTTGGTAGGTGTTGCATAGGATTGATGTGATAGATTGAATGTGTAATGTGCTACACCAAATGCAAAGAATCAAATGAGAAGAAGTACATGGGTAAAATGTTAAATAGTATGATCGAATATGAGAAGAATTGAAGGCAATAAGCATGAGAAATTTAAACAACCACCTCATTTGCTTGATCTTGATAAGTGATGAACAATAAAGGTTAAATGTCACACCTCTAGTATTCTTTTTCAATTTAGGAAAATAAATGTGTTGTTTCCTTTGAAGACTGAAAAGATTAAGGCGAAGAAGTAAAAGAAACAAGTCAAGAAAGAAGAATTTTAGAATTAGTTGATTTCGTATAGTCTTGGTATTTGATCAATACCATTATGCTCAAATATTCAATTGACATGATTCTTGATGTTTTGAAAAATAGACATTGAGGACTACAAGTTCATCCAAAATAACATTTTATCAATTTAGATTTTCCAAGGGTTAAATATGGCCTGCAAGGTAAACGCAGTGCACAGATGTGTTCATGTGGTCAATCATTAAAATAGACATATGCTCGGTACTTTGGCCATAACTTTTTACTACGATTTCTGATTTACCTGATTCAAAATGTTTTGGAAAAAAGAATTCAAGAACTACAACTTTAGGTGAAATATAAATTTTCAGGTTCGATGAGAGTAAACCCCTAGGTTGGATCTCAATACCATTCATAAGGTTGGATCGTTGTAGAATTTGAGGTCAGGGCACAGATCCGACCAACCGATGAAGGAATCCAATCGAGCGAATGAGAGCTCTAGTCAATTGGAAGAAAAAGTTATGTCTGGGCTTCTTTTGGACAGAAACATTCACCGATCTATCGGACCTTGGCACCAATCGATTGGGCAAAATCATTGAAATTCTAACGACTAGTTTTTGGCCTAGTTTTTTTGTGCAAAGGCTTCAACTAGAAAAGGGGATGATGGCGCTTGAAGAAGGGGGCTTCTTGGGCATTCAAAGTGTGATATATATATTGAAGAAAGATCATTTTTGTGAGATCATGTCTAGAAGACTTCTTATGATTTTCCCTATCATTGTGTTTATTTAAGTGATTCCTTATCTTAAACAAAGAAGAAAATTCTTACATTGAAAAGCTTTAGATAGTAAGGGTGTGTCTTCAACAAACATAGAAGACGAAGGTTGTAAGAGCTTTGATCTTTAGCCATCGAAGAAGGTTAAGATAGCGGAAGATGAGCTCCAAGGAGAAGGTTAGATAGAGGATATAGATTATCGTGGTGTAGCCGAACCTCTTTAAATTGTGTTTGTTTTTCTTTTTCCGTACAACTCAGTTGCATCATACTCTTTATCTTGTTGATAGTACAATTTTTCACATTGCATTATTAGTGAGAATTAAAGAAAGCAAAAATTAGTCATTAACTCATACAACCTAATTCACTCCCCTCTTAGGTTATGCTTGAATCAACACGTTAGTCTCTATAATCTCCTTTTTCAACCCTGCTTGAATTCCTAACTCTCCCGAGCCCTAGTGAGCGCTATCCACTACTTTACTTAAAAAAACAAGTGTCTTAAACTACCCTTAGGGGGTGTGCCTAGAAAGCCTTCATTCAATGACTCATTTCAAAAATTATTTTCAAGTCTTCATTCGCATTGCAATGTGTTTTGAATTTGTTCACCATATCTTTCTTCGGTCTTCAATAACATATTGACCATATATTTACTTGAGATACAAGATATATAGAGACCTCAGAGAATTCGTTAATTATAATATTTTTTTTAACATTGAGAACACCAAATATTTTAACCATTTTAATGCAATTAAATATTTTAACACAATAAATATTTGAATCACTCACTTATAATTTAATCACAATAAATATTTTAATTATCCATTTATGGTTTAACAACAATAAAAAAAAATGGTGCTTTGCAAAGAGTACCCTAATATATTATATTTTAGTTAGGAAGCCTATTTGCCAAAAGACTTATTCTCTTCTAGATCGGGGCAAACTCCAAAGTAGCCAAAATAAGAAGACAAAATAACAGATGGATTACAGTATCAATCAAATGACAAAACAAAAATAATAGTCAATGTCGCAGCGGTATTATATCCAACGTTATATTTTTTTTTGTTTTAACAGTAAAAGGTGTTTGAATTAACTAGCGCATCTCACTTAATTTATTCTCCGGTTTAATCTAAGACAGACTATCTATACCGAAACTAGGGTATTCATAAAAAGTAAATCTCTTATAACTTGACCCATGAAATTATCAAAAATTAAATTCAAAATATTTGAATTTAAAATTCGTTCTTATTATCACTTGAATTACGTTGAGTATTATATTCAACACTATCAAGCATGAATGGTATGGTCTTGTAACATGACAAACTCGCAAAAGGGAACCCCCCATATAACTCCATTGTAATTCCAGGCATGGGTATTCTGGACTTCGTTATTCAAGAGACCTTCGTGAGTTTGGCATAGAGCATCTTCAATAGTGTTATCTAAAATAACAACATTTTTTTAAAAAAATAAAGAGCATTTTAGATAAAACGCTAAAATAGATAGTAAATTTTGTACACCACTTTAATAGAATATTTTATTCTTATCAATTTATTATTTTATATTTTGTCCTTTTTAGGAATAAATTTGTCTTTCCTCCTTTTTCTCTCCTTTAAAATATTGAGATATTTTTTTTATCCTAAATGTTTTAGATGAAAAAATAAGTATACTATTTTTCTATTCCAAAAAAAATAGAATAAAGAGTGACTTTAATTTTTCAATTGTGCATAGTCAAATTGGACTCCTTATTTTGAAGAGCCTAAATAAATAATCTATTGGAGATGTAATTTTAACGGTTGATCCTCTAAAATAGAGAATTGAGTGACAATAAGAGTCTATTGTAGATACTCTTAACTGATTTGAATGATCATCATATAAATGAGCTAATAACCATCATATAAATTTGGTCCCCAAAAAAAAAAAATCTTCTAAATGAGCTATTAACCATCATATAAATGAGCTTATATAAATTTGACTAAACAAGATTTATATAGAATATCAATTTGGCTATAGACGATTATAATTGGTTCAAATATTTATTGAATAAAT
Organism: Ilex paraguariensis; assembly: GCA_963454935.2. NCBI lineage: Eukaryota > Viridiplantae > Streptophyta > Magnoliopsida > Aquifoliales > Aquifoliaceae > Ilex > Ilex paraguariensis. The sequence goes on along the minus strand of CAUOFW020001058.1, from coordinate 210,516 downwards.
GGCAATACAACAAAAAAAAATATATATGGCTTATTAAGAGTATCGATTCTCGTTTGCCTTTTGGAAGGAGTGAATGAAAAAAGAATTGTGCTTAACTTTAGCACCATCGAACTTGAAGAATATTACCAAGCGAATAAAGTTCAAAGATGATAAGCTTCAAATTGTTTTGGATAAGGGAACAATATCTATGAATTTCAGATCATCATTATCCCTTATGGACCGCAACGATCATTTTATCTGTTTACAATGATACCTTCGCCTAGTGGAAGGTGATAATAGAATGTGGCTTGGGGGTCTGTTTTGGAAATCATAATCAGAAGTCTCAAATTTGCCCTCCAGTCACTTCTTAACAAGCTTCACATACCCAGCACTTACTTCCCCATTAATATTTTGAGCCATTTAGTTTACATATGTGGATATCTTGGAAACCCAATGTTTATCTGATGTGCTTAGAGCATCTTCAGCATTGCTCTATTTTAGACAGCATTTTTTGTAAAAAATTAAAATAAAGAGTTAATTTTTAAACACTACTCCAATAGAATTCTTTATTGTTATGATTTTATCATTTTATAATTTGCCCTTTTTGGGAATAATTCGGTTTCCCTCTCATTTGGTCTCCATTCTTTACCAAACTTTGACATTTTATTAATCTATAATATAAAACATAACAGACTTAAATAAGTTCATCACTCTCAATAAGAAAAACATTTAGAATATAAAACAGTTTCAAATAAACTCATTCAACGGTCACTACACACAAATACCAGTAAACATGTTAAGGGATGGGCGCCAATTGAGAGTACTTGATATTAAATGGAATCAATTGTGTCAATTAATTAATAAGAGAAACAAATTAAAGCAATAATTTAATAGTTGTGTCTTGATGTTGTGATTGTGGAGTTTGAAGACAAATTTAGTTTCTTCGAATAAATCCATTTGGAGGTTCAAAAGAAGGGAATAAGTTGGTTTGACGTAATTAAGATATATTTACACTGAATGTCTTTGACGGAATATAAAAATATCCTTTTTCTAGTCCCAAAAAAAAATAGAATAAAGAGTAAGTTTGACTCTTCAAATGTAGAGAACTAAATTAGACTCTCTATTTTAGAGAATCTAAATAAAGAGTCCATTAAAAATTAAATTTTCATAGTTAACTGTCTAAAATAAAGAATTGAGTGAGAATGAAAAATCTATTAAATATGCTTTTAGCTTAGAAATGACTTCTATTTTCAAATGAGATTAAATTTTAAGAGTTGACATTCTAAAATAGATATTTGAGTTAAAATAAAAAGCCTATTGGAGATACTCTTAACTTAAAAATGGTTTGCATATTCAAACGAGATTGCAACTATACTAGCCTTCAGACCTACATATAACTGGGGGTGTAACTCGGGCGGGTTGGACGGGTTAGACAGTCAACCTTCCTAAGTATATAATTTTCAACCTTAACCCTAACTCTAACCCTATTTCGGGTTGAGGAACTCAACCCGAGCACTGCCCGAATTTAATTCAGGCAGGCTCGGGTTGAATTCGGGTTAATGATTTCAGGCTAATTTCAAGTTACTTTACGAGTTCAATTCGGGTTGAGTTCTGGTAGAGCCTAAAATAGGCTTGTTCTAACTTCAACCAAGTTTTTAACAGTACTAATGGTATAACAAAAATGAAAATGAATGAGAGACAAAAAACGATAGAACACAAATAAAAAATCAGTGTTAATGCTTTATATATATAAATCCGATGTCTTAACCCAAGCCTAACTCAAATTGAATTCGGATTAGAATTTTTTAATTCAAACTCAACCCAAATATTAAAAACCCTTACTCAAGTTCTAATTTTTTCTGGTTAGGCTCAAGTTGAAATAAGGTTGTTCAACCCAAGTTGAACCCCTACATATAACTGAATTGTTTGGAAATTTTTTTTAAAAAAATTAGTTGAGTCCTACTTTTTGTTATAAAAAATCATTATAAATATTTACATATTTTTATTATTACAATGAATTCCTGCTTTTATTATTTACTCATAAAATTCTAATTGCATTCTATTCCTTGTTTACCCTTTAGCGTTAAATCACATAGATTGGGGTTACTATTTTCTATGCACATAATATCAAGGGACCAAATTAATCCGAACTAATTTAAAAACTCTTAACTGAATTTAGTCCGAATCTTCAACCAAATTTATGTTCACCATCTACATTTGAATCTGTTACAATTAGAATCCAAATCAAGAATTAAATCCAATCTGCATAATTCAATTTATGATAAATTTATTAAATTACATATGATTTTTTAACTCAATTTCATAATATAATTGTTTGATTTCATATTATTTGGATATGTCTAAATACATAATTTTGATTGAATTGAACTTACGAGTTGTTTGATAACCCCACTTAAGGCTTAAAATTGAATATTTTAAACACTTAATAAATTAAACTCATTTAATAACCTAAAATTCAAATTACTTAATATTTTAATCACTTCTTAAAAATAAGCTAAAATTTTAACTAGCAAGTGACATACTTATCACTTAATATTAAAAATATTAATGAATAAGAATTTTATCAATTTCTCATAATAGACAAATATATCATCAATGTATTTTACACTCTTAACTTTTCAATGCACACCATTCACAACTACCACCACTATTGTGCCGTCGCCAAATACCACTGCCATCACCATCATCATCACCACCATTATGTTGCCACTATCATCACCACTGTCATTGTGTCGCTGCCACCACTACTACTATTATATCACCGCCATCGCCACCTCCACCACCATTATCACTACTACCACTATCACTATCATTGTGTTGTAACCACCACCACTGCCGCCCATCGTTATGGTATTGTTGCCATTGCAACCATCGCCCACCATAACCACTGTCGACACCATTGTGATGGTGGTGATAAAAATAAGGTAGTTGCGGAGAGATGATTAAAAAGAATGACAAAATTAGAATAATAATAATTTTCAGATTTCAATTTCTTATATTTGTCAAACTTTTTGATTCAATTAAATATTTAAATTTTAGTTAATACCAAACAATTTACGAATTAAAAAATTCAACATTCAGCACTTAAAATTTAGAATTCAATTTTTAATGTTCAGTTTTTAGTTTTATCGAACACCACCTTAACTTGCATATTAATATAATCTAAATTTGAATCTGCAATATAATATAAACGAACTCAAGTCTAAATTCAGAATTAAACAATTGGTGAAAACTTTATTAATTCATATAAGACAAATTAAATTTAGATTAGATTTGGATTGGGATTGGATCTACGAGATAGACATAAATCGGTCAATCAAAATTTCAAATATCTAAATATTCATGAGAACTGATTTTCAGCTATTTATATAAACATTTCTTTAGAAGCATAAAATCAATGGAGGGATATATATATAGATATATATATATATATATATATAGAGAGAGAGAGAGAGAGAGAGAGAGAGAGAGAGAGAGAGAGAGAGGCATCTTGCTATAGCCTTATTGATTGCTTCCACTTCAATATAAAGATATCACACAGTGGAAGCCATAATTATGGTTGAGACATAAAGAAAGGAGTAATGTTACACTAACTAAATAAAGTAGCATTGTTGTACTAAATTTTTTGTTTTAAGTGATGTGACATAATTTTCATTATCAAATAAATAAATCTTATTAACATTTAATGATGAAATTTGTGTCACATCATTTAGGATAAAAAATTAGATAAACATAATATTACTGCTAAATAAAGAGACTAAAATAAAAGATTAAACGACATGATGGCTGATGTGTCAACGCTGATAACGCAAAATTGAGTATTTAAGTAAATCAAAAGTTTTCTACCCATAATTTAAGCCATAAATCTAGGAGACCGAGCTTCTTCGATAACAACTAGCACCGAGACAAAGAAGACGGAGAAAGAGCGCTGCTTCATAAAGTGTCCTCGACATCTTCCTCATAATTGACGACTCAGACTAGAGGATGAGAGACATAGCTGCTTCACACCGTGTCCCTTGCATTTGACAATAGAGTTCACCTTTTACAATTTATTTGACAATGACAAAATTAGGTGATTTCAGATCATGGGACTCAAATAAGCATGTCATGAAACAAATTGAGTAAATTGACGATTTATTAACTAAGTGTTAGAGTATTTTATAAAAACGAACGTTTTATGAGAAATAACTCACAATCACATCGACTAAATTTCTAAAAAAAAAACTAGAGTTTATACAATATATTAGTGTTACATAGTCATAGAGTTAAGTGAGACTTTAGTAGCAAACATAGGAGATACGTAATTTCATGTCATCAATTTTGTGGAACCTATTTGAAATATATCATTTTCGTAAAACTGAATGATTTTTTAAATTACTACTCAATAAGAAAAAGAAATGAGGTTTGAAAAGGATTGTGCTTAAATCGACATTGACGATTAATTGATCTCTTTAACCAATGACAAGTTAGAGATTGTCAAATGGCTTAAAGAACACCTTCATATGTATAATATACGTGCCTGAAAAGTAGCAGAGTCCCATGGAAGCTGGANATTGTCAAATGGCTTAAAGAACACCTTCATATGTATAATATACGTGCCTGAAAAGTAGCAGAGTCCCATGGAAGCTGGATCTCTGGTCTTCCGTGCAAAAGGGTGTGATGTGTAGTGGGAAAGATGACGAAGACCCAAAAAAAAGTAGCTATGTCTTCTGTGGCTTGCTGAGGTTTGTTATTGAAGTGGGGAAGATGACTATTTCACTTGTTTCGTAATTTGTTGGTCTCTCTCCTTGATTTGGCTATTTCATCTTTGTCTGACGTCGTAGGTGGATGACTTGGATACCCTTTCCTAATATTGGATGTATGACTAGAGATTGAGGGTTAGACCTTATTATTGAGCCTTAATTTCTCAAGACATGGAAATATCTTTGCACTTTTTTTTGTTATTATCAATATATTTACTCAAATTGTCTGTACTCAATTTGATTCTAGATTTTTTTATAGTTTAAATGATGTTTGATAACTTATGTAAAATTTACTATTTTGAATTAAATTTGTAGAGATTTCTTTTTAAATAAACATTTGGTCGCAATCATCAAAATATTAAAGTACACTGCAATTGAAATCATTTGGTTGACTGTTCCCGATAAGCTTATTAAGAACCCAAAATGAATTTTAAACATTTTTTGCACCAAAAGTTTAAAGGATAAAAAAAAATAATATATTGAGTTTAGGACTTACTGGAAATTGTGATCAAAAGAAATTTTAACTGCCCTGAAGGAAATGTAAGATGACTAAACAGGGTTTTGGTACGAAAAGTAAGACTAATTAGAAACTTTCCTATAAATTATTCAAGAGGAAATTGAGTTTCTTGGAATCACAGAAAAATGCTTGGACAGAATCAATTTTGCCACTTTTTTTGGCTCGAATGAAACAACTGCATTGACCATTAAAAAATGGTGTTTTGTACGACCCAAAACTAAAATATTAGCAATAAAATAATCAATCACATAAATAGTGCCCTCCATTTTGCCAATATCATCATTTTCACAAACGACAAAGACCAACCGCCCATTAAGATGCTTATGTGCTGTATAGTAGTAGGGATTGAAAGAGAGAATAATATAAAATAAAAATTATATATTTTTTATCATTCGTAAGAATTATATAATTTTTTTTAACAAAATTTATGAAAATTAGAAATGATTAATTTTTTTGTATTTTGTATTAATAAAAAAATAGATAAATAAAAAAATATAAATACATATTATATAATTGATAAATATGATATATATATATATATATAGATACACACACACACAAATAACATACATTTTAACACACATAATTAATTTTTTTAGTAATGCTACACTGACCAAATTTTGAAACCAAATTAAGAACTCAAATAACATGGCAATTGACTTGGATTTCTTTATTTGGTGTCATGTCATTTGGGTCCCAATAAAAACTCTAAATAATATGCTGCCACGTCATTTGGACTCTTAATTCGATCCTAAAATTTGGTCAGCGTAATATTACTGTTCATTTTTCATTCATTTTTCTTTTAATTTTAGAGGGATTGATTTTAATGAGTTATAAAAAAAGTTAATTCATCTACTTTTTCATCATTTATATTTTTTTTTACCAAATATAATATTTTATCTATTATTCTAATTTTTTTTTAAAAAAAAAAATTCATCTATTTTTTATCGTATGAAACAGAACATTAGTGAGACCGAAGAACCCCTCAAATATATTAGCAATAAAATAATTAATCACATGTAGAGGGCCCTCCATTTTGCCAATATCATCATTTTCACAAACGACAAAGACCAACCGTCCATTAAGATGCTTAGTGAGACCTCAGAACCCCTCCAATCCCTTCCCTTATATTCCACTCCTAAGGTTGAACACCCTGAGAACTCCTCCCCCCTCTCTCTCTCTCTCTCTCTCTCTCTCTCTCAGAGGGTGTGTGAAGATGGACTTGTTGGGTGTAACTCTTCAACAAGTGATGCAGGCAGGGATCGTAGGACTGCCCTTAATTAAGGTACCCCTTGTTTCAGCTGTATGCACCATGGTGGCCCTATTGGCTGGAATTTTGGGGTACTTGTATGGACCCTATTGGGGTGTTAGAAAGGTACCTGGTCCTCCTGTCGTTCCTCTCCTAGGGCACCTGCCCTTGCTGGCTAAGTATGGTCCTGATGTGTTCGCTGTCCTTGCCAAACGCTATGGTCCTATCTTCAGGTTAGTCTTCTCCTCCCTGGTCTGATAGATGATCACCCACTAATCCTCTATCATTACGTGATGCAACAAATCTGTCGATATCAAATCTAAGAATAATCAAGAGGGTAAAAAGTTCTTTTTGCTTCACTGTCCCACTTTAGAGTTCTGTTTGTCCATAATACTATCCTGCCATCTGTCGACATTTGACAGTTTAACATCATCGCTGCGAACTGAATTTTTTTTTTCTTCTTTTCGTTTTTTTCCACATAGAAAATCAGGCTGAAAATTTTTTGGAAAAATTACTATAAGCATCACATTTCCCCACAAACATCTTCTATCATTTTTAATTTCTATCAATGAAGCCCTTTTTAATATTTTATTTCAATTAAGTCTTAATTTCATTATATTTCAATTTTTATCTTTAAATCTTTTCATTCTTTTGCATTCTTATATTAATTTGGTGGTACACTTTCAATTTGCACACCCTTGGGGCTTTTAAATTGCTATGTGATGTGGTTTCTTTCTGAATTCTTACTTCAAATTTTTTTATTTTTTTTGGGGAAGGAGGAGAGAGAGGGGGGATTTGAACCATTGACCTCAAGAAGGTAAAATCTTTTAATACNCCATTGACCTCAAGAAGGTAAAATCTTTTAATATCATTGGACCAAAAGTCCATTGATAATTCTTACTTCAATTAAAGTAATATTATTATATTATAAATTATATTCATACATATGTATGTTTTTAGATTATTTTATTAATTTATATTAGATTTAAAATGATTAAGTTAAGAATTTATTTTAATTGTTGACAAATACTGTCTTGAGTTTTAAGTTGAGTACCCCAATGAAATATGAAAATAATAAAATGTGAGCTTTCTTTACGTCCTGTCATGAAATTTATGTTAACTGAGATTTTTTTTTTTCTTATGACTTTTGATGTTAATTTTGTAAGAAAGGGATTTTGGTGCTCTTAATTGATTCTAATAATGCAAAATAATAAAAGAGTTTTGGTAACTAAAGGTAAATGATAAAGTTGAAATATAATAGAATTTAGGATTGAATTGAAATAAAATATCAAGAATAAGACTTCACTAATATGAAACAAAAATAATAGGACTTAATGGATATTTGTGAGAAAAAATAATACTTATGGGTAATTTTTCCAAAAATTTATTAGCATATGATTAGAACAGACTAAAAATTAAGAATGAAAAAACATAAAAACTAATAATCTTGGGACCCTGATGTGATCCTTGGCATACATGTTTCGCTTGGGAGATATCAAACAGTCTAATGGTTGCCCGCCCACCATCTCTGCTGAATCCATATTCCATTGGTCTACATGTGTAAAAAAATTATACTGGAGTGAAAGCATAGAGTTTGACTTCGAATTTTAGAAGTTTCAGAGAATCAATCATTCTCCCAGAACCATGATTAACATTTTCTTATTGTGTTATGGATCAGATTTCACATGGGAAGACAACCACTGGTAATTGTTGCTGATCCAGAGCTATGTAGAGAAGTTGGTATAAAGAAATTCAAAGACATTCCCAACAGAAGCATTCCATCTCCAATCTCTGCATCCCCTCTTCATCAAAAAGGTCTCTTTTTCACCAGGTATATATGTAGTGATACTAATGTTCTACAGGTATGTACCCTCCTACTAGCGGCACCCTGTACAATTCACAGTATTTTCAATATCTCTCATCACAATCTTACCATTCCTATCGTCACCGTCGTCATCGTCACTGCCACCCCCACCTCTACCCCCTTATTGCAACCCCTCATCCCCACCCCTACCCCAACTCGAGCATTATTGAAAAATTGTCTATTAATGTGCTAGATTAAGAAGGATGGAAAATTCAAATTCAAAGTAGTTTTATGGGAATAATTACATCAGCCACATAATGCATTCCTATTAAATAATTCAATATATAAAAACCTAGTACTTGATGATGAAATTTAGACAAGGACAGTGAGGAGTTTGAATGGAGTGGGGAGTTTAGTCATAGTAGGTTTATGAGGAAGTCGAAGAGAGTGAGAAACTCTCATGTCTAAATTAAAATGTATTTAAAAATAAAAAATTTTGAAAATTAGAATCAAATATTGGAGCTCATATAGCCAATAATATATAAAATATAAAGATGAAAACTGCGCTTAGCCCATTGCAAGCACTTCAATTAGTTATGAACCCCATCTAAACCTGTTTAGGTTGGATATATAAATCACAGTTTATTTGATGCTAAGTTGATTCTAAAACTCTGTTTCGTATTGATCCAAATATCCCCCCAATTTCATTTTCAAATTCGTTTAGAATCCAAACTTCAAATGATTAAACTTGACGTTAATTTTAACGAATTACTTTTGAATTTTAATTAAATTTTATTGGAATAAATAACTTGATATTAACATTTATTTGCTGTCAACTCATGCAATGCACATAATTAGTAATATCTCACCCACCATCACTGTTACTCTCACCCCACTCTTTTCTAACACTACTAAGAAATTATTTATTAACGTGTTGAAATTAATATTTTAAAATTTTCAATGTGAATTGGTTAAATAAAGATGATGGACAATTCAAATTTGGGGTAGTTACCCTAAAGTTGAAAGTGGTTACTTGTCACTTATTGGAATTTAATAATGTTGAAACCACACTTCAAAGATTTGTTGACGATTCGTGTAATTAATTATAAAAATTTATTTATCTATTAATTTTACAAGACAGAATTAAGGTTTGCTTTTGATGAGTAGATCTGCAAGAACGAAGACACATGCAGATCAAATAGTTGGCTCAATGAACCTCACAATCTTTTACCAAATGTCCTTCCATGCCAAAATCTAATGTTGCGTTTGGTATGATAAAAAAATGAAAGGATGACAAGTTTGAAGGATAAATAAAAAAATTATATTTGGTACGAAAAGAAAATAGGAAGGATGAAAAAGTAAATGGATTAACTTTCTTTTCAACTCACCAAAATTAATCCCTCCAAATCGAAAAGAAAGTGGATGAAAAGTTAATTATTTGTGTTGAGATGTATGTTATTTGTATATATATCTTTTCATATAAAAATACAATGATAAAATATGTATTTATATATTTTTTAAAAAAATATATATATATATTTTTATCTTAATTAAGGGTGAAATTTTTTAACTCAACACGATGACACGATTTGAACTCGATACAAATTTTATGACACGAATTTGATTATAACTCAACACGAACTTAAAAATCGTCTGACACGCGAACAAGAAATATAAAAGGCTCATATTCGGTTTAATCTGTCAAACTCAAAATTGACACCATTTGTGACGCCCCTAAAATCGGGGATCCTTTGTCAACCGTTGACCATCCGTCAACCTGTAAAAATATCCGTGATTGTTGCACAACCTGACATCACATCAATAGAATTCCTTTAATCGGGATCGTTACTCACACGTACAACACACGTATATTTTGCCATTTGACCCATTCAGGTCCAATATACCACAATTTATCCTTATTTTATGTCTATTTATATCCTTGTGACCAAAGACTTCAAAGGCCAAAAATATGACAAAACAATTTTAAAATTTCAAAATTTTGGAAGACCTACAGGTAGGTTGTGTCCACTGGAAAAAGTCCTACCAGTAGGTTTTGCTTGATGAATAAAATTCTGCCTATGCGAGATCTTACCGATAGATCCTACCGGTAGGTTGTGCTCACAAGACCTCGATCTATCGGTAGATCTTGCCCAGTTTTACCTGTTTCGCCTGTTTTTTATTTTCAATCCATCCAAATCCATTTCATCACCATCCCATACATGTTTAATGAAGTTTTTCACATTACACATGATCCATAAAAGTTCTATTACATTCATTTACATACCAAAACTAAATTTTCATAACAATTTTGCAAAAACTCAAGATAAAAGCCACATCTCGGCTTTCTTCATCCTTGAAGTCCCGTGTGAGGGCCTTCTGTTAGCATATATCTCGCACTTAAAATGTTTTCCCGTATAGGGTGAGTCACGTCTAGTAGAGTATTTCCTACAGAGACTACTCCCTAACCTAAATGCATATGAAATGCTCATAAGTAACATTTAACACAGGAATAATCATTTCAATCAAGAATATGTGATTCAATGTTAGAATTCTATTATATCATGTCATGAAATGAAATGAAATGAAACTCACTCATACACTTGAACCCAAGCTCTCACTGGCTTCCACGACACAATGCAATGCCAATGTATGAAAAATTCGTCAATGATGAATTACATCAAATGACATTTTGAAATAAAGTCATGTGGTTATAAAACCAAGTCATTGTTGGATGTTACACATCAAATGACTATTTTATAAAACAAGTACAGTTTTCTGGAATTTCACCTCAGGGGAGTGTACGAATCAGGTCTTTTATAAAACAAAATTTTGTGTCTTTGTTGGGTAGCGGAGTTCTCGGAGTCGCATTGCCAGTTCTGCACACCATGACACTTTCGAAATTTCACCTTAAGGGAGTGTCTGAACCAAGTAGCCGAGTCTTGCACCCGAGGGAGAGTCCAGCCCTACTTAGTAAACCCTACACAAGTTTTTCATGCAACCGTGTGACTCAACTGGATTTTCAATTCAACTTTCCCGAGCCCACCCATCAACCACTAAATATGATGTTTGATTAAACCATGCACACACTCATATCCACACCCCATGTCTCATGTCCATGGTTGTGATACTTTTCTGTATAAATTCAATGTAATGCATAATTGCAATATCAATGTCATGCCCCATAATTTAAACATATAGTATGCCCACAAATACCAATTTTTATGGAATTTCACAAGTAATTACCTTATTTCTATTTCAAGGCAGGAATTTATTCTAAAGCATTTTTAATACCCATTTCTACAAAATTTACAATAATTGGTAAGTGATATATAATTCTATCAATCTGTCTATTACATATAACATCCTAGGTTAGAAAATAAATCTAAATATGAGGAAACCTTACCTTTTGAAGCGTAAAATGTCATCAAGAAACTCCAAGACCCCAAAAACGAGCTAGAATCCCTAGCTTCCAAAAATTCTGTTTCTTGATCTTCGGTAAAACTTGCGCTTTTTAGTATAGTTATGTAGCCCTCGTCAAGGAGATCGACTTTTGTTCTTGACCTGTGTTAATTTGAGCACCGTAGGGCCGGAGATCGTAGAAAAAGGTGGAGAACCCAAACTTTTTCTCTCTCTTCCTCTCACACGTTATAACCCGCTGACGAATAGGGGAATAAATCATATTTTTTTCACTATTTATACTCCTAATTTGCTTGACCCACAACGCGCCACACGACCGTCTTTTTTTTCGGATCCGTTTTCGGCCAGTTTAAGTTCAAAAATATTTTTATTTTAACTTGCCTCAATTTATTTTCCAACTTTTAAAATTTTATTTAAATTTTTATTTTTGGGTCACCCGAGATCCGATCACCTTGTAAAACGCGAAAAAAAATTTAACTCTCTCCAAATTCAATGAAATTTGATGGGATAACTAAATTTTGCGAGATGAATCCAATTGTGAGATCCGTTTCATCATCCGAGATTTAGAAAAATTTATATTTTAACTCGTACCGTAGTGACAAATTACCGTTTTACCCCTTTTTAAAAAAGTTCAAATTTACTCAGATTTTACACCATTAATCCATTTATTTAAAAAAAAAACACTTTGTCTATTTTTTCGTTTGTATGGTAACACGAAATTAACACAAAACTAACATATTTAACTAGTATTATAGACATAAAATGTTAATTATTTGTAACTATTTATTAAGCACTAACATAATTATTATATAAAAAAGATATTTTTATTTGTTATTATTATTATTATATTTATTTAAGTTAATTTTTAGTTTGTAGAATAAATATTAACATGAATTCAATTAAATGAAGATGTAATATTAGCGTTAAATTTTTTATTTAAAATTTATGTAGGTCAACACAAATATGAATATGACATGAAAATAAATAGGTCAACTCGACACGACACAATTGATTAAATAAGTTGAGTTAGGTTTGACTAATGTTCGACACAAGCTCGTAATGAATCAACATGAACCTGACACGACACGATTCGATTGTTATCTCGAATCTTAGCCAACAAAAAAAAAAAATTAATCATTTTTATTTTTCATATATCCTATCAAATACAAAGGAAGAAAAATGTATCATTCCTACTTTCATTCGTTGAAAGATAGAAAATATATCTTTCTTATTTTTTATCCTTCCTACTTTCCAACATTTCTACCAAATGGACCATAAATACAGTGTGAATTATAATCAGTGTTTTAAAATCCGGGTCAGCTTGATAGATTGACCCGATTACCTGGTGAACCAGACTCGAAACCGGGCCAGTTAATAGTTTTGATCGTTCGAGCACAAAATTCGTCCAAGACTCGTTGAGCTGGACGGTTTTAATTTCAACCGTTCAATCCGGACGGTTTTAATCCAACCGGGCGGTTTGATTGAGAAGTTATAATTTTTTCACTTTTTTGGCATTTTTTGCCCTAATTGCTATCACTCCTATTGTCTCTCTCTTTCTCCCTCTGGGCTCTGCCTTCCGTCGTCTCCACCACCATGGTTCATGGGAGTCTCCAATACCATCACCAGATATGTTCATGCTTCATGGCCGTCTCCTCTCCATCGCCTCATCTCATGTCGTTGGCTTCTTGAAAGAAAATGTGGTTTAACGATTTTGCTTCATTATCTTCTCTGAGTTTACTTCCCTCTTCACACAGGTACTTCATATGCTCATCACCGTCTCTCTCTCTCTGCTATTTGTATTTTTAGGCTACTATTTTCCTATGTTGGTTAGTTTTATGAATATTGATTTTATTTCTGTGATGAAATTATATAAATTATAGCCTAGTTTTTGTGGCCCTTGTTTCTTTTTGAAAAGAGATACAAGGAAGAGAATTTCAAACATAGAAAACAAAATTAAGGAAACAGAATCTAAATTGGCAATTCATGAGCTACAGTGTTTGAATTTCTAAAGATATGTAGAAAGCTCCATTCGATGTGTATCTTCAGCAAAATACTCAGATCTGAGATGATCGTGGTAATAGACCAGTGGCCCCAGTTTCGTGGCAGCTGGGAGATTACTTCTCCAAAATATTTTTTCACTGCTCTTTTATTTATGTTTTCCTTCAATACAATTGGATGGATAGGATAATATTTGATAATTTTTGCGGTTTTGTTGGATCTAAAATACATTAAACATGATGTTTTTTATAATTATTATATTTTTAAGCATATTTAATAATATTATTAATTTTTTTATTATTATATCTCTTAGTTGACCGGTGATTCCTTGATCCGATCCCTTTGTCGTACTGATCTTCGGGCCGATTTTTAAAACTATGGTTGCAATCCTCTTAACTTTCTCTCTTACTCACTCTTTGCCTTTTCAAAACGTGAATGTAATGTGTGTGGCTAAAAGAACCACATAGTGCATTTAATAATAGGTTATAGTATAGACCCTAAAGAGAAAAAAAAGTCGAGCTTCCAATGGATCTAGAAATTCTATATCGAACCCAGAACAAACATCTTAAGTTCCATTAATGATAAAGTAGTCATCTAAAGATTTATTATTGATCTCCAGAGCATTATCTCAAAATTATATTTTGAGCTTCTCGTTATTATTTGTTTAATAATCTTTTCACGTTTAAGATTACAGATGCTTATTAATTAATTAAATTACTAACAATTTTATTTAATTGACTTTTTTTTTATCTTTGAGATCTTACCACTCAACTTATTTGTCATGTCGGATAATTAATTCCACCTTCAAGGTTTAACATAGATAAAACTTATGAGTTCCATCAAGAAGACATCGTCAACCCATTTAAATAACGGAATGTGATTTCTTTTAATAATTAATTTTTACTATATAAATAATGTCATATTCCAATTCATCGTGTTTGTTGACTCAAAATATGAATTTCACTCTTTAATGAATTAAAGTAACAATCATTATATGCACGTGTCAATTAAATATTTTAGGATTAAAAGTTTGGCAATCATAATAACTATGAGATAATTTATTTTTTTATTTACTCAGTAAAAAAAAAAAACCTCAATGATGGTCTTGTCTAATACACAAAAGGGTGGTTTGGTTGTTCTATTATAAGGTGTATTAAAGAGTCATATTGGATAAAAACGATTTAATACGAGTTTATACTATTTTTGAATGCAAAAAATCACTTTGTATTATACGTGAGATTAACTAGATAATTATCACATATAGATAATTCTAATACAATTTATCCGTACTATTGATCTATTTTAATACTACCAAGAGAGGTGGTATTCTAATACAATCTAGGTGTATTATATCGTTATTTTATAATTTTACCCTCAAACTAACAAAAATTTATACGATAATTCCTTAATAAAAATTTCATAGACTTCTTGACTTCATAATAAACTGGCCCTTTAAATTTTTCACAATGACTTGATGTCTCCCTCGTATGGACAATCTGTAACAGATGCACTTAATTTGTCATTCGTATGGATATTGATAAACAACGATATTAATAATAAACAAATAGATATATTCAAAATACACTTTTACACAATTAAAGTATGTTTGTTTAATTTCAATATTATTTAAAAATATTCATAATAAATAATATTTACATAGCTTTTGGCTCTATTGATATAGTCCTACAAAATATTGGATTATTATAAGGGATCAAATTAGAGATGATTAATGATATTTTATTCCATTCATTAATCCTATTGAATAAATTACCTAACCAAATATTATATTCAACTTGATATTTATTATCCATCTTTTATCCGTACTTAACAAACACTTGAGTAGAATTTGTACTATTTTTATCCTCTATTTAATCTTAGATGTTATCTTTCTATCTAGGACTGTCCTGTATTCTTTAACATAACATCCAGATGACCTCAAAGTATACTAATGCAATAATTCGAGACATCAAACAGTCTCTTATAACCAATATAGATTATGTCAGAAGATTGCATTATAATCATTTTGATTGCGAGCCCAATTTTATTTAAGATTCTGAACCTTTACTTATATCATACAAGAATCTGATAATTTGAACTTCTGTGTATAAGTCAAATTTTGCACACTAAATTATTTACAATATAAAATAAAAGACACATGCATAACATACATTTGATATAATATAAACATTTTACTGTTACAGATTTCCCATAGAAAATGAAGAACTTTTATTAAGTAGTAAACTGGGTTTCATTACAAAAAACNATTTCCCATAGAAAATGAAGAACTTTTATTAAGTAGTAAACTGGGTTTCATTACAAAAAACATGGTTTTTAGTATATAACTCTATCAAATACATCTCTATTAAATAATTAAAAATTATAAGAAAGTATTGAGGAGGGAAAGTTTCTTGAGTACTCTATTTTCTAATTTAATTTTTATAGCATATAGCATAGATTCATATACCTATACATAATTCAAATTGGATTTTAGTCCAATTTAATATAGATATATCTAATTCAAAATTCGTGAAATATGATATAATAAATTTGGATTAGATTTTGATAATCAAAGAAAACATATCTATCATTATTTGCTTTTTCGTATTGAGATTTAAATCAAAATTTGATTCATTAACATGACCGAGCAAACCTTAGAAATAGAAAAGACATGAACAATAAATATTCAACGAAGTAGGGCCTTGGTCTCATATATAAGCAAACTAGGGTAACCCGTGTTTGAAAATACGCTACAATTTGAATAATTTTGAGATGAATGTTGGTAGACATTAGATTAATCTATTTGAGACCATTGAATGAGCTTATTAAAGTCAATTCTATTTTATATTATACAATAGGCCACCGTGTATATATTCGAAAACAGAAATTCAAATACATGGTATGAACAAAAAATTTCCTTCCCTAATTTGCAGGGATGCAAGATGGTCAACCATGCGAAACACAATACTATCAGTCTATCAGCCATCCCACCTTGCAAAATTGGTGCCAACAATGCAAGCATTCATCGAATGTGCAACTCAGCACCTGGAATCCAAAGGCGAGGACATTACTTTCTCTGACCTCTCCCTCGTATTGGCCACTGATGTAATCGGACAAGCTGCCTTTGGCGTCGACTTTGGCCTTTCCAAGCCACAATCAATTAGTGATTCAATAGAGAATACAAGCCATCAGCAAAACGATAACGAAGTCCAGGACTTCATTAATCAGCACATTTACTCCACAACCCAGCTTAAGATGGACTTATCAGGCTCCCTCTCAATCATACTGGGCTTACTTGTACCCATTCTCCAAGAACCTTTTCGACAAATTCTTAAGAGAATCCCGGGCACTATGGACTATAAAGTAGATCGAACTAACCAGAATTTGAGTAGCCGGCTTGATGAGATTGTCTCGAAGAGAATGAAAGAGGAGGACAGAGGTTCAAAGGACTTCTTGTCACTTATATTGAGGGCAAGGGAGTCAGAGACAACAGCAAAGAATGTTTTCACCTCAGACTACATAAGTGCAGTAACTTATGAGCACCTACTTGCTGGATCAGCAACGACCTCGTTTACTTTGTCTTCTATTATCTATCTGGTTGCTGGGCATCCAGAAGTTGAGAAGAAGTTGCTTGAAGAAATTGATGGTTTTGGCCCGCCTGATCAGATGCCAACTGCTCATGATCTCCAGAATAAATATCCCTATCTTGATCAGGCAAGTCTCTAATATTCGCATAACTTCCATGTAAATATTCAGATTTAGGAGCTAAACAAAGGACTAGGTAAAGATTTAGTAAGCTTCAATTAGTTCAATCAATAGTCTTAAGACCATCTTAAATGGTTCTTAATATTCAATCAGATGAACCGCCACTACATCATCTTCTTNTTAGTTCAATCAATAGTCTTAAGACCATCTTAAATGGTTCTTAATATTCAATCAGATGAACCGCCACTACATCATCTTCTTAGTCCAACTAGCTAATCCAGAGAAATTAAAGACAAAGCTTAGTTGGATTGACTTGTTGATTGTTTGACCACAGGTGATTAAAGAGGCAATGAGATTCTATACGGTTTCNTGGTCCGACTAGCTAATCCAGAGAAATTAAAGACAGCTTAGTTGGATTGAGTTGTTGATTGTTTGACCACAGGTGATTAAAGAGGCAATGAGATTCTATACGGTTTCTCCATTGGTGGCAAGAGAAACATCAGCACAAGTAGAGATTGGAGGTTACATTCTCCCAAAGGTGGACATATTCCAAATTCAAAGCAATTATTATGTTACTTTTCCGGGTCTTTGTATGATTGTTGCTGATTTAAAACTGTTTGGTATCCTAAAAGAACTGTTTTTGAATGAGCAGGGGACATGGGTGTGGTTAGCACTTGGGGTTTTAGCAAAAGACCCAAAGAATTTTGCTGAACCGGACAAGTTTATCCCAGAAAGGTTTGATCCAAATTGTGAAGAAGAAAAACAAAGGCACCCATATGCAAACATTCCTTTCGGAATTGGACCACGATCATGCATTGGGCAGAAATTCTCATTGCAAGAAATTAAACTCACACTGATTCATCTGTACCGGAAATATGTATTTCGACACTCCCCCTACATGGAAAACCCTCTGGAACTCGAATATGGCATAGTTCTTAATTTCAAGCACGGCATCAAGGTTAGAGCCATCAAACGAGCATGAAAGCTGTTGAACATGATTTAAGTTCCTCGACATGAGAGCTTGATGACTGTTTTTTAATGCCATCCTATCAGTGATACTTGGCAAGTAGTATTGGTTGAGCTAGTGAAGTCTATTATCCAACATAGTTTCCACGACCGTTCACAGATTGTATTGTTGATCCCATCTAAAACTCTTTTTTTTTATATATATTATTAAAAAAAGAAAAAACACATGTTGCAAGAGACATTCTTCCGATCATCAAACTGTGACTGGTTTATGGATTACACTAGATCATTTTTATGTTATCAAAAAATAGCACTTCTTAGNTTTTTTTTTATATTATTAAAAAAAGAAAAAACACATGTTGCAAGAGACATTCTTCCGATCATCAAACTGTGACTGTGGTTTATGGATTACACTAGATCATTTTTATGTTATCAAAAAATAGCACTTCTTAGATGTTAAAAGTCTGAAATCTTAGAAATGGTATCTTATCAAGAATTTGTTCACCCATGTTGCACTCAAGATCTAAAGGCCATCAAACTTCTGACTACATCATATTGTTAGGCAGTTGAATTTTAAATTAAATAAACCAAAATAATGTAAATTAAGAAAAGAAGGGAGGGGGGTTCTTCTTTCTGGAAAACATGATTGTTATAGATGTAAATAGATAGATTTGTTTCATCTGCATAGATATATGAAAATAGAAACAACAAATAAATTCCAGAACCATAACTTACTATTTCACAAAATGGAGAACCCTCGAATCAAATATGATCAACTCAACAAGGTCTTGGTGTTCCAGTACCACAGGTCTTGATGTTTCAACATACATTTCTTTCATAGACAACAAGGTGTTGATCTTCAGGATGAAGACGAGTCTTTTCCTCTTTAACCATAGAAGCAATCGATATCACCTAGCATCTTCGAGTGTTTATCCATTCGTGTGGGGAGGCAAAGCGGCTTAGATATATTGAATGAAGAAGCATCAGAAACAGTACTATTTTTTGAATCCCCACTGGAATATGCCCCTGACTTTTTAAGAAACTGAAACTCATCCATGGATTGGCTCTGAATTCTGGGAGATAAATTTCTCTGCTTGGCCTTGATTGATTCAGTCAGGTTCATATAGCTCGGCTTACTGTTATTGCTCTCCTCAGTTCTATCAGAAACCAATAATGTGTTTCCAGAAATTGGAGTTGTAGATGTGCATATTGAAGATGAAGCCGTGCTCTCATCATACCGAAATTCAGAACTTGGGCTTGAAGATGAGCGAGTTCCTTGCCCCATTAGAGGAGGTTTTACTGAAACCCTGGTGGTGATATTGTTTCTTCTGGTTTTCACGAAGCTTGATTCAGAGGATTTTGAATGGTCACCCTTCAGAGAATCAGCACAGGTTTTAGAAGGTGGAGTTTTTTCCAAATGATCATTTTTGACCTGTTCCATTAGTCTATTTTCCCATGGTCTTGCTGCCATCCAACGTTCTAACCAACTCCAACCCCAACTACCCTTGTCGAACTCATGATTTTTAAGAGAGAACAAGGAGACACTCGTTCGGGAGTCAAAACTCGGGTTTGATCTCAATTGCTAAAAAAAAAAAAAGAACTTAGTCATATTTTTAGGTTATATAAAGATAATAAAGGGACCTTTTAACTTACTGAAATACCTTTTGAGCAAGGGAATATGCAAGTGCTCTTTCTCTCTTGAAGGCTCCCTCTTGCCTCATTTGTATCTTGGTTTTAACCTCTTCTAGTGTTCCTCTACTATCACACCATCCTTCCTGAATTTTCCAAGGCGAGTTAAAAACACCTTCTTACTTTTTCTATCATAGGAAAGAGATTACAACAAATTCATGATTCAATTACCCATTAATAACAAGCCAGCTGTAATTGACACTAAAAGCTGATATAACTAAGTGCCAGTATGTCAAATGATTGATTTTACCTCAGCTTGTTTCAAGCGATCAGCCTTGCTGCGGTGTTCTTCAAGCATCTTCTGCACAGCCTGCCCCTCTATGGACATACGTACACGTCGAGCTCTTACCCGGGCTTGTACTCGAACAAGAGCCTGCATGCACCTCAGAGTCACAGCAGCCTGCTTCCTCACCTGTCGACCTCGAACTAAAGCTTGAAGTCTCACCAACCCTTTCAAGGCCCTTAGAGCCCTTCTTGCCTACAATTGTCCAACACCAGCTAAATGATTACATATTCCCAGAACATAAATTGAATCCCAAACAGCAATTAATTGCTTGCACAAAACTCATTCTT
Organism: Ilex paraguariensis; assembly: GCA_963454935.2. Classification (NCBI taxonomy): domain Eukaryota; kingdom Viridiplantae; phylum Streptophyta; class Magnoliopsida; order Aquifoliales; family Aquifoliaceae; genus Ilex; species Ilex paraguariensis. Next base: position 189,859 of record CAUOFW020001058.1, on the reverse strand, counting down.
GATGTGGGTACTTCGATGCATTTATGAAATGTTGTAGCATTTTAAATACATGGTCATGTATGAAATTAATCCATTCTTTATATCATTTGTATGATAGATCTTCTTTATTGAGTGCAAGTACTGCTTTATCTTCCTATACATGAACCATTATAAGCACATACATGTATAAACTATATTCAGGAATGACCTGTATATATGAATTATAATAATGTTTAATTCATTTATACTTACATTCATGTACAACTATAGACATGAACTTTGAGTATACACTTCCCACCAACATGAAATATTGTACATATTTAAGAGGAAAGTTTGGATAACATGAAATCCGTCTTGCTGAATGGCTGCAAAAATGTTTTTAAGTTATCTAGATGTGTTCAAATGTAGCACTATGTAGAGTAATTGCTCATGAACGCAGAAGACTTAAGAGTAATACTTCAAGACTAAAACTTGACAATGGACAGCTAAGATCAAACTTTATCGGATCTGCAGTTTTCATAGTTTTGAAACCTTATATCTGTTTCTTCAATAGGGCTAGATCCTCAGATGAAGACACTTTACTGCTTTATCAGCCTTCGTATGCCTAATCTATGGTCAAATTCAATAAGGAACTCAAGTTTAAAAAGTAAAGTCTTGGATTTTCTAGTAACCAAATTAGCTATCCATTATTTTTTCCGGCAAACTTTAAGATAGATTAATCTCTTATCACTCATAGATTATAATTATGTAAATCTACCGTTTTTAAGTATGGTGAATCCAAAAATCAATCCACGCTTTTGGCAAGAAAACTTGGAAAAAGGGACAGCCCAAATGGTCAATCTGGGATTGACACCTAACTTTTCATCTTTGGGAGAGTCAGAATCTATCTATCTACCCATGAAAGTAAAATACGTTTACTAGATTTACTGAATAAGTTCAGAGAATTATAGTTTAAACTGGTAACCAATTTATACCTAAAAGGTTTGCGTTTCCTTTGTCCAAACCCTAAATGAATACTTTAAAATTGAAGTTTCTTTCCCTGCTTCCATATTTTCTGAGACACTAAACAGAAAAAGAAAATCGGACAGAGACTCAATTACCAAGAAGCCACGAAATGCAGTCTGGATCCTGATGGTAGCCCATTCTTGCCTCACAACCCTGAAATCTTTGGGCGGAGCTCTAACAACAGTAGCCACAGCAGCTGTGAAAGCATCCCTAGTCACTGATGGAGAATCAGACCCCTCTGATGAAGCAGTGCCTCTAAGGTTCCCTTTTAAACCCTTCCATTTGGAACCACCCAGAACCCCTGATGAGCTCCTCCATAGCCTCCATTTCTTGCTCTTACCATCCACCTTCTCCTAGAGAGACAAAATAGATTACAACAGCCATGTTTATGGGTTTTCAGTATACAAATGTAGTGATAACAGAAAGATTGGATCACGGGTAGTGGTTTGAGCTTACATTAGCGTCTTTATCTGGTTTCTTTAGACCTATCAATGCTTTTACCCATTTCCCAGAAGCGCCCATTTGGAGCAGGTCTTGATTTTTCAGACCAGAAATTCCGATCGTCCGCAAAACTGTGGATTTTCGAAAGAAAAAGCTGACGTTATTCAGCTAGAGAACAAGGACCTTTGGGACGAGCGAAAAGAGAAAAATTTTAGGAAAAAATGAGCTTTGCTCAGAAAGAAGTTGAAGGAAGAAGTAAATACGTATAAACGACAGCAGATGTGAGAGAGAGAGAGAGAGAGAGAGAGAGAGAGAGAGAGGTGGTGTAGTCGGTACTGCCTATACTGGGTTTGGGTGAAGTCGTGACTGGTGTCGTGGGGTGGCTCTGCATTGTTCTATGAGCCGTTTGAAATTCAAAAAATAACGGGAAGGCACGGGGACTAATTCCCGCTCAGTTCTATTTGATATTACGAAATTGCAAACTTTTGGGTAAAACATGAAAAGGCACGTCCCGTTTTTGTCAGGTTCATGAAAAGGCACACAAAAGACCAAAAACAAGGCGACAAAGAATCTCCGAAGTCCGTGTTTGGAAGATTTCTGGAGTTTTTATCACAACAGTGTCGTATTTCACAACAATATCAAGGCCACCCCTGTAAATTGCGAACGGAGTGCTCGGACTCGGGACCATTATGAGGAGTTATTGTCAGTCTTATGCAGGGCCGGCCGATGAAAATTGGGCCCGAAAGGAATATGTTAAATAGGCCCTTAGTAATTTAATATAAATATTAAAATAATATATTAATAATTTTATTTAAAAAAAATTATATCTTTTTGCCTTGAAAAATAAATATTTATTACAATATGACCCACTTTGTATTTTTGTATCATTTTCACCTTTATTTGTTTCACTTTTAAATAACTTAATGCTCATTATAATTTTTTTTGTACAATTATCTAATTATTTGTGATTATGTTAAATGTGATGGATTATTCAACCACTACATCTTCGCTTCAAGTTACTGGCATATTTTTTATATAACTAGTAACAAATATATCAATGCATCTCCATTTACATATTAAATTAATCATTCATTTTATTTTTTTATGCTTTTCATATGGCGATGTATATTTTATGATGAACATATTCAAGCAAAAAAATACTTTTAAAAATCTAAATCAATAAGTAACATTACTAAGATTGAAATTTAATGTATTATCTAATTTGGTAAGAATAGAACAATTTAGTTTGTAAATGTTATTTTTGGTGAATAATGTCATTATGTTTATTTTAATTGTGCAAATGCAAACAATTTAAAAGGGGCATTAAATGGAGAGAGGAAGAGAGAGAGAGAGGTGTTTTCATGAAATAGCTGGCAAAACATTAATGAAGAGAGTGAGTATGTGTTCAATTATATTTTCTAATTTATTTTAGGCCTACTTCTCTTTTTTTAGGGGCTTTTTCTATTATTGGGCCAAATTGGATGTACTATTTTATACATATTATAGGGCCTATCAAATTGGAGGCCCTAAGCGGCTGCCTCAATGGTTTTGCTATTGGGCTGGCCTTGGTTTTATGAGTGGTTTTGTTTCCGTGGATAAAGGAGTTGGATTAGCTAAAAAAAAAATTGGGGCCCCACAAATCTCTAGCTTGAAACAAGGGTGATTTGAAAATCAATACAATTTTTTAGACTTAATTGAGCAAAAATATAACACCAATTCTTATTTGGACTAAAGTGCATATTTTTAAAAAATGAAAATATTTTCATTTAATAAATAGTTGATGGGTTGAAACTTTTTGTATTTCTTCCATATATTTTGGCTACAATCAAGTAATGAGAGATAAAATAGGGACATATTTTTTCTAACAGTTTCTCTCTCTCTCCTTCTCTTTATTTTCTCTTACTTTATTTATATTAATATTACAACAACACAATTACAACAATCGGTTACAATTGTCCTATAATACACCAAACAGTTACTCATGCATTTTAATAAACCAAACAGTTATACAAAATAATTACACAAAATTATGATACCAACTCAATTTGTCATTCAGTTGTTCACATAAACTAAACAGTTGCATTATTTAGTATCGCGACATCGTTAAACCATCATGTTTTAACAATTGAATGAGACTATGATTGTTACTCCCCATTAAAAAAATAGTTACACCCATTAAAAAAAAGCAAAGAAGTTTTTTTTTCCCTACATCCCAACGACGAACAATATATAATATCTAACAAAACATCTTGGCCAATTCTCTCTCTTTTTTTTTTTGGGAAAAATTTAGTATTTATTCATATATAATTTGTGATGTTGAAATCAAATCCCATTGCCATAAAATTTTGTTGCTGAAGAAGAAAGGTTTTGAACATTAATGCCCCTATTTTACCTTTCATTACTATTGTTAATATTTACATATTTGTTTCCTCAAATAACTGTTAATGATGATTGCATAATTTAAGGAAGGGTGTTTAGGTAAAAAAAGTTTTTAATTCAATTGAATTTTGTACCTAAACACAAAAAAATTTATAAAAATTATACTTAATAGAGTAAATAATTTATCCATACACTTTTGCTTAAATAAGTCTAAAAAATTGTACTCATATCCAAAAAACCCTTGAAACAAATAGTACTGGTGAGAAAAATATTGGGCTTCAATTAGCCAGCCCACAATAAAGGCATCAGTTTATCCCTTTTAAACTGGATATAAATAACCCATAGATGGTGTGAGATAAATTTTCAATCGACTTTATAAAAGTTATTTTTACCAATATTGTAATAACCCGAGTTTTGGTAATTATAAATCGTTGGATGTGTAAGGTTAGGAGGTCAATTCGTCAAAAATTTAATAGATAATTTTATAATGCTTGATTTAATATATATGTGATTGTGAAAAAAAATATATATATGTATATTTTTAATTAATTTTCAAAATTATACACAATAGAAAAATTACCAAACTGCCATAGAAGTGTCAAGACTCTTCTACACATGCGAGGTGGCTGATGGAGGCTTGTTAGGCTGCATAGAGGACACCCAGCTGCTTGAGAGGGGATAAAATGGAGAAGGATTCGATGAGAAGAGAGAGAGAGATGAGAAAGAGAAGTTAGAGAGAGAAACTATAGACTCTACATTTTTGGATTCTTGTAGAGACTACTTCGAGCACTAAGAGGTATACTCACAGCCTAATATGGATGTTAGGAACTCATATATGTAATTAGATTTTGATTTGATTTAGTATTAATGCATGAATTTGTGTTTTAAAGTTTAGTGGGTTTTTGAATTTTAAAACGGGTTTGAGATTTGAGCTTGATTTGGATTAATTGTTTGGTATGACTGATTTTGGAGGGGGGGGTCTTGAGGAGTTGTTTAGTGGTGGTGTGTGGTGGTGTGAGGGTTTTGAAGAAGTGAAAATTTGATTTTGATCAAAATTTGTTTAAACTTCGAAAAGGGGCTTGGGCCTAACTAATTTGGGGTCAAGGAATTCATTTCCGGTCTCAGAATTGGATTTACAGGTCATTTTGGGGGTGAAACGGGCAGTTGCAGGTCTGTCATTGTGTTTAAAAAATAGTTTTTGACCAACTTTGACCAATAATTTGATGATGTTAGAATTCAATCCAAAGGTTGAGTCTAAGAGAGATTGATACTAGGTTATCCAAGAAGTATGTGGATGTTAAAATCAAAGGATATGGTGTATTGTAGTGAAAGAACCAAGTGATCAAATAAACCAAGGTTGAAGATGAAGTGGACAGTGGACTCCGATGGCAATTTTTGCTTCGTCCGAACTGTGAACGACCTTTGATTTGTGCCAAAAGCTCTGTAATATTCATGCAGAGGTCCTGGTAAAATTTCAAGTTGATCAGACGGCCGGATCAAAATGAGGAGTAAAATGACTATTTTGCCCTCCGGGGTCAAATTGATCTAGTTTTGAGTGATTTTTAGAAAATAAATTCCATATTCTTGGGTAGTTTAATTAAGTGTGTGTATTAAATTTCATCGAAAAATAACATTGTTTAATTTTTGGTTATTTCAGATCAAAATATTGAGCGGGTAGGGTTTCTCAATTCTTGAACAGGCGATGCTTTCCAAACTTGTGCTCTAAATTATTTTATAATTTATTTATGATGCTTTAGCATGTTTTGAAATATTTGATTGAGTGTTTGAATATTGACTTAGATCCGGACCTTGATGCAGGGTTTTTAAGTGCGGGTTGCACTAATGTTTTGAAAATAATAGTATTGCTTGAATTATTCGTATTGAATGAAACTCTAGGATCCTTTTTATGGAAATATAAGTGCACACGGGTCGAGTGACAAAAGAGTTTACATTCCAATTTGAGGCCGTAGAGGGTACTAATTGAGTTTGTAAATACTTGGGTGGCCCTGTTGGTCTTCGGACTTAGGTACTAAATTGGATCGTATTGACTTGGGAGCGTATCTTCCTTGGGGTGAAAGTCCCCTAAATTATTGAATCGTATGTTCGTATGGACCCTTAGTGGTCTATTAGGATGAATTGCCCACCAGTGTAGCACTATACTTAAATTTCTGAACTCTCTTTTACAGTTTTATTTAATTGTTATAGTTTCACATGAAATGACATTTTTGCTGACATATATGTATCCAATGCTCATTTTGAATTCTTTTCCAATCATGCTAAACTATACTAATTTTCAAACTCGTTTGCTTGGAAATTGAGTTACTCTACTGAGCTGTTGATGCTCACCCTACGTTACTTTTCCCTTTTTCAGATGTGAGAAAGCTGGGAGATGTGTACATAATAACCTACAAAGGTTTCTGTATATCTTAGGCAGTTGTATCAAAAGTTTGTAGTAGAATAAAAGAAATCCTAGTGTGCAACGTATACTTAATTGAATAATAGGTTGTAATAGTTTGAATTATGTTAGGTTAAAATTTTTGCATATATTTATACAATAATATGTGGTTTGTAAATTGTGGGTTATTATGTTGTGCTATGTGACTTCTCATTATTGTAACGTTTCGTGGATTAAAGTAACACCTGTCACATGTCGAGTTGATTCGGGGTGTGACAAAGTTGGTATTAGAGCATGGTCACGATCTTATATGGGTCATTATTACATTTATGTGTAGATTAGTTGTTAATTAATGTGTGGTTTTATAGGAAATATGTCAATTTGGGACGATCTCCACATAGATATTCAGGAATGGGATATGGTTCCATGGTGGAAACATACGACGAAGTGATCAACAGAGAAGAAATAAAGGTACTTCAAGAGAATATTCTGGAGGTCGCTGGAATTTGGCTTTTTCCTTCCTCTGAGATAGCAAAAGCTTTTTGTGCAAAATCGAATGACCAAGATGTTAAGGACTGCAAGGAGAGCGATAAATATAGTTAAAAACGAGAACTGCTATCGAGTGTTGTTAGAAGAAATGGCTGTGCAATGGGCAGGGCGTTGACCTCCCATCTGGATTAGGGGAGATGGACAACAAAATATTGAGGGAAATGAGACATTCTCGGTAAATTCACGCGAAGCGGGTGAGATGAACGCACCGAGTAATGATAGGGAAAATCCAGTGCACGTCTCAGATAGTGGGGAAGATGATTAACTGCAATGATGTGAAACCAAGAACTAAATTATTTATATAGTGTGTAGGGTGTAAATAAACTAACAGGGTATGGGGTAGCAGTATAAGAAAAAGAAGAATACTGCTTGTATTACTTGGATGTCTGATTATTTTGGGTGTGTGTGTGAATCTGATTTTATGTGTCACCCTGTTATCTTTTGACTCTGAATATAAAATAGTAATAAGTTGTTTTTATTAAAAGTTTAGATGTGAAAAGGGGTGGCTATGTTTAAAGTATTTGATGAGTTGTTTTTATAGAATGATTATTGATGTTTATATTGATGATTGACAGTTACAATTCCAGTTTTGGCACATTGGGATGAATTATTTATCCTTCAGGATTTATTGGAATACCATGAAATAGAAAAGAGACGTCGGATCCGAATCTATGCAGAGGCACTACATGTAGCTATAGAAGAGACACATGATGTGACTTGTAATTGGAGGGAACTTGAACCTGAATAGCAGCAAGCTCTTGTGCAAAATAGGCTAAATGCACAGCTTGAAGTGGTTCAGAGGGCTAGAAACCTAGAAAGAAATGGAAGGATACCACAGGTTCTAAATAATCAAAATGGATGGTTGGAGGCGGAACCGGAGGTACCGGCATGGGAACCGGAAGTAGATTCTGATACTTCTACTATTACTGATGTGGAAGATTAGGAGGATGTGAAGTTTAGTGTGGACAGAATGGAACGTGATAGTAATCTAAACTCGAAATAAATGTGTATTAAAGTATGTGCATATATGTGATTATATGTGACTGTATGATAAATAATGGCTAGTAAATATAATAAGTTATTAAGTTGTAAATGAGAATTTTAAGCTCAAATAAATTTTGTTTGGAGTATATCTTATGGTTAATTGCTAGTTGAGAAATTTAAGATGATTTTTCTTCAAGTAAAGAAACTAATCACTTATGTTTGGTGATTTGGTTAGGAAATGGTGAACACATAGGGAGGAAATGGAAAACAGGTGGATACATCCACTAAGGATGAATACCCAGAGCGACAAAATGAGAATATTGCTGAAATGGGGCATGGAGGGTTACAAAAATTATATCAATGTTTGGCTACACTTACTACGCTAATCCAGACTCAGATACCGGGATTAACTAGAAACCCGGGAAATACACCTGCACAGCTAGAACAGGTGCAAGGAATGAGGAATGTAGAGATTCCTCCAGTACCTAATACAATTGGAGGGAAATGAAAGGGAGCGAGAAGAAAATGATCGGGAAGAACTTGAGAATAGGTCAATGATGATTCTGAATGAATTTCTCAAGCAACGTCCACCATCATTCCAAGGAACTACTAAACCTTTAGAAGCTAAGAAGTAGTTACGACAAGTTAAAAAGGTGATGGATGCTATAGGTATTGCACTACGACATAGAGTGGGATTAGCTACGTATTTGTTTGAAGGAGAAACTAATCATTGGTGGGATCTTATTAAAGGAAGAAAACCAATAGAAGGTATGGTGTGGGAAGATTTGAGATGATTTTTAATGGTAAGTATTTCACCGAAAATGTTAGGGATGCTTTATTGTTAGATTTCTTAATTTTGCAACAAGGTGGGATGAGTATAGCTCAATATGAGGCACGATTTGAAGAATTAGCACGCTATGCTAGTGAATATGTAGCTAATGATGTTAAGAGGAAAAAACGTTTTACTCTTGGGTTGAATAGTACGATTAGGGAGAGAATTTCACCTTTGAGGATAAGAAATTTTAGTGAGATGATTGTAAGACCCTGTACTAAAATTAAATAAGAATACTAATATCTTAAGAGTTTTCCAAATATGAATAAAATGAGGATAAAAACTTAGAATCATTGTTGAAATATTAATCATGAAGTTTGAGTTTCGAACGGATTGACTTTTGGGTCAAACTTAATTTTTTTTTTGGATGTGTTTAAGATTGATAAGGGTAACTAAATAAATATATTAATTTTTTTTTATCAAAATAACATTACCATTGAATTCGGGAGGTCGGAAAACATTGGGAGAGGTAATATGGGATGTATTAGAAGTTAGGAAGTATTTTAGAAGTAAAACCAAATTGGAGTGAAATTGGGTAAAAAGGGGTGATAGACACTGCTTAGTATTTTGATCATAACTTTATATTTTGATGTCCAATTGATCTGAAATTTTGACAGGAAATAGTAGACATCTAGGGCTACAAAAGTGTATTTCATGAAAAATTTCCAATTCGACCTCTAAATGGGTCAAAACTGACCTGGAAGTCGCACCAAAAATCTGTGAACAGTACGAAGGAAACCCGATTTTTTCTGAACAGAAAATATCGGGTTTTGCTCGATTTTCTTGCCCTATAAAAACCTAATGTCGTCCCTTTAGCATTCATTTCACCCCTCCAAACCCTAGGAACCATTTTAGAGGAAGAGAGGAAGATAGAAATACCAATCAAGAGGGATTTATACCTTGTAGAAATCAAAACTTCAAATTCTTCAAGAATACATTCTCCTCCCATTTTCTTCCATTCTTGCTACCCTCTCACCCAAATCTTTTGAAACCCTAGGAGGAGAAGATTAAGAGGAAAAGAAAGGAGAGCAAGAAGGTCTTGAAGCTTGGGTCTTAGCTTGGAATCTTGATTTAAGGTAGGGGATTTTCTCTCAATCTCTCACATTGAGGCTAGATATATATATATATAGATATATATATGTATATAGATATATGTTTCTTCACTCTCCTTCTCATATATATAATATGAAATACATGATTCTTGTTCTATTTGTAATAAATGCCATGTTTTGAACAATATGAAGGGTGGGTAACCACCAAAGCTCTATTTTTTTTTTTTTTTTATCTTCAAAGCCCTAGTTTTCAAGAAAAGGGGATTTTCTCCTAATTTCTTCTTTGTCTTTGATTTTAAAACTTTAGTGTTGAATATTGTATAACAAAATGATATAGATTACGATCTCTTGCATATTTTCTTGGATTATTCGATTATATGACAAATGTGAAAACAAAATTGGGGATTTTACTATATTTGGGAAATTGTTGTGAATTGTGAATATTCTTGATTTCCTCATTGTATGGTTGTTGTGATGGACTTGGATTACCTTCGAGAGATGCCGTAGAGTGTTAGAGGTTAGTCTATCCCAATGGGGGGTGAGATGGTTGCCTAATGCTCGTAGTGGATCGTTGTTGTGCTCGCGATCACTATTGTTCACATATACACCGAGGAAAAGGGTTAGTATACTAGACACCTTGGGAGGATTTCGTCAATGCCGTAGGAGACGGTACACGCCCTTCCTAAAGAGATTTGTGATTGTTGGTTGGAATTGGTGGACTAGGCATGATCGTTAGGTAGATTCACGAGAAGCAATCAACATACATGGTACGGGGATGAACCAAAAATACATGGAATCGGGAGTTGGGTCGTTCTTGCCGATGCATTGGTATGGGACAATGCTTAGGGAGAAGCCCTTCTTAAATAGCTTAAATTAGAATTTTGTTTATCGATGCTAAACTCACTTTATTCTTTTAACTGATTATTGCTATTGTTTAAACTTGAGATCTCTTTTAAAATGTCACTGTTTTCATTCCAAACCTATATATATGTTAGTTGTGAAATGAGACCGACCGTTTGCTATGTTTTTCAAACCTTGTTTGAGTTGAGAGGATTTTGCTACAGAGCTTCGTGCTCACCCCCTACAAATAAAAATTTTCAGATTTCACACTTGAGGAGGAGTTAGGAGCCGAGGAGCCCACCCATTGGAAGACTCCGCTTGACGGGGATGTGGATCCCGAGGTGGACGCTTAGAGCGACACTTTTATTTTGTTCTAGACTAGATTATGCTTAGAATATCCTTTTGAACTCTAGTTCATTTCTGTTATTTCCGCTGCGTTATATTATTACATTTTGGAGATGTAAAGGCCAAGATTAGACCTATTAATTTGGGATGATAGTGTGGATATGACATATGATGAATGCAAGTTTATTTTATGATGGAAAAATGGACCCGGTGTGGTCAATTGTAATATAATTGTACATGTTATGTTTTGGGTAGAGCTCCCCGTACAAAGGAGGCTCTGCCCAAATTTTGTTAAAATATGAATGGTTGATGAATGAAACTTTTGTCGTGATGAATTTTACTTAATGCTCTCATACGGTAAATGATTTTTAGAATGTAATGTCACCCACGGGGGTTTTTGGGGCGTTACAATGATAGAAGTGACATATATAATAGAGAAAGATATGAAATCAAAAAACTTTCGAGGTGAGCAAGTTAAGAGGAGGAATAATCAGCTATATGAAAATAATGGAGGATCAACGAATCATCCATATGTGCGACCTGGTAATAACAACGGAAAAAACAGACTATACAATGGACCAGGAGGTGGTAATAATACAAAGGATTGACATACTTATTTCCATTGTGGAAAGATAAGACATATGAGGAATAGATGTCTACAGTTAACACTGAAAGAGGGAAAGAATTATCCGAGGTATCAGCAGGGTGAGGGATCAAAACCACCTGCTATGCAAGGACAGAAGACACCACAAAATCAATCTGGTGGGGAACAAGGAAATCTGAGATATGGACGAGTGGATCAAATGACTGCGAAAGCAATTGACAAATGGGTCAAGGTAAGTGTTTTCTTACTTTAGAAGCTTGAATATAGATACATTGATATGTTTTGTGAGTCCATGAGTGTAGCTAAGTAAATTTCAAGGACGAAATTTCTTTTAAGGTGGGTAGTGTAACACCCCACATTTTCTTTTATATATGTATATAGATATATAGTAAATAATTGTGATAAAAAAATGTGGATATATGTAGTGATGTGTGTTTGAATTTGGTAGATTGGAAAAATAGAGATTCAAAATGTTAGTGAAAATAATAGTTAAAATTTGGTTTTAATAAGTGAAAATATGAAATTTTAGGTCCTAGAACTTGTATTAAATAGGTTTGGTGTAGAAATATGTGTTGGAGAGGTTTGAGATAGATTTGGTTGGCTTAGGAATGGATTGGAAATGGAAAAGGGACGAAGACAGGCTATGAACAGTGTACTGCTGCAACTTCAAACTCGATTTAAACCTTGATGTAGTCAATATCTCTCAAAACTCAAAACATGAAATTTTTAGAGCTCTTTCGTATCATTCCATAGCATCTTAAATCATNGTACTGCTGCAACTTCAAGCTCGATTTAAACCTTGATGTAGTCAATATCTCTCAAAACTCAAAACATGAAATTTTTAGAGCTCTTTCGTATCATTCCATAGCATCTTAAATCATCTCAATTGGAGTTTGGATGAGAGAGTTATGCTCAGATAACGAAATGATGTCAAAATAGTCTAATTAGCTTCGTTTTGCATTTAATGTCTCCATTTGCATCCTAAATCAAAATATAAGAATAATTAGTACTTTTAGGCTTCAAATAAGTATAAAAGACTTTAAGAAACACTCTTTATCACCTTTTATTTGCAAACATCGCAAAACTTCATTAATAGCCAATTCGGATGGGTAAAATAGAAACTTTAGTGTTTCGGGTGTACGTTGACTTGGGTGTTGAGATAAATCATAAAAATAAATGTTTTTAGGTTAAAATAACATTAAAAATGAATCCAGAATGTCGAAAAACCTTACGGTAGTCATATGGATCAAATTGGAGATTTTTAGTGGTAAAACCGTAAATTTGGAGAAACCCAAAACAGCCTGTAAACAGTATTTTTCGGGGCTGCTATGTTTTAAACTTATTTTCATCTCATTTGCTCTCATTTCCTTCACTCCCCTCACACCCCCACACCTCTTGAAACCCTAGAGGGCATTAGAGAAGAAGAAAGGAAGGGAAAAACAAGAGATTCAAGGGTGATTTAAGATCAAATATTCTTCTTCTTCACTCCAAAACTAAGAATTCAAGGTAGGGGTTTTCTCTCATTCACTTACATTGAGGCTAGGGTATTTATATATGTATTTTTTGACTATCAAGGGTATATATATGCTATGGAATCATCCTCTCTTAGGCTTTTTGCAAGGATTACATGTTTTGAACAAAGTAGGGTTTAATACCCATGAAATCTCCTTTCTAGTTTTAAAACCCTAATTTTTGGAGAGTGATGTATTTCCTTCCTAAATGCTTTCTTTATTATGGATTTCAAAACCTTAGTGCTTTGTGTTGGGTAGAAAAATGATGTTATTGTGATCTCATGTATTTTCTTAGTTAGTTGTGGAATTGTTATATGATATATTTTGGGAATTTTGGATAGATGCTTGTAAATTGAGATAAATGTTGGAATTGTATGCTTGGTTTGGTTGTTTATGATGCACATGAGTGAGAGGTTCCTTGTAAGGATGCTCATCCCTTCCCAAGAGGTTCACGGTAAGGATGCTTGAGAAATAATATAGTGATTGGTGAGAGGTTCCATGTAAGGATGCTCATCCATTTTCAAGAGGTTCCCGATAAGGATGCTTGAGAATCAAAGGTGGCCGAAAAGGGGGGTGGAGGTTACCACAAAGTATTCCACCTACCGAAAGAATTGTTGGAAATTGGGTATGCCAATTAATGGTTATTATTTGTAGGTGGTGCTCATTTATTCATTTAAGTAATGTTTTTAAATAAACTTGAGATCCTTTTTAAATGTCACTGCTTTATTTCAAATTATGTGTCTATGTTATGTTAAAATTGAGACTGACCGTTTTAAATGCTTTTCTAAACCTTGTATGAGTTTGGGAGAATATTTTTACAGAGCTTCGTGCTCACCCCCTATCGCTAACATTTTTCAGATTACCCGCTTGAGGAGGAGGACGTAAGGGTCGATGAGCTCGCTACTTGAGAGACTCCACGGGACGGGAGTGTGGATCCCGAGGTGGACGCATAAAGCGACCTCCTTTCCTTTTGTACTAGACTAGGACATTCTTTTGGAACATTGTGTAGTCTAACTTCTTTTGTTTATTCCGCTGCACTTTCTTAATTAATTTTTGAGATGTAATAGCCATGACTTGGGCTTATTCTTTTGGATAATGTTGTAAATATTCGTGGATGACAAATGAAGTCTTGTTTCTTAAGGGATTATATTAGTGCTCTCATGATATGAATGGTTTTAGAATGTAATGTCATCTAGGGTGTGTTTTGGGGCGTTACAGGTAGATTGTAATAACCCGAGTTTCGGTAATTAGAAATCGTTGGATGTGTACGGTTAGGAGGTCAATTCGCTATCCAAAAAATTAATAGATAATTTTATAATGCTTAATTTAATATATATGTGATTGTGAAAAAAAAATTTTAATTAATTTTCGAAATTAGAAACAATAGGAAAATTACCAAACTGCCATGGAAGTGTCAAGACTCTTCTACACATGCAAGGTGGCTGATGGAGGCTTGCTAGGCTGCATGGAGGACACCCAGCTACTTGGGGATAATTGAGTGAGCTGCTTGAGGGGAATAAAATGGAGAAGGATTCGGTGGGAAGAGAGAAAGGAGAAAGAGAAGTTAGAGAGAGAAACTATAGACTTTGCATTTTCAGATTCTTGCAGAGACTACTTCGAGCACTAAGAGGTATACTCACAGCCTAATATGGATATTAGGAACTCATATATGTAATTAGATTTTGATTTGGTTTAGTTTTAATGCATGAATTTGTGTTTTAAAGTTTAATGGGTTTTTTGGATTTTGAAACGGGTTTGAGATTTAAGCTTGATTTGGATTAATTGTTTGGTATGACTGAGTTTAGGGGGTCTTGAGGAGTTGTTTAGTGGTGGTGTGGTGGTTTGTCGTGGTGTAATGATGGTGTGAGGGTTTTGAAGAAGTGAAATTTTGATTTTGATCAACACTTGTTTAAACTTCGAAAGAGGGCTTGGGTCTAGCTAATTTGGGGTCAAGGAATCCATTTCTGGTCTCAGAATTTGATTTAGAGGTCGTTTTGGGGGTGGAACGAGCAGCTGCAGGTCTGCTCTTGTGTTTAAAAAATGGTTTTTGGCCAACTTTGACCAATAATTTGATGATGTTAGAATTCAATTCAAAGGTTGTGAGTCTATGAGGTATGGATACTAGGTTATCCAAGGAGTATATGAATGTTAAAATAAAAGGATATGGTGTATTGTAGTGGAAGAACTAGGTGGTCAAAGTAGGGTGGTTGAGCAGAAATTTCTACATTTAGGGCAAAAGTCAAATAAACCAAGGTTGAAGATGAAGTGGGCAGTGGACTCCGATGGAAATTTTGGCTTCGTTCGAACTCTGAACGACCTCTGGTTTGTTCCAAAAGCTCCGTAATGTTCATGCGGAGGTCTCAGTAAAATTTCAAGTTGATCTGACGGCCAGATCAAAATGAGGAGTAAAATGACTATTTTGCCCTCCGGGGTCAAATTGATCTAGTTTTGAGTGATTTTGAGAAAATAAATTCTATATTCATTATTGGGTAGTTTAATTAAGTGTTTGTATTAAATTTCAACGAAAAATAACATTGTTTAATTTTTGGTTCAAAATATTGAGCGGGTAGGATTTCTCAATTCCGGAACAGACGATGCTTTCCAAACTTGTTTCTAAATTATTTTATAATTTATTTATGATGCTTTAGCATGTTTTGAAATATCTGATTGGGTGTTTTGAATATTGACTTGGATACGGACCCGGATGCAGGGTTTCTAAGTGCAGGTTGCGCTAATGTTTTGGAAATAATAGTATTGCTTGAATTATTCGTATTGAATGACACTCCGGGATCCTTTTTATGGAAATATAAGTGCACACGGGTCGAGTGAAAAAAAGGTTTACATTCCAGTTTGAGGCCGTAGAGGGCACTCATTGAGTTTGTAAATGCCTGGGCGGCCTTATTGGTTTTTGGACTTGGGTACTGAATTAGATCGTATTGACTTGAGAGCGTATCTTCCTTGGGGTGAAAGTCCCCTAAATTATTGAATCATATGTTCGTATGGACCCTTAGTGGTCTATTAGGATGAATTGCCCACCAGTGTAGCATTGTACTTGAATTTTTGAACTCTCTTTTACAGTTTTATTTAACTGTTATAGTTTCCCATGAAATGACGTTTTTGCTGACATATATGTATCCAATGCTCATTTTGAATTCTTGCCCAATCATGCTAAACTATAATATTTTCAAACTCGTTTGCTTGGAAATTGAGTTACTCTACTGAGCTGTTGATGCTCACCCTACGTTACTTTCCCTTTTTCAGATGTGAGAAAGCTGGGAGATGTGTACATAATAACCTACCAAGGTTTCTGTATATCTTAGGTAGTTGTATCAAAAGTTTGTAGTAGAATAAAAGAAATCCTAGTGTGCAACGTATATTTAATTGAATAATAGGTTGTAATAGTTTGAAATATGTTAGGTTAAAAGTTTTGCATATGTTTATACAATAATCTATGGTTTATAAATTGTGGGTTATTATGTTGTGCTACTTGACTTCTCAGTATTATAACGTTCCGTGGATTAAAGTAACACCTGTCACATGTCGAGTTTATTCGGGGTGTGACAAATATGACCCCAAAACATTAAAAAAGCTATGGTTAAATCAAAATGACTGGTACTCTTTCCCCCTTGATCTCTGGTTCACTAAATAGCGCCTCAAACGTTGACGGTATTCTCTTTCTCTCTCTAAGAATTTTATAAGCTCGAAGCAATGGTCCCGATCAGCTAATTTTTGCTTTGTTTGACTTGAAAACACATTTGAGACCAACAAATTGGATATAGAAACTTCTAGCAAGAGAGGATGTCTCAATTCGAGCTTCGAATTTGGATTTTGAACGAAAGTTAGAAACTTTAAAACTTAACAATTTTAGAAATTCAGACAAATGGTCTTGAATAGACCGTTTTAGTTGAGAATAGATGAAGGCCAACAAATTAAGTTGTACATAGAGACAACATCTCAATTTGAGCCTTGGCTTTGGAGTTTGAACGAAAACTAGAAATTTAAAAACTTAAGAATTTCATAAACTCGGACCAATGGTCCCGATCAGAACAATTTCGCTTTGCTTGACTTGAAAACGGACGGAGACTAACAAATCAAATATATAAAACTTGTAGGAAGAGATGTTGTCTCAATCAGAGCCCCGACTTTGGAGTTTTAACATAAATTAGAAATTTTAAAACTAAATAATTTCAAAAACTCAGACTAATGGTCCCGATCATACTATTTTCGCTCCGTTTGACTTGAAAACGGACAGAGACCAACAAATTGGATATGAAAACTTGTAGGAATAGACAACATCTCAATCCGATCCACAATTTTGGAATTTGAACGAGAACTAGGCATTTAAAAACTTTAAGAATTTGATAAAATCATAACAATGTTCTCGATCAACCAATTTTTGCTCTGTTTGACTTGAATATGGATAAAGACCAACAAATTGCATATAGAAATTTTTAGAAAGACATGGCGTCTCTCCAAATCTTGATATTGATTTTTTAATGAAATTTAAAAACTTAATAATTCCATAAACTCGGGACAATGGTCCCGATCAACCTCATTTTTGTTCCGTTTGACTTGAAAATGACGGAGACCAACAAATTTGATATAGAAGCTTCTAAGAAAAGACCGAATATCAATCCGAGCCCCAGTTTTGGAGTTTAAATCAAAATTACAAAATTAAAAACTTAAGAATTTCATAAACTTGGGACAATGGTCACTATCAACCAGTTTTCACTCCATTTGACATAAAAACAGACAAAGTCCAAAAAATTGGATATGGAAACTTGTAGGATAAGATGACATCTTAGTCCAAGCCTTAATTTTGGAGTTTAAATGAAAAGTAGAAATTTTAAACGCATGAATTTCATACAATGGGACCCATGGTCCCGATATGCCCGTTTGTGCTCCGCATGACTTGAAAATGGACGGAAACCAAAAAATTGGATATAAAAACTTGAAAGATGATGTAACACCCCAACCCAAGGTACAATATTTACCACAATACGATAAAATAAAAATAAAAGACCCATCAAGAACCATATATCCCTACCTTTTAATTTTTTTTCACCTTGCTTGTATAAATATAATCACATAAAAATTTACCAAAATCCTTAGTGGAATGGCTTGCCATGAGCCCTTCTTATTTACAGACCGTAATATTGATCTAAAAACATGGCATATAAAAATACAATTTAAATTTAAAGAAAATATAAACATGACCCTTATGATGACATCCCAATTGACTCTCTAGACTTGGAAGTGGACTTCTCACGTCCATACTATTTTCCTAAAAAGTCAATCAGGACCATTAATAAGAGTAAAGATGCGACCAACATTTATGACTACAATTAGTGATAAAGAAAACTTTATTTATTTAGGAACAACCTTAACAACGTATCAGGTACTTACTTTCAAACTACATTTCATCTCGTACACGTTGTTCGTTTACATCACATAGACATACATAGACATAACATGTATATACTACATCGACAAAATATATAGCACATATATTTACTTTCACATAATTAAATTATGACACACAATGAATACCCCACACGCACACAAACTAAACTCCGTATAAATTACGACCGCCACACAAGCTATTTTATTTTAGTTGCACAGATTCTTGCACCGCATAGACAACATATATCGCAAGCTTGTATCACCACGTAGATATCATTCGTCACTTGAACAACCTAAACCACACTAATGGTTTATGCCCTTTAGACAACCCACTTCACAGATAGTTTTTGATCGCGACATATAGACAACTCCACTACATAATCAAATCCTGTCACATAAACGACTCAATCCATATAAATACTTTATGTTATTTAGACCACCCCAAATCACTTAATTCTCTCTCGTCACTTAAATGACCCTCGTAACACTACCGTGTGTCTCCACTTAACATATGTTTAAAAGTCTGATAAATTATCACAAAAAGTTGTAGGGTGGTACACTTACCTCACAAAAAATTGTACCTCGTAAATGATTCCTCCACTGGAGCTTTTGGCAAGCGTTTTTTTGCAGTGCTCATCCTCGAACCTGACACCCAATATTCACAATCTCATTCGAGTATTAATAAATAGTACTGATTTTATTCAATTTGGTTTAGTCAAATCAAGTTTCGTAATTTAATCACGTTACATTCAATAATCATCCACACCTAATAATGTTAATTACTCGAATCGATTAAACGAATAGTTTATAATCAATTTGAGTCACATGAAATAATCTATTCATAGCGTGTAAAATTTCCTACTCAAATCCATTACACCCAAAGTAAACTTTTCTCATAAAATTATTGTAATCCAAAATATACTTGAATATGTATAATTTCCTATAAAATTATAAAATTGCATGCTTTCTTATAATTACCCATATCCATGAGTTTCATGAAAATTCAAGAACAATTTACAAGATTCATAATTACCCACCAAACCACAATCTCTTGACCAAAATTTAAGCCACATACAATAATTCCACTCTTTTATTTTTCATGCAACAACCTTAACTTCACTTATACAACCACAAAAATATTAAGATAAATCATTCATGCATTAACCAAAGTTAAAACTAAATATTATATTTTAATATATACACAATGCTCAAACACATACAAGATACCATACTTTAAATACATGCATCACTCAAAATATATATACAGAAGTTTGATTTCTACTTCTTAGAAGAAGAAATGGAATATAATTCTTACTTTTGCACCCACCTTTTTTCCTTCTTTCCTTCTTCTTTTCTTCTTCCTTTCTCCTTCCTTTCCTTTTTATTCTTGTTCTTGCCGAAAATTCTAAGTGTGAGACTTCTTTTTTTTTTTTTTTCATGCAAGACATGTGCTAAGTGGAGTGCTCCATCATTACCTATTTTTTTTTAATATACATACATATATGCATATGCCCACATTTTCTTTGTATGCATCTTTATACATAAACATGTATATATATCTATATATATCCAAAATATTAATAATCCATTAAATTTATATCTCGAATCCTTAATCCATTCCTTGTATGTACTGATACATTTTATTTTAATAACAATAAATTAATGTCACATGCTTGCCACCTAATTAATTCCACATGCACTAACGTACTTAAAATAATAAAGTCATATCACATGTCAACATTCTTATTTAATTTTTCATGCTTAAATTAAACAATTCCCCCTACAATCATTATTTATACTTTATATCTCTTAATATTAAAATATTCATCGTTTAGGTTCAAGTCTCATATCACAAAATTAAATACTAGTTGTCAATCCTACGCATGCATGTCACATTTAAATAATGCTCATTATAAATATTATATGTTTGTCATGCGTGTTTGGGTCTTACAATTTTTCCTTTCCTTAGGAATTTCGTCTTCGAAATTTGACTTACCAATATAAAACAAGTGAACATATTTGGTTCGCATGACTTTCTCAACTCCCAAGTTTCTCCTTCGACTGGTTGGTTCCGCCACCACACTTTAACCCACAATATTTTATAAAATGATATGATATGCCTGTTTGGGTCTCACAGATGAGATGACCTTTCAATCCAAGCCTCGATTTTGGAGTTTGAACAAAAACTAGAAACTTAAAAATGGAAGAATTTCATAAACTCGGACCAATGGTTCTGATCAACTCATTTTCACTCTATTTGACTTGAATACGAGTGGAGACTAACCAATTGGATATAGAAACTTGTAGCAATAGATAACATTTCAATACGAGCCTTGGTTTTGGAGTTTGAGCAAAAAAAATGAAACTTAAAAATTTAAAGAATTCCATAAAATTGGAAAACTTGTCACAATTAGACAGTTTTGCTTCGTTTGGATAAAATTGTATAAACACCAACAAATTGTATATAGAAACTTGAAGGAAGATATGACATCTCAATCTAAGTCCTCATTTCGGAGTTTGAATGAAAATAAGAAATTTTAAAGCATAAGAATTTTATAAAGTTGGACCAATGGTCCCGATCAGCCTCTTTTTGCTCTGTTTGACTTGAAAACGGACAGAGACAAATAAAATTGGTATTGAAATTTTTAGAAAGATATGGTGTCTCAATTCGATTGTCGATTTTGGAGTTTGAACAAAAAATAAAAACTTGAAAACTTAAAAATTTCATAAACTCGAAACAATGGTCTCGATCAGCCAATTTGCACTCTATTTGATTTGAAAACACATTGAGAAAAACAAACTGGATATAGAAACTTCTAACAAGGGAGGATGTCTCAATTCGAGGCCCGAATTTGGATGTTGAGCAAAAAGTAAAAGCTTTAAATCCTAACAAATTCATAAATTCAGACCAATGATTTTTGGAGCGAAAAGTAAAAACTGTTATTGCTCCATTTTAGTTGAGAACAGACGAAGGCTAACAAATTAACTTGTAGGAAGAGACAACATCTCAATCCAACCCTTAATTTTGGAGTTTGAATGAAAACTAGAAACTTAAAAACTTGAGAATTTTGTAAACTCAGACCAATTTCGATCAAACCAATTTCGCTCCGCTTTACTTGAAAATGGATGGAGACAAACAAATTGGATATAGAAACTTGTAGAAAGAGATAACGTCTCGATCTGAGCCCTGGTTTTGGAGTTTTAACATAAATTAGGAATTTTAAAACTGAAGAATTTTGCAAAGTCAGACCAATGGTCTTGATCTTACTATTTTCTCTCCGTTTAACTTGAAAACGGACGTACAACAACAAATTGGATATGCAATCTTGTAGGAAGATATAATGTCTCAATTCGATTCCCAGTTTTGGAGTTTAAACGAGAACTAAAAACTTGAAAGTTTTAAGAATTTGATAAACCCATAACAATGTTCTTGATCAACTTGTTTTTGCTTTGTTTGATATGAAAATGGACAAAGACCAACAAATTGCATATAGAAACTTGTAGAGAAAATCGGCGTTTCAATCCAAGTACCGGTATTGAATTTTGAACGAAACTTAAAAACTTAATAATTTCATAAACACAGGAGAATAGACCCCGATAAACCATGTTTTTCGCTCCGTTTGACTTGAAAATGTACGAAGACCAACAAATTTGATATAAGAACTTGTAAAAAAAGATTGCATATCAATCCGAGCCCTGGTTTTGGAGTTTAAATGAAAATTAGAAATTTAAAAACTTAAAAAGTTCATAAACTTGGGACAATGGTTACTATCAACCCGATTGCACTCCGTTTGACTTGAAAACAGACGGAGACCAAAAAATTGGATGGAAACTTGTAGAAAGTGATGGCATCTCAATCCAAGCCTCGATATTGGAGTTTAAACGAAAAGTAAAAATTTTAAATTGAAAATTTTCATAAAATTGAATCTGTGGTCCTGATTAGTCCTTTTGTGCTCCGCTTGACTTGAAAATGAAAGGAAACCAACAAATTTGATATAAAAACTTGAGGGTTGAGATGGCCTCTCAATCCAATCACCAATTTTGGAGTTTGAACGAAAATTAAAAACTTTAAAATGTAACAATTTCACAAACTTGGACCAATAGTTCCAATCTTCTCATTTTCTCTCTGTTTGACTTGAACACGAATGGAGAGAGCTTGTAGTACAAGATGAAAACTCAAATTGACCTCTGATTTTTGAGTTTGAACAATAACTTGAAACTTTAAAAATTTAAGAATTCCATAAACACAGACCAATGGTCATAATTAGACAGTTTTCTCTCTAATTTGCTTATTATCATACAAAGACTAATAAATTTGATATAGAAACTAGTAGGAAGAGATGAAATCTCAATCCAAGCCCCAACTTTGGAGTTTGAACGAATTTGGTATAAAAACTTGTAGGAAGAGATGTTTTCAAATCAAATAGATGGAGACAAACAAATTTGGTATAAAAACTTGTAGGAAGAGACGGTGGCTTAATCCGATCCCCCGTTTTGGAGTTTGAATGAAAAATAAGAACATAAAAGCTTAGAAATTTCATAAACTCAAAGTAGTGGTCTCGATCAGCTAGTTTTCACTTTGTTTGACTTGAAAACATATTGAGACCAACAAATTGGATATTCAAACTTCTAGCAAAAGAGGATGTCTCAATTCAAGCACCAAATTTGGTTTTGAACGACAAGTAGAAACTTTAACTTAAAAATTTCATAAATTCGAATAGATTGTCCTAAAATAGATCGTTTTTCCTCTGTTTTAGTTGAGAATAGATGAAGGCCAACAAATTAACTTATAGGAATAGATAAAATCTCGACCTGAGCCTCGGTTTTGGAGTTTGAATGAAAACTTGAAACTTAAAAACTTAAGAATTTCATAAACTCGAATCAATGGTTCCAATTAGATCAATTTCACTTTGTTTGAATTGAAAAGGGATAGAGACTAACAAATCGGACATAGAAACTTGTAAGAGGAGATGACGTCTCAATCTGAGCCCCGATTTTGGAGTTTTAACAAAAATTTTGAAAATTTTAAAACTAAAGAATTTTAAAAACTCAGACTAGTGGTCCTGATCATATGATTTTCACTCTGTTTTACTTGAAAATGGATGGAGACCAATAAATTGGATATGAAAACTTGTAGGAAGAGATGACATCTCAATCTAATCCCCAATTTTGGAGTTTGAACGAGAACTAGAAACTTAAAGAATTATATAAACTCTTAACAATGTCCTTGATCAACCTGTTTTCGCTTTGTTTGACTTGAAAATAGACAAAGACCAACAAATTATAGATAGAAACTTGTAAAAAGACATGGCATCTCAATCTGAATCCCGATATTGAATTTTGATAAACTTGGGACAATGGCCTGTATTAACCCCGTTTTCGCTCTGTTTGACTTAAAAATGGACGGAGACTAACAAATTTGATATAGAAACTTGTGAGAAAAGACTTCATATCAACCCGAGCCCCGGTTTTGGAGTTTAAAGGAATATTAGAAAGTAAAAACCTAAGAATTTCATGAATTTGGGACAATGATTACTATCAACCCTGTTTTTGCTCCGTTTGACTTGAAAACGAAAGAAGACCAAAAAATTGGATACAAAAACTTGTAGGAAGAGATGACTTCTCAATCCAACCTCAATTTTGGAGTTTAAATCATACCCATAGTCCCGATATGCTCGTTGCGCTCTACTTGACTTGAAAATGAACAGAAACCAACACTTTAGATATAAAAACTTGAAGGATGAGACAACCTCTCAATTCGATCCCTGGTTTTGGAGTTTCAACGAAAACTATAAACTTTTTATAAACATGGACCTATGGTTCCGATCAACTCATTTTTGCTCCGTTTGGATATAGAAACTTGTAACAAGAAATGACATTTCAATCTGAGCCCTGGTTTTAGAGTTTGAACAAAAACTTAAAATTTAAAAATTTAAGAATTCCATAAATGCTTGATTGTTATTTTCATCGTTCCTAATCTCCGAACATGAACCCTGAATGTGTATATGGCTTATTTGTGTGGGTGAGTGTCACTCTCACTCAGGTTTGATGCAAGAAATGGGAAAACGGGTGTGTGGGATGAAATGTGTGTGTGTGTGTGAACAAAAGTTCTATCCAAGCATAGAGAGACTTTCAAGGATCGTGTTTTACTTGGAATTTGTATTCCAAGGTCGTCTGCTCAGGGAATGATGGGAATTATGTTGAAGGTGATTTTGGTGAAAAAGAAAAAGTGTAAATATCTTTGATGTTTGAGGATTAGTGAGTTGTGTTCTTGATAAAAATGAAATGGAAACAAGTCTTGGCTAATCTGAAGAGGTCATTCCAATGGGAATGTCAAATCAACACAAGACCTTCCTCCAATGATGCCTAGATGTTTGATTGATTCGTAGGAAGCGAGGGACTAAAATGGAGGTGAGGATTCAAGCATATCCCATGAAAAGTCTACGATGTATCAAGAACACACAACCGCATCCACACTCAACCTAGCCAAACCAAATCATCGTACACTACAAGGAGGAATGAAAAATGGTTGATTTAGCACACTCAAGAGGAATTCTCCCTTGGATTTGCCAACTAAAAGCTTAGCTACTCATATTTAAAGCAAGAACATAAATGTAATGAAGAGACATTGTAAAGAAATGAAGATTGAGACTTTTATTAATGCAAGAAAAATTAACTATGAATATAAACATTCAATACCCATTTCAAAGCTTCAAATGAAGAAAACTTAATACAACAATGGTGAAATCCAAAATGTAAGACTAAACTTCAAATGTACTTGTAATAAATGACATTAAAGACATTAAATGAAGCTTACACAAGTCTCACGAGAAACTACAAGTGAATGGATGGAAGAAATGCAAAAATATCTATTTCTCTCTTTGGAACTTCATCTTCCTCCTTCAGCTTCTCTCTCTATATTGCAATACCATCTGAATAATGGTGTATGGAGCTTGCATTTTCACCCATCAAGCTTTTCTAGGTGTGTGATAGATCTCCCATCCATAGGAGGCTGATTGGAAGGCATTTGGGCAGGCTAGCATAGGCCTAGTCTACACTCCCAGGCTTCTTCTCTTATCTCTTCTCTCTCCTCATTAATGCTTAAGCCTTCAAAGTCCAAGGCTAGGTTTGAGGAGGCATGTCTATGTGTAAAGAGTGTCAGGGAACAAGTGGGAGACCCATGGGTGAGACCCACAAAGTGACAGAACTTGAGTTACTGAATCTGGTGTTTTCAGCAAAACCTACCGGTAGGTCGATGGCCAAATCTACCGGTTGGTTTTACTCCAATAGCCAAAACCTTCTGGTAGTTTTCCGGTAGAAACCACTCCAGAAGCCAAAACCTACCAGTAGGTTTTAACTTGTTTTGTTTAATTCTTGGTTCTTTCTCATTCCAAGCTCTCGTCAAGCCTACCCCCCAACTCCATTGACCTTAAGCACCATGATAGGGGTCTACATGCATTTAAGCTATTTTACCTACAAACATACCGAAACTCCATTAATAGCTCAAAACATTGCAATTCCTCTTATTTTTACCACAAAAGCAAGCATAAGAGGGGTGCGAATGAACATAGGATATGCAATATTTTGTGCTAATCACATCCCACAACTTGAGCTTTGCTAGTCCCTAGCAAAGTTTACTTTCAAATCAACAGGTATGAAACTACAACAATCCATTTACGCAAGTAATTCACCAAGCATTCAAAATACAAAAAATCACAATGCAATTAATGAAATGAACTTGGGCAAGATGGAACAACAATTGTGGTATTTCATTAATCACTTTCAAAAGTTGAGTACATGGAGTTAGAATTCAAAAATAGTCAAAACGGCCTACAATTCCTAAAGACTCTTCTACTAGGCCGATAAATCCACTACTAGCTATGTACAACCAAAATCAAAAAGAAAAGACAAAAACAATAGTATCCTACTCATCATCTCTATCCTCCCCGTCTCCATCATCATCCTCCCTAGTATCTTCCTCTCTAGTGTCATCCTCAGTCCCCTCCTCCTCTTCGTCATCATCATCTTCATTTGAGTCTCCCACCTTAACAACAGTGGACGCTGAGGAGGCAGAGGTGTAGGGTGTAGCAGACGGAGGTGGTGGCCTACTGGGAATCAGCTCGCCATGGAACGTGTGCTGGAATAGTCTGGTCATCATCGTCGAGATCCCATGAACTATCTCCTCTAACGCATTAAAGCACTGAGACACTGTGGGCACATTGACAGAAGTAGATGGCCCTGGGATAGACGGCCCTATAGAGGAAGATCTTACAGCAGACAACCCCGATTTCAGAACCATAGCACACTCGCCCCGACTCATAGGAGACCTCTTGCTACTACTAGCCTTCCCTATGGCTCTAGTCTCAGGGGGAGTCAACTTGTCAAAGGCATAAGACTTCACCTTGAAATGGCTACACATCCGGGTGACTAAATTTCCAAATGGAAGGTTCGCCTTTGGCTTTCTAGCCTGGGCGAATTCCTTCATCACCTCCTATATTAAGAGCGCTATGTCCAAAGCCTTTCCCTTCATCACTACATCCAAGAGGGCAAGTTTTTCCACATTTGGGCTCTTTTTGACTTCCCTTGGGAGCGGGTTATCATGCAAAATTCTATTCATCATCCCGTACGCATGCCTAAGGCCCCCGACTTAGACCGTTCCCCTAAATTGAGTCAGGTCCTCGTACATTGAAGCCACATACTTTGGGATGGTCTTGACCCCAAAAATTTTATGTGGGTACACCGAGGTGGAGGGAGGTGGCCTCTCATACTTTATTAAGGTGGCGATCACGGCTGGAGTCACATCAAAAGTTTTGCCCCTCACATTCGTTCTCAAAATCTTTGCATCCTCGTCCACCATCTTAAGTTTTTGGTAAAACTCCCGACATAACTTCAAGTTGAACCCACTCACAAGCTTGAACCAAATTTCAATCCTGTGGGCCTCAATGATCCTCACAACCTCGTTGTTCGGACCCAGGGATACCCTATCCACAAACCTTTCACGGGTTACGTTCTTTCTCTAATGCTTTGGTAAAACTAGGGTTTGGGTAATGGAATCCTCAAATCTTCAATGCAATCCACTAAATTAACAACCTAAACTGTGAGCGATGAGAGATTAAGGCAATGGGTAAGAATTTTTGAAGTTTAGGAATGTTTGGAGGAGGAGAGAAAGGCTTGAGAGCTTGTAAGTTAGGGAGAAAGTGAACAGTCTCCCAAAAAAATTTGATTAAAACCCCTAATTTTGACATTCTGGGCAAAACCTACCAATAGATCAATGCCAAACCTACCGGTAGGTTTTACCCCAGTGAGTAAAAACTATCGACAATTTTTCGGTAGGTTCAGGACCAGTGTACAAAACCTACCGGTAGTTTTATATACAACCCTACTGGCACGTTTTCATTTATTTGCAAAAACATCTATGCTTTCCACTTCATTTCAATACCTACAAATTCTAACACCCTATATAAGACCTCTACTCCACCAAAAACATGTGCTACACTTGTGAACCACAATTTGAACAATCATGCCCCAAATCATTACTGAAATTGCAATATGATTTAAAATTTCGATGGTTTCAAAACAAGTATGGATTTCTACATTAATCTACCAAAATGAACACCCAAAATGTAAGACACATATTCAAATAACAAGGGCATTCCTAATTCATTCAAATATAAAAAATTGGAGCTATATTCCCCTATCCTTCAAGCATGGGGCTACTTAACACGTTGTTTAAATGACTGAACCAAGCACACATGAGCATCACCATAGTTTTAAATACTAGTCTTGAGTATGCACTTACACATTTATTTTCAAACTCGTGTGTGTGAATTGGACATGTAATTTAAGCATTTACACAACAAAATTCATATTCGATTGGCTAGCCAAATTTAGCTTCGATGCAAAACTCACCAAAGGTCTCTCTTAACAATGAATCACACTCTAGTTATCCTGACATGCTCTCCATGTGTATATGTGAGATAGAATCTTATGCACAAAATGAAGTATGCTCACATATAATCCAAAAATGAAGTTCATGCATGAAAATGAAACAACCTTGGTATAATCTTATGAAAGGAATGCTAGGGCACTAGATAGCAAACCAACTTCTCTTTTCTTTAAAAGTATGCATCTCCCATGCTTCTCTAATTTATTTAGGGCTTTCAAGGGTTATAATGGGGTCTTGGGGGTGATATAATGGGTTATTTAGGGCTTTCGAGTGAATGTTATTGTTTCAAAACATCTCCCTTTTCATGGGCTTTTCAATCTAACACCATCACCTCACTCTTTATTTCTTTTTCTTGGCTTTTTTTTCTTAACATTTTCCTTTTCTTTTTCTCTTTCTTTTCTTCTTCCACCCCTTTTCTTGGATTTTCTTTCTTTTCCATTCACCGTTTGAATTCAACATCATTAATCCCTTTTGTTGAGTTTTTGCACCATTATTCCTTCTCTTTATGATCTCTCATGGTCAGTCTAGGAATAACCAAGGTGTGGTAATTTTTATCATTTTTGCACTAGCTTGGTCAAACACGTGGCATAGAAATGAATTTTCAATTAAGGCACAATCACGGCACTAAGGATAATTTTTTTCCAAGAACAAGGGCTAAGGTTCAAAGCATTTCAAAGATGGCCTAAGATCATTTCTAGATAAGCATGGGGGAGCACATTGCATTTCAAGACAAAGTCAATCCACTACCTAAATGCATCAAGCCAAAATAAGCATAATTAGATTATTGAACAAATTTGGAATTTGAAAAACTGTTCCTTGAGTAAATGTAAGTTCCCTCCAATAAGGATTGGTACTAAAGCTCTCATGGGTCCTTTCTCATCTCCACCATTCATGTCAAGCACTAAACTATGAATCCAATCCTTAAATTGCCAAAATTACACATTCACGGTGCAGTTAAGGTTGAGTTCAAAAGCAATACATATGTGATACTTATGCATAGGATGAACTTCTATAATATGCTCAAGGTTCAATACAAAGATCAACATATCAACGAACCCATAGCACTCTAAATAAGGGAATACATATCAACATTCAGATATTTTTTCTCAAATATTTTCAAAATTTTCACATAATTTGCAACTATTGTAAACAAAAATCTGTGTGATATTTGAAAGGTGAATTTCACCACAAAAATTGGTATTATCAACAAAATTTCCACAGCCATTAGTGTATCATACAAATGATGCACCTCACCCCCCAACTTGATTCATGTATTGTCCTCAATGCAACAAAAAGATATAAAATTCAATGAAGGACTGTAAAAGATGAGTAGGGTTAGAGAACACCTCGCACTTAAGCTTTGACAAAACACCAATATCTGCACTGAGAAACCAAGACTATACACAAAGATAAAATAACTAAACATAAAATATAAGGTAAGTAAAAACAACTGTACACTAAAAAACAATGGAGTCGTGGAAATTAAAAACCCTGACCTAGAGGGTTTTGATGTCAAATGGCCAAAGACTTAAGTCATTCTTCGAGGGTTTTGAGATTCAATTGGTAGAGGAAGAGTTGGTGAATCCGATTTACTCAGACCTCGTTAAGGAATAACTATTCAAGTAGATTTTAGTGTATAGTCACTTTCTTTAATCATTTACTTTCCAGGTTAATTTGTTTACTTATTTTTGTTTGTCCATAGTGTTTTCTTTAAAGTTGCAGATTATGGTGTTTTGTCAAAGCTCAATGCGAGGTGTTCTCTAACCCTACTTATCTTTTTAAGTCCATTATTGCATACCATATCTTTTTTGATCCATTGAGGACAATGCATGAATCAAGTTGGGGGGTGAGGTGCATCATTTGTATGATACATCAAATTTTTGTGGAAATTTTTGTTGTTGATGATACCATTTTTGTGGTGAAATTCACCATTCATATTTTCAACAGATTTTTGTTTAGAACAGTTGAGAAATATGTGAAATTTTTTTAACATTTTTGTGAACAATATCTGAATGTTGAATTATATTCCCCCATTCAAAGTTATGGGTTTATTGATATTTTGATCTTTGCTTTGAACTTTGAATACATGAGCACATTATAGAAGTTTATCCTATGTCAGAATATCACATACATGTTTGCTTTTGAGGTCAACCATAAGTGCACCTTGAATGTGTAATTTCGACAATTTATAGATTGAATTCATATTTTAGAGCTTGACATGAATAGTGGAGATGATTAAGTACCCATGAGAGCTGTAGTGTCAATCATTGTTGGAGGGAACTTACATTTACTCAAGGAACAATTTTTCAAATTCCAAATTTGATCAATAATCTCATTATGCTTGTTTTGGTTAGAGTACATTTAGGTAATTAATTGACTTTATCTTGAAATGCAATATGCTCTCCCATGCTTATCTAGAAATGACCTTAGACCATCTTTGATTTACTTTGAGCCTTAGCCTTTTTCTTGTGAAAATTTTATCACTAGTGTTGTGATTGAGCCTAATTTAAAGATCCGTTTCCATGCCACTTGTTTGACCAAGCTAGTGCAAAATGAAAAAAATTACCACACCTTGGGTATTCCAAGACTGACCATGAGAGATCATAAAGAAGGAATAGTGGTGCGAAAACCCAACAAAAGGGATAAATGATGCTGAATTCAAAAGTTGAATGGAAAAGAAAGAGAAATCCAAGAAAATGAGGAAAAAGGGGTGGAAAAAGGAAAAGAAAGAGAAAAGAAAAAGGAAAATGTTAAGGAAAAGGAAGGAAAATAAACAAGAGTGAAGTGAAGGTGTTAAGCTGAAAAATTCCACAAAAGGGGAAATTTTTGACAATAAAGGTCATCCCCTTAGAATAACCCCCTTTGTTGTCCTCTATCCTTTGTTTCACTTGCCTCAATATCACCTCAAGGCCTCATTACAACCCTCGAAATTCCTCAATGATCTAGAGAAAGCATACTTTTAAAAAGAAAAGAAAAGTTGATTTTGCTATCTAGTGCCCTAACATTTCTTTCATGAGATTATGCCAAAGTTATTTCATTTTTATGCACGTACTTCATTTTTGGATTATATCTGAGCATATTCGTTTTGTGCACAAGATTCTATCTCACATATAAACATGGAGAGTATGCCTGGATAATCATAGTGTTATTCATTTTTTAGAGAAACCCTTGGTGAATTTGTATCAAAGTTGAATTTGGATAGCTACGCGAATGTGAATTCCATCGGGTAAATGTCTAAATTACATATTCATTCCACACACACACGAGTTCAAAAATGAATGTGTAGGTGCATACTCTAGAATAACATTTAAAGCCATGGTGATGCTCACGTGTACTTTGTTCTGGTATTTGAACAGTGTTGTCATGTATCCTTATGCTTGCAAGATTGGGGAATATTGCTCAAACTTTAGATATTATGAAGGATTAGGAATGCCTTTACATTTTTGATTTTTGCGTTACATATTGGGTGTTCATTTTTGGTATTTGAATGTAGAAATCCATGTCATATGTTTTGAAAGCATCAAAAATTCAAATTGCATTGCAATTTCGAAAATGAATTTGGGCATGGTCACTTAATTGTGGTTCAATCGCATCGGTTCAATTGTTTTTGTGAGGTTAAAGTTGTAAATAGGTTATTAGGAAGTATAGGAGTTGAATAAACTTGGATTGGAGTTGATAGCCAGAGCACAAGGATTTTTTGAAAAAAAAAGCTAAAACGTACCGATAAGAGTATGCCTAAACCTACCGGTAAGTTTTGATCGTTCTATTGGTAGGATTTGTGCAGAAAACTAAAAATTGAGGGTTTTAAGTCAGTTTTCTCGGGGTAACTGTTCATTTTCCCCACAACTCTCAAACTTCTAAGCTCTCTCCTCTCCCTCAAATCTTCTCTTACACCCAAAGATCCTTTACCCATCCATCAAATCTCCTCAATAACATCCTTAGGGTTGATTTTCATTTGGATTTCTCCACAAAACCCTTATTTTTTCAAAATTTTCCCCATATCCAATAACCCTAAGTTTTTCATCAAAAGCTTGGATTCAAACGCCATGGCTCGATTGGGTAAGCATTCTCATTCCCTTTTGATCTTTTTGGATAATTTTAAGTTGGATCTTCTTTTTTGGCCCTTGGGAATTTTTGGTGTACCTGGCAAGAACTAAGAAAACGGGGCCAACTCCCCCTCCACCCTTGGGCACAGAACCCAATACTCCGCCACCCTCGGGCACAAGACAACGTAAAAGGATGGTGGCGGGGCCTACTGGTGGAAGTGGGGAGCGTCACGTGGACAAGCCCTCCCTTGGCCCAAATAATGAGGTGGTGCGGGTGATCGAAGGGCATAGGATTCATATTTGGTTTGATTAAGTTGGGGGGTAAAACCTTCCAATGTGTCAGGAATTTTATCAAAGGTTGGGGGTAGTGGATGAAGATATTTAATTGCTTAAGAAGGTTGTGAGGAGGAATGGCATAAAGGTTACCCCGAGATTGATTGTAGATTTAATGAAGTATAAGAGACCTATGCCTAATACCCCATTCTACCCCTCCAATGTCCAAGGGAGGAAATCACTCCTGGAGTATGTACAGTAGATGTATGAGGACCCTACACAATTTAAAGGAAAATTTCAAGTTGGGGTCCTTAAGCATTCGTACGAGGTGATGAACAAGGTGTTGCACTACAACCTCCAGCCCCGAGGTGCGAAGTAGACTCCAGGGGAAGAGAAGCTCGCACTCCTCCACGCCTTTATGATAAGGAAGAGCATGGACATGGCATTGTTGATATGGGAGTTCATGAAGGAATTTGCTTAAGCTAGTAAGCCGAAGGAAAATCTCCCATTTGCTAATTTGGTTACAAGGATATGCCACCATTCCAAAGTCAAAGGGTTTCCCTAAGATGTGTTGCTTCCCCCAGCGTTTGGAGCCACAGGGAAGTCTAGTAGCATGCAGAGGATTGCGATGAGTAGCAGGGCGGGCCAGACATCTATATTGGGACCCTCTACTACTGGGCCATCCACTACTGCCTGACCTTGTGCAGTTTCTCAGCGCCTGGACACTATAGAGAGGATTATGCTGCAACTCTCACTAATGATGACTAGGATGTACGAGCATATGTTTCCGAGAGAGCCTATCCCTGATGTGCCTCCATGTTTGGATTTTTTCCCTGTCATTCCTAACCTCCGAACATGAACCCTTAATGTGTATATGGCTTATGTATGTGGGTGAGTGTCACTCTCACTCTGGTTCAATGCAAGAAATGGGAAAATGGATGTGTGGAATGAAATGTGTGTGTGTGTAAGGAGTGTCAGGAATAAGTGGGAGACCCAATGGTGGGACCCCCAAAGTTGCAGAGCTTAAGATGCAAAATTTGACGATTTTTCAGTAAAACCTACTAGTAGGTCGATGGAAACCTACCGATAGGATTTACTCTAGTGTGCAAAATCTATCGGTAGGTTTGCAGTAAGTGCAGGTCCAGTAGCCAAAACCTATCGGTAGGTTTTTACTTGTTTTGCTGATTTCTTGGTTCCTTCACCTTTAAAGCTCTCGTCAAGCCACCACCTCATCTCCAATCACCTCAAGCGCCATGATAGGGCCTAACAAGCACCATTTAATCCCCTCCACCTGTAAACATACTGAAACTCCATTAATAGCTCAAACATTGCAATTCCACTCATTTTAACCACAAAAACAAGTATAAAAGGGATGTAAATGTACGTAAGATATGCAATATTTTGTGCTAATCACACCCCCCAACTTGAGCTTTGCTAGTCCCTAGCAAAGTTTATTTTCAAGCCATCAAGTATGAAATTACAACAATCCATTTACATAAATAATTCATCAAACACTCAAAATACAAAAATCACAACGCAATTAACAAAATGAACTTGGACAAGATGGAATATCAACTGTGGTATGTCATTAATTACTTTCAAATTTGGAGTACATGGAGATAGAGTTCAAAAAGATACAAAATGGCCTAAAATTCCTAAGGACTCTTCTACTAGGCCCATGACTCCATTCCAAGCTATGTACAACCCCACTCAAAAGAAAAAACAACAACAATGATATCCAACTCATCGTCTCCGTCACCACCCTCATCACCATTCTCAATATCATCACCACTCTCACCATCATCATCACTTTCACCCTCCTCCTCATCAGTATCTCCCACCTTAACTACAGTGGAAGCTGAGGGGGCAGAGGCAGGAGGTGGAGCTTCACTGAGAATCGACTCTCCAAGGAATGTGTGCTAAAAAAGTCTTGTCATCATCGCCAAAATCCTATGCACCGTCTCCTCTAGAACGTCAAGGCGTTGAGATACCATGCGATCCGGTGCAGAAGTGGAAGGCTCAGAAACAAATTGCCCAGTAGAGGAAAGTCTCGCAGAGGAAGGTCCCGTGGTTGATGACTCCAGCCCTGGAACCCTAGCTCACTCACCTTGGCTCATCGCCATCATCTTACTACTACTAGCCTTCCCTATAGCCCCAGTCTCGGGATGAGTGATCTTGTCGATGGCATAACCCTTCACCTTTAAGTGATCGCACATACAGGTGACCAAGTTTCCAAAAAGGGAGGTTCGCCTGCGGCTTTCTAGCCTTGGTGAACTCCCTCATCACCTCCCAGATAAAAAGTGAAAAATCCATAGCCTTTCCTAACATCACCACATCCAAGAGGGCAAGGTTTTCAATGTTAGGAGTCTTCTCAGCTCCCCTCAGAAGCAGGTTATAATGCAAGAGCTTGTTCATCATCCCATACGAATGTTTGAGGCCCCCGACTTGGACTGTTCCCCTAAACTAAGTCGGGTCCTCGTACATCAAAACCAAAAATTCAAAGATGGTCTTGACCCTAATGATGTTATATGGGTACACCGGAGTGGAGGGAGGTGGCCTCTTGTACTTTAAGAGGGTGGCAATCACCGTAGGGTCACATCAAAAGTCTTGCTCCTCACGTTCTCAAAACCTCAAACTCATCCACCCCTCTAATTTTTTGGTAACTCCCAAAATAAAGGCAAATTAAACCCACTCACGGGCTTGAACCAAAACCCAATCCCATTGGCCTTGATGATCCTCACAATCTCATTGTTTGGGCCCAAGGAAATCTGGTTGATGTATCTCTCGCAAGTAACATTTTTTTCCTAGATGCTTTGATACCTAGCATCATTCCCCGCCTTATTTCATTGCTCAACATGGTCTTTACTAGACCCTTCCCCACCCCTCTTACAGGCACTCGCACCCTCGGGCTGTGGAGAGCTAGACCTGGTGCACTTAGTGCGGGCCATGCATAGCAACAGTGCCCCAAATAGTAGGAATGAAAAAAATGCTAAGAACACACCCTCAATTAGGTCTACAATGTTTCGGAGTATCCTCTCATGGCGAGCCATTGCAAAGATTTTGGAGGTTTTGAAAAGATCAAAGGAGCTTAGGGTTGTGAAATTTTCAGCAAAACTAGGGTTTCAAAAGAGGAAATCGTCAAATCTTCACTAAAAACCACTAAATCAACACACCTAGCAGTGAAAATTGAGAGATTAATGGAATAGGTGAGGGATTTGGGAACTTAGGAATGCCTAGGGTGAGAGGGAAATGCCGTAGGGTTTTGTAATTTAGGGAGACAATAAAGAGTTTCCCCGAAAAATTCGATTAAAAGCCCTAATTTTTGCATTCTGGACAAAACCTACTGGTAGGTCAATGGAAACCTATCGGTAGGTTTGCAGTAGAAGCAGGACCAGTGGTCAAAACCTACTGATATGGCCTATCGGTAGGTTTTCACTTATTTTCAAAATAACCCACTACTATCCAATTCACCTCCACTCCACTTCATTTCAAAACCTACACATTCTAACAACCTATATATGATATCTCCTCCACCCAAAACATGTGCTTCACTTGTAAACCACAGTTTGAACCATCATGCCATACGTCATTACTGAAATTGCAATATGATTTCAAATTTTGATTCTCTCAAAACGCAAAGTGTGGATTTCTACATTAATCTACCAAAATGAACACCCATAATATAAGACACATATGCAAATAATAAGAGCATTCTTAATTCATTCAAATATCAAAAACTTGAGCAATATTCCCCTATCCTTTAAGCGTAGAGCTGCGAAACACATCGTTCAAATGCTTGAATCAAGCACACATGAGCATCACTATAGCCTTAAATACTAATCTAGAGTATGCACCTACACATTCATTTTCAAACTCGTGTGTGTGTGAATTGGACAAGTAATTTGAGTATTTACACAATAGAATTCACATTCGATTGGCTAGCCAAATTCAACTTCAATGCAAAACTCACCAAAGGTCTCTCTTAACTATGAATCACACTATAGTTATCCTGGCATGGACTCCATGTGTACATGTGAGATAGAATCTTATACACAAAACAAAGTATGCTCACATGTAATCCAAAAAATGAAGTTCATGTATGAAAATGAAGCGGCCTTGGCATAATCTCATGAAGAGAATGCTGGGGCATTAGGTAGCCAAAACTAACTCCTCTTTTTCTTTAAAAGTATGCATCCTCCATGCTTCTCTAAATCATTTAGGACTTTCACGGGTTGTAATGAGGCCTTGGTGTGAATCTAGGCAAATGAATTGAAGGACAAGGGAAAGCAAAAAACGATTGTTCCAAGTGAATGGCCATTGTTTAAAAAATATCTCCCTTTTCATGGTTTTCAGTTGAACACCATCACCACACTCTTAGTTTCTTTTTTTTTCTTTTCCTTAACATCTTCCTTTTCTTTTGTCACTCTTTCTTCTTTTCACCCCTGATTCTCATTTTCTTGGATTTTCATTCTTTTTCAAGTCAACTCTTTGAGTTTCAACTTTCATTCATCCGTTTTGTTTGGGTTTCCACACCATACCTCCTTCTCTTTTAGGATCATTTATACTCAACACTAGGAACAACCAAGGTGAGACAGATTTTATCATTTTACACTGGCTTGGTCAAATGTGTGGCATGAAAACGAATTTTCAGTAGGGCTCAAACATGGCACTAGGGATAAAATTTTCACAAGAAAAATGGCAAAGGATCAAAGTAAAACAATGATGGCCTAAGATC
This sequence comes from Ilex paraguariensis, assembly GCA_963454935.2. Lineage (NCBI taxonomy): Eukaryota > Viridiplantae > Streptophyta > Magnoliopsida > Aquifoliales > Aquifoliaceae > Ilex > Ilex paraguariensis. The sequence continues at coordinate 152,540 of CAUOFW020001058.1, read as the reverse complement.
ATTTCTAGATAGGCAGGGGTGCATTGTACATATCAAGACAAAGTTAGCCTACTGCCCAAATGCACCTAGCCAAAACAAGCATAATGAGATTATTGAACAACTTTAAAATTTGAAAAAAATTGTTCCTCGAGTAATTGTAAATTCCCTCCAAAAAGGATTGACACTAAAGCTCTCATGGGTCCTTACTCATCTCCACTATTTATGTCAAGCCTAAAATATGAATCCAATCTGTAAATTACCAAAATTACACATTTAAGGAGCACATGCGGTTGAGTTCAAAAGCAAATACATATGTGATACTCTATATAGGGTGAATTTCTATTATGTGCTCAGGTGCCCAAGGTTCAAGACAAAGATCAACATATCAACAAACCCAAAGTACTCTTAATAAGGGAATACAAATCAACAATTAGATATTGTAAATAAAAATCTGTATGATATGTGAAAGGTGACTTTTAACCACAAAAATTCGTATTATCAACAAAAATTCTCCACAAACATTGATGTATCATGCAAATGGTGCACCTCACCCTCCAACTAGATTCATGCATTGTCCTCAATGCAACAAAAAAAAAATATATTATGAAATGAAGGACTATAAAAAGATGAGTAGGGTTAGAGAACACCTCGTATTTGAGCTTTGACAACATACAAATATCTGTAACTAAGAAAAACAACACTATACGAAAGGATAAAGTAAGTAACATGAATAGTTAAAGTAAATAAAAATGATTGTACACTAAAAAGCATAAGAACAGTTACTCCAACAAGTCCGTGTAAACTGGATCCATCAAATCCTCCTCCACTCCTTGTCCTTCAAAACCCTCAAAAAGTTGTTTGAGTCTTTGGCCATTGACCTTGAATGTTCATCCATCCTAGGGGTTTGTGACTTCCATAGCTCCATTGGGGTAGGCCACCTTGACAAAATAGGGGACATCCCAACGGGATCAAAGTTTGCCTTGAAAGATTAAGAGATAAGAGTTGTATAAAAGCACTTTTTGACTGTGTTCGAATGATTTCCTCACAATGGATTTGTCATGAAAGATCTTAGCCCGCTCTTTTGAAATTTTGGAGCTCTCGTACACATCTCTTTGAATCTCTTCCAATTCATTCAATTCTAGCTTCCTTTGCTCTCTGGTCATTCTCAAATTAAAGTTTAGAGTCTTTATGGCCCAATAGGCCTTATGTTCCATTTCAACTGGCAAATGAAAAGTCTTTTCATAGACAAGCCGATAGGGAGACATATCTAAGATAGTCTTATTGGCAGTGTGATAAGCCCATAGGGCATCGGTCAGTCTAAATGACCAATCTTTCCTATTTGGGTTCACTGTTTTCTCTAGAATATTCTTGATCTCCCTATTGGCCAACTCGGCATGGTCATAGGTTTGTGGTTGGTATGCAGTGGATACTTTATATGTGACACCATATTTATGCATAAGAGCTGCAAATAACCTATTATGAAAATGTGATCCACCATCGCTTATCATAGCACAAGGCATCCCAAACCTCAAAAATATGTTCTCTTTTAAGAATTTGACCACGACCAGGTGGTCATTGGTCTTGGTCGGGATAGCCTCCACCCATTTGGACACGTAGTCCACTGCCAGTAGGATGTATAGGTAGCCAAACGACATAGGAAAGGGACCTATGAAGTTGATGCCCCAACAATCAAATATATCTATAACAAGTACAGGGAAAAGGGCATCATGTTCCTTCGGTTTGATGAGTGAATTTTATACCTACGAATTGAGTATTTTTGGCTTGATGAAATTGTAAGTTTTCAATTATTTTATGTTCCTTTTTATTTTTTTTTGTGTTTTGATGTTATTTTGTAGGGATGATCATTTAGAAGGAAACATGATCATTTGGAAGGAAACAAGGTCAATTTGGAGCCTAAGTATTGGATTTTTGAAGACTAAGCAACAAGGGCAATTTTAGGCTTGAAAGGGGACCAGCGCCCCTACACCAAAAAAATAGCAACTCAGTGCCCCTGCGCTGATTTTCAGTGCTGTTGCGCTTGTGTTGGCTCTGGACGCAAATTTTGACTTGTTTTGGGCCCAAAATTGAACCCTAATGCTACATATATGCTAGGATTTGAGTTGGGAAGAGATGGACTGACTTTTTGGGCTACTAACGAGAGAGAAGACCAAGGATTGAAAAGAAAAATGAAGACAAGAATCGAAGGAATCGACACGAAGAAAAATTGGAACCAAAGGCTAGAAAAGGATTGAAGATTGCAACTAAGTTTTCATTCTTTTCTCTTACTTTTACTTCTTAATTTTCTGAGATGTTATTTAATTTGAGAATGATGTTTTTCAATTAAATTATGAACCCAAATCTTTATTAAGATTGCAACGGAACTAAATCTCTATTGATCATACATGAGTTATTTGTCATATTTTGTGCTTAGTATATGATTGTTTGACCAACAATTAATGTGATAACCTAGATGAAATTGGAAGATGAATTCTAGGTTTAGATCGGAATATGATGACATGCGTCTGGTTAATTCTTTTTCGAATTGAATAGCTGGATTTGTGTATAGGATAGGAATATACCTATATGTCGTGTGTAACTTTTATGAAAATTTGAACTTAATGAATCTATTCTAAATTATTTTGCATAGGAATATAGTAATTTAATTGGGAGAGATAATTTTATCTAACTATCGGAAGATATTCAATAAATAACTTTGAGTTTTCAGTTAACAACTTATTTTAACTAATTGACTAGAAAGAGAGTTAGAAAGATTTATACGAAGCATTAGCGGAAGTTGTAATCTTAACTTATTTTATCCAGTAAATTCAACCCTTGATTATTAAGTTTAGATTTAGTTTTAAATTAATCATTTCATAGTTCAATTCCAATTGTTTAAACAAAATTGAATTAGTAATAATTCTACGTGGGAACGAGACTCTACTTATCACTTTATTAGTTGTTGATCGTGTATACTTGCACGTAAATTATCAATATCAAATTCGGACAACAGTCGCAATACCCAAACGTTGGCACCTATCACATTCTTTATAAAATGAAACACAATCTTTTATCAAGGAAGGCCAATAAAAACCTGATTGTAGAATTTTTGCCGATTTCTTTTTGGAATATAAGTGACCACTGCATGCTTCCAAGTGGCAAAATACAAGGACATCCTGCTATTTTTTTTTTGGTACGCATCTCCGCATGACTTGGTCAAAACAGTACTTGAACATAAACGAGTTGTCGAAGTAGAAGTACTGCACATCTGCCATAAATCTTCTCCAGTCCTCTGAGCTCTAATGCAATGGTATTTGTCCTGTCCCAAGATAGTTACATATGTTAGCATACCAGGGACACACATAATGAATTGAAAGAAAATGTTCATTAGGAAAAGAGTTAAGGATAGGAATATGCTCATCGGCATCTTGTACCACAAGTTAGGATAAATGATCCGCCACCACATTCTCAACTCTCTTTTTATTTTGGATTCTCAAGTTGAATTCTTGTAGGAGGAGTTTCTGCCTAATGAGTCTCAGTTTGGCATCCTTCTTAGACAACAAATACTTCAAAGCAGAGTGATTGGTATAGGCTATTATAGGTGAACCAATGCTGTAGGACCAGAATTTATCCAATGCAAATACTACTGTTAGAATTTCCTTTTTAGTGGTGGTATAAGTCATTTGTTCCTCATTTAGGGTTTTGATAGCATAGTATATTACATAAGGTCTCTTGTCCTCCCTTTAACTGAGCACTGCATCGACTGCAGAATCACTCGTGTCACACATAAGCTCAAATGGTAAATCCCACTTGGGTGGTCGCATAATTGGAGGTGTAGTAAGCATGCTTTTCAATTTTTTGAAAGATACCTCACAATTATCCGACCAAACAAATGAGACATCTTTTGAAAGTAAATTGGTCAAAGGCTGGGCCAATCCACTAATGTCTTTAATGAAACGACGATAAAAGCCGGCATGGCCAAGAAACGACCTGATATCTTTAATGACTATCTGTGTGGGGAGGTTGGAAATTGCCTCAACCTTTGATTTGTCGACTTCAATCCCCCTTGCCGAGATGATGTGCCTAAGCAAAATTCCTTGTGTCACCATTAAGTGGCACTTCTCCCAATTTAGAATCAAGTTCTTCTCTTTACATCTCTCAAGACCTTTCTCCAAATTCTCCAAGCATCCATCAAATGAATCCCTGAACAATGAGAAGTCATTCATAAACACCTCCACAATACATACTCTCCAATCAGTGATCACCCTAGTCGGAATCAACTCATTCTCCTCATTTGCTACCATAATGACCCCCTATTTCTTTGGTACCATTTGAGTGGAACTCACCCATTTACTATCAGCAATGGAGAAAATGATCCCCACATCAAGCAGTTTAAGTACCTCGTCCCTCACCGTATCCTTCATGATTGGATTCAACCTTCTTTGTGGTTGTCAAGATGGCTTGGAACCATCCTCAAGGTAGAAGAGGTGTGTGCAAATGATGGGGCTTATCCTTTTGATGTCGGTAATTGTCTAACCAATTGCTCCCTTGTGCCTCCTCAACACTTCCAAGAGATCCTCTTCTTGATTTTCCTCCAAAGTTGAGCTAATCACCACCGAAAAAGTCTTGTCATCCCCAAGGTATGTGACTTGATCTGAAATGTGTACACCCAAGTACAGGCAGTCAAGTTGTAGTAATAATTCGTTTAAGTCCGGAGTCGAATCTACAGGGAACTATGATTGGTGTTTTGAAGTAAGCAATAATAGAGACCAAGTAACTAGAATAGAATACAAAATAGAATGGTGGGGTTTCTTGAATAGAATACAAAATTCTTTTCAACAGTTTTCTAGAAAAAATATAAGATTCTCAAAATGTAACAACCACCCTTTAGCTCGAGGATCAGGACATGTAATAGACTATCCAGTTTATTATGTTTGTGTTTTATAACTCAATTAAATCCCATGCCAATAGCAAGTTAATCGGAAGATAAAGATGGACTGTGAAAATTAAGCACATGATTCCGATACCTTTCTAGAAGTTTACAAGAATTGTCTGTGCCAAGACTTAACCTGTCTACAAACAAGCAAGTGTTTCTACAAGGCATCCAACCATGGCATTAATGATCCATTCTTTGAATAAAGCGCAATAATGGTGGGGAATTGAAAAGTTGTCATGAAGAGCTAGCAGGGGTGCTTGCCTTGAACCACCGAGTCTTTTTATGCAAGAGTCATCCATATCATAGAAGAAGCCCTCAGTTATACAAAGTACCTTAACTTTGCTATATGCATTCAATCATCCAATGAACAGGTGGAATATAAAACATTAAATCATGAAGGAGTTGCACAAACATAGCTTCCAGATAATCTTTACATATTCATCACCTCTTACTAAAGAGTGAATGAGGAAGTACTCACTTTTCATGGCCTTGGCAAAACTAGAAAAGTGAATGCTACTCATCCCTTTAAGTAGAGGAGCTACTAAGTGAAGCAAACTAAAGAAAGAGCTTATCTTCAATGAAGAATAAGTGAATCACTTTCCACCCTTCACGGCTTTGGTGAAGCTCTAGAAAAGTGGAAGAGTTTCACTCTTCTAAGAAGGAAGGATGCTCAAGCAATGGAAGTGAAATACATGAACAATAAAAATAGAAGAAAGCTAGTTACTTTTGGAGGATTTCCACCACAACCAAAAGATGAACTATCTCTCGTTATACTTTGTAAATAAAAGCAAGTACAACTACAAGGGGAGTCTAAGCCTCCATCATGGTTGTCACAACATGAATGTAAAGACTTAGCATAAGTAAATAAAATACTTCAACTACAAGGGGAGTTTAAGCCTCCATCATAGTTAATATAAATACAAAATAAAAACATAAACATGAAATGTTCAAGAACTAGATTACTAAACACTCTCTTACTTTATAAGAAAAAGGATTGCTCCCCCTTTACTCTCCAAGAGGAAGAATGCCCTTTAAGCACCCAACCTGGGAGTATTTATAGGCAAGAAAGGGCAAAAAAAGGGGGGGGGGTGAAGGAATAGTGTTTGCCGCCCAAGTCCAAGTGAAAAGCCAACAACTCTGTAGCCAGTCAGTGGAGGACATTCGAACGTGATCTGGCGTTTGAACGTTGAGTCTGTCTTTTCTTTAAGGACATTCGAACGTGAGATGTCGTTCGAACGTTGTCTGTGTCTTTGCTTTAAGGGCATTCGAACGCTAGATGGGGTTCTGATTCCTTCCACTCAAGTGGTATGTGGTCTCTATGATGGTCACTTCCATACGTCTTGAATAACTTTGACCTTACACTCAGCAACTTGGTCTTTAGTCACTCAAGACAATGTTCAAACGTGGAGTGGCATTCGAACGTTGTACTCAAGTACTTCTGTTTTGTGGTTCTTTTTTCTTTACTGTAACATTTTAGGTTCCAGTGGTGTAGTCTTCTTAGGATTCCAGAGGACGTTCGAACGTGAGTTGGCGTTCGAACGTGGTACTCAAGTACCTCAGTATTTTCCCTTTGTTAACTGCAACACGCCATGTCTCAACAGTTGGTCTTGGAAGGATTTCAGAGGACGTTCGAACGTGGGTTGACGTTCGAAGGTTCTTGCTTTGTCCCAACCTTTTGTAATTTTGTTCCCTATTGTGCTGATGTTACGTTCAAGTATGATTTATGTTCTTCTTGAGCTTTTGTTCACTTTAGGACCTGAAATGTCATTTCTTAAACTCCATCAAAGTACAATTAATCCAAAAAGGCATAGTAAAAATGTTAACTTTATGCACGAATCACAACCCCCAACCTAAATATTATTAGTCTCTAGTAATACAATAACAATGAAAGTCAAATCTATTCCTAATGCCTTTTTCATAGGTCATCCGGTTGCATTTAGCTTATGCAACAAGCCGTTGAACCGCTAGGTTTACCCTAGTGGACGAGTGTTGTCTCGTGAGGGTTTTCAGTGAAACTACCCATAAACTTCAGTCGAACAAGTGTGTATGTGAGATTGCTAACTAAAAAAAATGAATAAGCATTATGGTCATTCAGACACTCGACCCTCAATCATGAATTTTACCTACATTTCTTTTCCATTGGTACTCATTCTATGCAAAAATTAGCACCTGTCGCATCAACACTTGGAATTCCTTGAGTAGTAGGATGGTCATACTAGAAACAAGAATTAATATATAACAATATTCCCTTTTTTCTACCTTCCATGGATAGCTTTGATTACACAAACCTCTCTAGGAATGCTCTTAGCAAAACAAATCACTCCGTTTATAGTGACATATCTCTCAAAGGTCATGTGATCAGAAGATGGCCAATCAAAAAAAATCACATGCACAATTAGTATAAGAGTGAAGTTTTGAGAAAAATAGACTTTACTTTGACATAATCTCATGAAATAATATTGATGCAAATAAAGAAATACTAGTCAACATACCCCACTCATAGTAGACCACCTAGGGCTTTTTGTAGGTTGTACTAGGGCTAGAGGTCAGTGGCTAATGAAATGACGTCAATAGGGGCCAAAAGCTATCTTTTTATGCAGTGTGGCACACCTCTTTCTAGCTCTTTCAATATTTTGCCTGGGAATGAGATTTCTTTCTTTCATTTTTCCCATTTTTCACTTTCTTAGCAATTCCCTGTCTCACAGTGTCTTTTCTCTTTTGGCTGTTTCCACTAATTTTCCTTTTGTTGAACAATAGCCATCATTGTCTTTGCTATTTTTCTTGTCTTTCTGTATCATATTGATTTGCAAGAGGGTGCAAGAAGTTAGATAGAAAGGTATGGTAAATGCATGCTTTTGTGGCTTGGTCATTACACGGGTTTTTTCGAAAAAGAATTCATTCATTAAAGGCTCAAGCATGGCTGACTAGGGATATATTTTTGTAAAAGAATTAGCTAAGGCTCAAAGTTGATTTAAAGATGGCCAAAGATCCTTTCTCAAGTATGTGCATGTGTACGTGTATGCAGAGTTCCTTGTGGTTTATGAAAGTAGACCACTTTAGTTGCGTCAATCAAAGCAAGGTTAATGAGATTATTGAGAAAGATCGGAAATGAAAGAGCTTACCTTGAGTAATTGTGGATATCCTCTCTAAAAGCATCGTAAAGCTCAACACTTACCATGGTTTTTCTTTCTCATCTCTACTGGTTATGTCGGGTATCTCAAGGAATGTTGGTTATATAACGATTCTATTTTCAAGTCTGATCATCTTGTACCTTAAGAATAACAACTACTAATGTGCATTTGAGAATTTAAGCATAGAGACAATACCACTTTTCCAAGAAATGTGGTTTCAAGCTTTGATTGCAAAGTTGAAGTGTCAAACCGATCATATGCTTTAGTCATTTTAGCAAGCAACCTTTGAACACACATTTGTTCCATCATTNTGCTAGTTTTCCAAGTAATGTGGTTTCAAGTTTTGGTTGCAAAGTTGAAGTGTCAAACCGATCATATGTTGTAGTCAATTTAACAAGCAACCTTTGAACGCACATTTGTTCCATCATTCATTAACAAAAAAAATGATATAATGTTAGATCTACACATGCATTTAAACAAATAAAAGGGATAAACTGAATGATTCATTCATAAACTATGATCATTTACATCCATATCAACATTGAAGATTCAATTCCATCAACAAAAATGACAAAACACAAAATTTTCAACAAACATTTATAAAACAACCATCCATCACTAAGAACAATAATAAACATCCACAACATCTAAAAAAAATATTCCCAAGAACAGAAATAAACATCAACCACAACTCAACTCTCCATCATCAAGGACAGAAATAAATATCTCAATCTCCCTATCTTCCAGATCTACCATCTCCACAAACTCCACTAGCTCCACCAGCTTTGCCAGCTCCACTCCTCAAAAGCCTCAGGATCTCATCTTGCTTAGCTTCAATGCTAAGCATGATGTCCCGTAAAGAATGCTGGGTGGTCATGTTGGGTCCTACTCTTGCTATTTCTCCATCCCCATCTCTCTCTCTTCTTCGGCATCCAACTCCTCCTGCACCTCATCGATTCCATGAGGATGGGGCATCTCTTGCCTAGCCGCCATGGTGCCACTATGCCCTAGGCTTCTCTTGAACGACCCTTTGTTTAGCGGCCCCATTGGCTTTTAGATTTTCATTTTTAGCCTTACCCTCACCCCATTGTCAATGCATATCTCAGTCATAAGTGTGCCAAATGGGAGTGCACACCTCTTTGCATCACACCCGTCTTCATTTCACTCAAAATCAATGAGGGGAGGTCGATGTTATGCCCTCGCCCTAGTGCATAGAGCAAGCATGCCATTTCTGGCAAAATCTCATTTTTTTCGTCCTATAGGGGCTATGCCGGACACCGCAATTAAATTTAGCATTTTGTACTTATTGGTGAGCTCCCCTTGTTTCAAAAATTTCCTCTCTCCCCATGAAAAATTATTCAGCCCCGTCAATTCCTTTCCAACCAAATTTAACGCCACATTCTTCTTTGGCGGGTACGTTGGGTTTTGTACCCGAGGCACCTCTTTCCTTACCTCTAAAATACACACCTCATCTACATCAATGTGGGTGCCTCGTACATATGTTCAGATTGTGCCGTTGATGATCTCGACATTGGAGTAGAACTCCCATACCAAGTCAACAACGGCATCCCCGCCATTCCTCAAGTGACACACCCACTCCCTCTTCTCCATTTCCTCCAACAAACCCAACTCAGCAAAATCAGTGATTACAATATCTAGTTCACAAACCACAACGTGGTTTTAAAAGAAATTTTTATACCTCTCAGCTTTAAGAGCACTGGGAAATCTGGTTCGATCACACCTCTTCTTTCTATGCTTCCCTTCTCTTTCTTCAATGACTTCTTCTATGAAATTGGGTTCTTGGTTTACTAGTGGAATGAGCTAGGCAGGAAGCTTAACCCTAGGCATGGTGTGTTTCTCAATTTTGAGCTTGAGAGGGTGAGGAAATTCTTGGTTATTTGGTGAAAATTGGGGTTTTTTTGATGTGAAAAAGCTTTTGGGTGTTTTATTTGTGGTGGAAAAAAGGAATTAGTGGAGTATTGAGGGCTGGGGAGTGAAAAAGGGTCCTAGGGTTTGGAGGATTTTGGAGTTCTTTGGGAATTTTGAACTGAGGAAGACGATCCAGGTATTTATAGTCTAAGGTGGAATGTTAGAACGTGGTTTACATTCAAACGTAGTATGAAGGATTTTAAAATATCGTTCAAACGTGAATGATGTTCGAATGTGGTGAGCTCCCAGTACTTTTGAGTTCTGTCATAAACCAAAGTATTGTAAGCTCCTATCATTCGAACGTGTTATTGGCGTTCGAACGTTAATCTCGTTCAAATATGCTATTGGCGTTTGAACGGACTGAGCTCCCACTACTTTTTGTTTCCATCAGAGACTTCATCAGAGGCTGAGTACTGTAAGCAAACGACATTCGAACGTCACTTGGCCTTCGAACGTGGAATCATAACTCAAAATTTTTCTGCACTATATTATACATAATAAAAGAAGGCAAAACATTCAGGTTTGAACTAAAAATTCATGACGTCTTAGGACAAATCCCTACCCACTCTCAAGGTTGGTATTTTGGGACATTCTTTACTCGGCCCATGTTTTCATTTCAGTCAAAAGAGTTTGTACAAAACACAAAGAATTTTTACACTTTTTTATAAAAATTCTGACCCTTGGCTTTCATCCCAACTATTCTAATCCGAGTCTTCATCTGCCTCCATGCCATATGAACAACCAGTAACTCTCCCAATTTCCTATCTCACAAACCGATTAAGAAAAGTAGCAGAATAGGATGGCGTGTCATGATAATTCTTACTCTGTTCATTCACTATCCAGTCTAATCGATCGAGTGTACGACCAAAAATTGGTTTAGAACGCTGATTATATCTCTTCTCGTGAAAGTATCTACCACACTGTTTACAGGCACCAAGTCTTTTGGCGCGACGGCGTTTAGCATAGTTGCTTCGGCCGCACAGGGGTTTCACTTGTTGTTCTCGAATCTCATTCTTTCTTACCAATCTTGCTTTTCTCATGATCAGAATGTGCACATCAGAAGGAAATGTGTGTAGTACTCCTAGACTAAACCAAAAAATTTTAACATCCATGCTTTCTATACTTTTAAGACTCACTATTTGATTCTTTAACGTCTCTCAGTCACAAAGACGATCAGAGATGACCCATAAACATAACCATCAAAATGCAAAATATGGTATTCAAAATACAGTACAAAATCTGATCAAGAACAGCAGGAACAACAACATAAATTTAAAAATTTTCTACGGGCGCATATGAACGGTAGTTCTCTCCCCCCAACCTAAACTGAACATTGTCCCCAATGTTTCAAATTTATCGATATGGTGAGCTTTGGAGATGAGGTTGAACGGTAGAGATCTTATTCATTAGTCGAAACCTACAAGTAAAATACACAAATCAAACATCTCATTACAAATCTAGGTTAGGATGAAAACCCTTGATTCTGAGTGTAGACAGAAGAAGCATAGCCATGTACAAATAGAGTAAACACACACAGATCATAAGACAAAGGACTGGGTCTTCGGGTAGTACAGTCATGAGGCTGTTGGGGTTGTGTCACGTTTTACAGAAGATCACGAACAGCTAAGAAAAAGAAGAAGAAAGGGGAAAGGGACAGAAGTGTGTGGAAAGAGAGGAAAAGGGGGTGGGGGCCTTATAAAGGCAGTGGTGTGGTTCGGGTTGGATCGGGTTTTCCCTGACCCGCCCCTTTTTATGTTGACAGGCGCTTTTCTCAAAGCGATGTTCTGGATCCATTAAAAGAATGGTCTCCACATTTTTGACAAAGTCCTCCACAAAGGGTTTCAATCCCTGACCATTGACGGTAAAGATATTACCGTTTGATGGGTTCTCTACTTCCATTACCCCATGTTCAAACACTTGTCTGACAATGTATGGTCCAATCCATCTTGATTTCAATGTACCAGGAAAAAGGCAGAGTCTTGAATTGAAAAGTATAACATTTTTATCAGTTTCAAAAGACTTTCGCACTATGTTCTTGTCATGAAAATTTTTTATCCTAGACTTTGCAATGTTAGAATTTTCATAAGCTTCATTTCTCAATTCCTCCAATTCGTTAATCTGAAGTTTTCTTCCTAGTCCAGCTTTGTCCATGTCAAAGTTCATTGCCTTAATAGCCCAGTATACTCTATGTTCCAATTCCACAAGTAGGTGACAAAGTTTTTCATAGACTAATCGGTAAGGAGACATGCCCAAAACTGTTTTAAAAGAAGTACGATATGCCCAGAGTGCATCAGTTAGTCTTGACAACCAATCTTTGTAGTCTGGATTTACCATTTTTTCTAAATTAATTTGATCTCTCGATTAGCTAATTCAGTATATCCACTAGTTTATGGATGGTATGGAGTTGCAATTTTATGAAAAATCAAGTATTTTTTCATCAGATTCCAGAAAGGTCGATTACAAAAATGAGCACCTCCATCATTTATGATGAATTTTGGGATTCCAAATCAGGATAAAATATTTTCTTTTAAAAACTTGATCACCGTTTGGTGATCATTATTCCGACATGGAATTGCCTCAACCCATTTGGATACATAGTCTACTAACTTGATCCGAAATGTGCACACCCAAGTGCAGTCGGTCAAGTTGTATTAATAATCCTATTAAGTCCAGAGTTGAATCCACAGGGAACTATGATTGGTGTTTTGAAGTAAGCAATAATAGAGACCAAGAAACTAGAAGTTTCGAGAGTTTAGAGTGGTGGGATTCTTGAATAGAATAGAAGATTCTTTTCAAGAGTTTTCTAGACAAAATATAAGATTCTCAAAATGTGACAACCACCCTTTAGCTGAAGGATCAGGGCATGTAATAGACTATCCGATTTATTATGTTTGTGCTTTATAACTCAATTAACTCCCGTGTCAATACCAAGTTAATCGAAAGATAAAGATAGATTGTGAGAATTAAGCACATGATTTCGATACCTTTCTAGAAGTTTACAAGAATTGTCTGTGCCAAGACTTAACCCGTCTACAAATAAGCAAGTGTTTCTACAAGGCATCCAACCATGGCATTAATGATCCATTCTTTGAATAAAGCGCAATAATGGTGGGGAATTGAAAAGTTGTCATGAAGAGCTAGCCGGGGTGCTTGCCTTGAACCACCGAGTCTTTTTATGCAAGAGTCATCCATATCATAGAGGAAGCCCTCAGTTATACAAAGTACCTCAACTTTGCTAGGTGCATTCAACCATCCATTGAACAGGTGGAATATAAAGCATTAAAGCATGAAGGAGTTGCACAAACATAGCTTTCGGATAATCTTTACATACTCATCACCTCTTGCTAAAGAGTGAATGAGGAACTACTCACTTTTCATGGCCTTGGCAAAGCTAGAAAAGTGAGTGGTACTCATCCCTCTAAGTAGAGGAACAACTAAATGAAGCAAACTAAACAAAAGCTTATCTTCAATGAAGAATAAGTGAATCACTTTCTACCCTTCACGGCCTTGGTAAAGCTCTAGAAAAGTGGAAGAGTTTACTCTTCTAAAAAAGAAGGATGCTCAAGCAATGGAAGTGAAATACATGAACAATAAAAGTAGAAGAAAGCTAGTTACTTTTGGAGGGTTTCCACCACAACCAAAAGATGAACTATCTCTCGTTATACTTTGTAAATAAAAGCAAGTACAACTACAAGGGAAGTCTAAGCCTCCATCATAGTTGTCACAATATGAATGTAAAGATTTAGTATAAGTAAATAAAAGACTTCAACTACAAGGGGAGTCTAAGCCTCCATCATGGTTGATATAAATGCAAAATGAAAACATAAACATGAAATGTTCAAGAACTAGATTACTAAACACTCTTACTTTACAAGAACAAGGATTGCTCCCCTTTTTCTCTACAAGATGAAGAATGCCCATTAAGCTCCCAACATGGGAGTATTTATAGGCAAGGAAGGGGATGGGGTAGGAGATAAGAGAGGATAAGTGAATAGTGTTTGCCGCCCATAGGAACCAACTACTCTGCAGGCAGTCTGCATAAGACGTTCGAACATGATCTGGCGTTCGAACGTTAAGTCTGTCTTTTCTTTAAGGACGTTCGAACGTGAGATGTCGTTTGAACGTTGTATGTGCTTTTGCTTTGAGGGCGTTCGAACGCCAGATGGGGTCTGATTCGTTCCACTCAAGTGGCTTGTGGGTTCTGTGATGGTCACTTCCATACATCTTGAACAACTTTGACTTTACACTCAGCAACTTGGTCCTCAGTCACTCAAGACAACGTTCGAACATGGAGTGGCGTTCGAACGTTGTACTCAAGTACTTATGTTCTGTGGTTCTTCTTTCTTTACTGCAACATGCCAGATTCCAGTGGTGTAGTCTTCTTAGGATTCCAGAGGACGTTCGAACAACGTACTCAAGTACCTCAGCATTTTCCCTTTGTTGATTGCAATACGCCATGTCTCAGCAGCTGGTCTTGGCAGGATTTCAGAGGACGTTTGAACGTTGATTGACGTTCGAACGTTCTTGCTTTGTTCCAACCTTCTGCAATTTTGTTCCTTATTGTGCTGGTGTTACATTCAAGTGTTTTTTTTTGTTGTTCTTGAGTCTTTGTTCTCTTTAGGACCTGAAATATTATTACTTAAACTCCATCAAAGTGCGATTAGTCCAAAAAGGCATAGTAAAAATTGTTAACTTTACGCATGAATCATCTACGGCTACCAAAATGTAAATGGTCCCATAAAATCGATGCTCCAACAGTCAAAATTTTTAATTATTAGAATAGGGTTTAGAGGCATCATGTTTCTTCTTGAAATATTTCCCAACCTTTGACATCTATCGCAAGTTAAACAAAAAGCATGGACATCTTTGAAAAGTGTGGGCCAGTAAAATCTGCACTGGAGGATTTTTGCAGTGATTTTTTTGGATGAAAAATGGCCACCACATGCTTCAGAATGACAAAATGCTATTACCTGTTTGCTTTCCTGAGCGGGGATGCAATGTTTTATGATTTGATTCAAATAGTACTTAAATACGTATGAATCTTCCCAAAAGAAGTTGCGAATCTCTCTCAGAAATTTTTTTTTGTCCGTGNATGTTTTATGATTTGATTCAAACAGTACTTAAATACGTATGAATCTTCCCAAAAGAAGTTGCGAATCTCTCTCAGAAATTTTTTTTTGTCCGTGGGGGAAAAGAATGGGGGGAGTGTTCCAGTAGTAAGGAAATTAGCAATATCAGCGTACCATGGGGTCTCATCAATTATGAATAGTTATTCATCGGGAAATTTTTCTTTGATTGGCAGTCCATCCTCGTGAAATTCATAAGTTAACCTGGACAGATGGTCTGCCACCACATTCTCAACACCCTTTTTGTCCTTAATGATCAGATCAAACTCTTGAAGTAAGAGTATCCATCTTAAGAGCCTAGGCTTAGCATCCTTCTTTGTGAGCAAAAAAATTAATGATGCATGATCAGTGAACACAGTAACAAAAGAAAAAACAAGATAAGGACAAAATTTTTTCAAAGCATAAACTACTACAAGCAATTTTTTTTAGTTATGAAATAATTCATTTGAGCATCATTCAAAGTTTTACTTCCATAGTAAATGACATGTGGTTTCTTATCTTTTCTTTGTCCCAATACAACACCTACATCATAATCACTTGCATCACACATTAGTTCAAAGGGTAGAGTCCAGTCAGGGGGCTGCATTATTGGGGCAAAAATTAACATGCCTTTAAACTTATCAAAAGCTTTTTGGCATGTTGCATTCCAGTCAAAGATTACATCCTAACTTAGGAGATGACACATGGGTTTAGCTATGGTACTGAAATCTTTTATGAATCTCCTATAAAACCCTGCATGTCCCAGAAATGATCGGACATCCTTCATAGTCTTGGGAGCAGGCAAATTTCCAATCAGATCTATTTTCATCTTGCCAACTTTCATGCCTTCAGACGACACAATGTGACCCAAGACAATGTCTTCTGTTACCATGAAATGGCATTTCTCCCAATTAAGTACCAGATTGGCTTCTTGACATCTTATAAACACTTTTTCTAGGTTAGCCAGACACAAATCAAATGAGTCACCATACACAGAGAAGTCATCCATGAACACTTCCAAAAAAATTTTGACCATGTCACTGAACAGACTCAACATGCATCTTTGGAATGTTGCAGGAGCGTTACAAAGCCCGAATGGCATCCTTTTAAATGCAAAGGTGCCAAATGGGCATGTGATTATGGTTTTCTCCTGATCATTAAGTGCTATCTCAATTTGATTGTATCTTGAATAGCCATCCAGAAAATAGTAAAATTCATGGCCTGTAATTCTCTCTAGAACTTGGTCAAGGAAGGGAAGAGGGAATTGGTCTTTTCTAGTCACCAAATTGAGTTTTCGGTAGTCAATACGTATTCGCCATCCTGTGATGACTCTAGTTGGTACCAGTTCATTTGCATCATTTTTGACCACTGTAACTTCAGACTTTTTATACACAACATGGGCTGGACTAACCCATATGCTATCGGAGATGGGGAAGATTATCCTAGCATATAAGAGCTTTAGCACTTCTGCCTTTACAACTTCCTTCATGTGAGGGTTCAGTCGTCACAGCATTTGACGAGAGGGTTTTGAGTCCTCTTCAAGGTATAGGGCATGATTGCAGATTAATGGGCTTATACCTTTCAAGTCAGCGATGGTCCATCCAATGGTGCTTTTATGGATTTTAAGAACTTCAATCAGTTTAGACTCTTGCAAGTCTGTGAGCTTAGAAAAAATTACCACTATGAATGACTCATCCTCTCCTAGGAATGTATATTTGAGGTCAGATGGGAGAGGTTTCAATTCAAGCTTTGGTGGCTTGTCACTTGATAAGAGTGACTTTGTGCCACTTGGTGAAAGTTCCTTGAATTTGGGGGCCCATGTATTAACAGCATGAGCTAGGCAATTCTTTGGATCACCATCTATTGTTTTAGATGTGATGGATTCTGACAAAGAAAGTTCAGTGAAATTTTCACAAAATGTGTTGTTCAGATGGTCCTAGACCAAAGACTCAATGAAATTTATTTCTCTTTCTTCTTTGTCCTCTCCTGAGTGTTTGGCAACATTGAAAGTATTCAGCTCAAGAGTCATATTTCAAAAGGTAAATTTTATAACCTCATTCCTGCAATTGATTAGTGCATTTGAAGTTGCTAGGAAGAGTCGGCCAAAAATAACGAAAATTGGATTCTCTGAATGTTTTGCTGGCTGAGTATCTAGGACGATGAAGTCAATGGGGAATACAAAGTTTTCCACTTGGACAAGTACATCTTCAACAATATCCAGAGAAATTTTGACAGATATGTCTACCAATTGAAGTGTGACACTTGTGAGTTGAGTTCTCCCAAACCCAATTGTTGGTAAACAGAGAATGGGAGTAAATTAACACATGCTCCAAAGTCTAGCAGTGCTTGTTCGATTATGAAATTTCCAATGACACACGACACAATCGGACACCATGGATCTTTGTATTTTAGAGGGATTTTGTGTTGAAGCAAGACACTAGCACGTTTTGTCAGGAAAACTCTTTTTTGAACATTCTGGCTTCTCTTGACTGTGCACAAGTCTTTCTGAAACTTGGCATAAGATGGAACCCATTTGATTGCATCCAGAAATGGGATGTTGATTTTTACTTGTTTGAAGAGCTCGTAAATTTTTGGTTGATTATTCAACTTCTGTGTAATTTTGAGTCTATGAGGAAAAGGAGCAGGAATAGAACACAAGGGTTCTTCTTTCCTTGATGGCTCTGGTTCTTGTTCAATCATGGGCTCAGGTTCCTCTTCTCTCACAAGTTCAGACTCAGTTGGTTCAAGCTCGATTGGTGAGTTGACTGGGATGGATTTTGGCTTTGGAATTAGCATGTCTCTGATGGTCTTGTCTATCACCTTACCACTTCCTAGTGTAATGACAACTTGGGCTAGACCTTGTGGATTTTCCATGGTTGAAGGATTTCTCACCTGAAATTGGCCTTGTGGTGGTTTTGGTTGGGTAGGAACTTGCCTTCTCATGTGTGGTCATGGATTGGGTGAGCTTTTGGATGTGGCTTTTAAGATCCTCAAAAGACTGAGTGGTCTAGATTTTGAAATCAGTGAAAGCCTAAGTGGAATTATGGTTGTAGTTTATTTGGCTTTGCATGAACTGATTCAGTGTGTCCTCTAAGCTCCTCTTTTATGGTGGTTGGTATGGTTGGTATATGGGGGGTCCTTGAGGTGGTGGGTGTGAACCTTGTTGTTGGTTCATGGGAGTTGGTTGTGTGTTTCTCCAACTGAAGTTCGGGTGGTTCCGCCACCTTGGATTGCATGTTTCAGAGTATGGGTTGGAGTAAGGCTTGTTAAAATTAGAGACAACATTTGTTTGCTCTAACAAAACCTCTTTAAATGTTGGAATTATATGACACTCCCCAATAGGGTGTCCTGTCAGCGCAAAAATCCCACACATTTATTCTATGGGAGAGCTAACATC
Organism: Ilex paraguariensis; assembly: GCA_963454935.2. Taxonomy (NCBI): domain Eukaryota; kingdom Viridiplantae; phylum Streptophyta; class Magnoliopsida; order Aquifoliales; family Aquifoliaceae; genus Ilex; species Ilex paraguariensis. The sequence continues at coordinate 134,066 of CAUOFW020001058.1, read as the reverse complement.
AACTTGATGAACCTTTTTCATCTCTAAAGCTTCAAGCTTTCGAGATAGGGTGAAAATTTTGCTCTTAGGTCATCGTCATCTTTCAAGACATACTTACCCCCTTGGGAAGTAGATGGTTTGATTTCAACAATGGTAGGGGAGGCTGAGTCCCACATCTGAGAACTGTCAGATAAGGTATTGAAAAAATTGAATGCCTCCTCCGGACTCTTGCTCAAAAACTCTCCTTGAGCCATCATTTCAACAAACTGACGTAGTCTAGTGGGCAAGGAGTCATAGAAAATTCCTACCAAAGTCCAATTCTCAAAAGCATGGTGTGGGCAAGACAAGAGTAGATCCTTGAATCTCTCCCAACTTTAGTAAAAGGTTTCTCCTTTTTTGACCAAAAAATTCATAATTTGCCTTTTTAATGCATTAGTGAGATGTAGAAAAAAAAACTTTTTGAAAAATTTATTTTGTAATGCCCTCCAATCAGGTTTTGAAAGAGCTTTTAAAGAATTTAGCCATTGTTTAGCTTTGTCCCTTAAGAAAAAAGGGAAAAGTTTCATCTTGGTCAATTCAGAATTGTCTTGAAAAGTTCCAGATACTTTCTCAAAATTTTTTATATGCATATATGAGTTTTCTGTTTCGAGTCCATGAAATTGAGGGAGTAGTTGAACTGTCCCCGTCTTTACAATAAAGAGGGGTGCATCTTCAATAAAGATAAAACAAGAGGGGACACTATTCTTTGTGGGATTTAAGTAATCCCTCAGAGTTCGAATATTAGGTACTTCCCCCTCTCTTATAGGAATTTCCTCTCGTCTCTCACCATTTGTCATTTTACTTTCACAAGTGTCTACTACTGATCTAGGTGAAAGTGGTTCAGATTGATTCACAGACCCAGAAGATTCAGCTGGCAAATTTTGATAGTGAGGAGCGTTTTCAGACATAAAAGAAATTAAAACAACTTTATATACAGTAAAACAAATTTATACACAAAAAGTGAGGTCTTCTAACCTTTTACCGTAAAACACCTTTTAAGGCTCCCCGACAATGGGGCCAAAAACTTGACTTGATCCAAAATGTGTACACCCAAGTGTAGACGGTCAAGTTGTAGTAATAATCCGGTTAAGTCCGGAGTCAAATCCACAGGGAACTATGATTGGTGTTTTGAAGTAAGCAATAATAGAGACCAAGTAACTGAAAATTTCTAGAGTTTGGAGTGGTGGGATTTCTTGAATAGAATAGAAGATTCTTTTCAAGAGTTTTCTAGACAAATTATAATATTCTCAAAATGTAACAACCACTCTTTAGCTAAAGGATCAGGACATGTAATAGACTATCCGATTTATTATGTTTGTGCTTTGTAACTCATTTAACTCCCGTGTTAACAGCAAGTTAATCAGAAGATAAAGATGAACTGTGAGAATTAAGCAAATGATTTTGATGCCTTTCTAGAAGTTTTCAAGAATTGTTTGTGCCGAGACTTAACCCGTCTACAAACAAGCAAGTGTTTCTACAAGGCATCCAACCATGGCATTAATGATCCATTATTTGAATAAAGTGCAATAATGGTGGGAATTTGAAAGGTTGTCATGAAGAGCTAGCCGGGGTGCTTGCCTTGAACCACCGGGTCTTTCTATGCAGAAGTCATCTGTATCATAGAGGAAGCCCTTGGTTATACAAAGTACCTCAACTTTGCTAGATGCATTCAATCATCCAATGAACAGGTGGAATATAAAGCATTAAAGCATGAAGGAGTTGCACAAACATAGCTTCCAGATAATCTTTACATATTCATCACCTCTTACTAAAGAGTGAAAGAGGAACTACTCACTTTTCATGGCCTTGGCAAAGCTAGAAAAGTAAATGCTACTCATCCCTCTAAGTAGAGGAGCTACTAAGTAAAGCAAACTAAACAAAGAGTTTATCTTCAATGAAGAATAAGTGAATGATTTTCCACTCTTCACGGCTTTGGTAAAGCTCTAGAAAAGTGGAAGAGTTTCACTCTTCTAAAAAAGAAGGATGCTCAAGCAATAGAAGTGAAATACATGAACAATAAAAGTAGAAGAAAGCTAGTTACTTTTGGAGGGTTTTCACCACAACCAAAAGATGAACTATCTCTCTTGATACTTTGTAAATAAAAGCAAGTACAACTACACAGAGAGTCTAAGCCTCCATCATGGTTGTCACAACATGAATGTAAAAACTAAGCATAAGTAAATAAAAGACTTCAACTACAAGGGGAGTCTAAACCTCCATCATGGTTGATATAAATGCAAAATGAAAACATAAACCTAAAAATGTTCAAGAACTAGATTACTAAACACTCTCTTACTTTACAAGAAAAAAGGATTGCTCCCCTTTTACTCTCCAAGAGCCAGAATGCCCTTTAAGCTCCAAACATGGGAGTATTTATAGGCAAGGAAGGGCAAAAAGGGGGGGGTGGAGGAGTAGTATTTTTCGCCCAAGTCCAAGTGAAAAGCCAACAAATCTGTAGCCAATCAGTAGGGGACATTCGAACGTGATCTGGCATTCGAACGTTGAGTCTGTCTTTTCTTTAAGGACATTCGAACATGAGATGTCGTTTGAACGTTGTCTACGTCTTTGCTTTGAGGGCGTTCAAACGCTAGATGGGGTTCTAATTCCTTCCACTAAAGTGGCATGTGGTCTCTGTGATGGTCACTTCCATACGTCTTGAACAACTTTGACCTTATACTCAGCAACTTGGTCCTCAGTCACTCAAGACAACATTCGAACTTGGAGTGGCGTTCGAATGTTGTACTCAAGTACTTTTGTTCTGTGGTTTTTTATTCTTTACTACAACATACCAGGTTCCAGTGGTGTAGTCTTCTTAGGATTCCTGAGTACGTTCAAACGTGAGTTGGCATTTGAACATGGTACTCAAGTACCTCAGTATTTTCCCTTTGTTGACTACAACACGCCATGTCTCAACAGCTGATCTTGGCAGGATTTCAGAGGACGTTCGAACGTGGGTTGACATTCAAACATTCTTGGTTTGTCCCAACCTTTTGGAATTTTATTGCCTATTGTGCTGGTGTTACATTCAAGTGTGATTTTTGTTGTTCTTGAGCCTTTGTTCACTTTAGGACCTGAAATGTCATTACTTAAACTCCATCAAAGTACAATTAGTCCAAAAAGGCATAGTAAAAATGTTAACTTTATGCCCGAATCAGTATGCATACTTAGGATGGGATGGTAATGGCTTCAACTCCAAGATGGGTTCTTGTTCATTTGATGAAAAAAATTTCTTGACTTGGTGTGGAAGTTTCTCAAATATAGGGGTCCATTTTACCACCCTTTCAAGCTCTTTGGCTCCTCTTGCACATCAACCTCTTCCTTTCCCTCTTTTAACATGCCAAGCAACTCCAAGTGCTCCTCTACCAAGGTGTCAATCCTATTGACATCATGCACTTCCACATCATCTCCCAGTTGTTTACTCAAATTGAACACATTGAAGTCCATAGTTATGCTCCTGAAAGTAAGCTTCATAAGACCATTCCTACAATTAATAACAACATTAGAGGTAGCAAGGAACAGTCAACCTAATATAATAGGGATTTGGGAACAAGGATTTTCAACAGGGTGTGTCTCAAGCACAATAAAATCGATAGGAAAATAAAAGTTATCCACTTGAAACAAAAAATCCTCAACCACTCCCTTCGGTGTTCAAATGCTCTAATCCGCCAACTAAAAAGTGATTGAAGTTGGAGTTGCTTGTACACTGAGTAAGGTAGGAGGTTGACACAAGCCCCTAAATCAAGAAGTTCTTGTTCCACCCGAAAATTCTCTATTGTGATGGCAATGATAAGGCAACCGGGGTCTTTAAACTTTGGTAGGGTGTTCGTCCTCAAGATTGAGCTCACTTGCTTGATGGGGGATGCCTTCTTGTGGACATTGAGTTTCCTCTTTACTATACACAAGTCCTTCAAAATCTTTGCACATGATGGAATTTGTTTTATCACGTCAAGGAGTGGAATGTTGATTTTCATCTGCTTAAACATTTCAATTATATCAGAATACTTAGCCACCTTGACAGGTGGCTTCAAATGATTGGAAAAAAGGGGCAAGAATAGGGGATGCATGTACACTTTCATCAACCACTTTCTTTTTCTCACTCACCTCACCCTCCTCTTGGTCTCTTTTTCTATTAGCAATATGGCCTTGGGTGAGACCTTTGGCACAATGATCTTATCAATTTGTTTGCCACTTGGAAGGGTGGTGACCAACTTAAGTTGCTCACAACTCTCCCTTATGGGCTCCGATGACTCAACGACATGTTGACCTCTAAGGTTCTCTTGGGTTGAGCGGAGAATTTTCCCTTCTCTTGTTGTGATGTCCCCATAGAGTTTGTCAACTTAATGAGTTGAGTCCTAATGTCATTAAAAGTTGTGGCATTTTGATTATTGATGGCGGTTTGGCTTTGGATGAAATTATACAACACATCCTCAAAATTCCTCTTATGGGGAGGTTGGTAGGCGGGAGGATTGGATGGTCCTTGGCAAAGATTTTGTGAAGGTGGACTTTAGGAGAAATTTTGTGGGCGTAGATTTTGTAAATAGCCTTACGAATTAGATCGGGGGTATTGGGAGTTAAACGCTTGACCTTGGCCTTGGTATTGATATTGCTTAGGAGGCATGGGAAGTGTATATGCATTAGACCCATGAGAAATGGGATTCTCATTTCTCCAACTAAATTTCAGGTGATTACTCCAACCCAAATTGTAAGTGTTTGAGTGAGGGAAAAAAGATTGTCTCATTTGATTAAAGGCATGAACTTGCTCGTGGTACACTTCCTTAAGCGCCGAAATGTTGGGGCACTCCGATATGGAAAGCTCCACACTCTCACAAATTGAGCAAGACTCCTCGGTCTTTGAAACATTAGACATCTCGTGCCTCCTATTGACCTCAAGACTCTCAACATTCCTAGACAACTTGGTAATTTTGGCAAACAATTCTTCCTGGTCTCTCAAGTCATACATCCCTCCCCCCTGTGCATGATTACTACCTTGAGGAGAAAACCTCGGTACATCGGTGGGATCCATGATATCCCATGATTATGCATTTTGTGCCAATGTATCAAAGTTTTCTAAGGCCTTATCGGAGTCTTTATTCAAAAACTCCCTATTACACATCATATCGATGAACAATCGATGGCCTGATGTGATTCCTTCATAGAATAAACTCACAAATTGTCATGGTTTAAAGCCATGGTGTGGAATGGATTGTAGTAATTCGTTGTAACGATCCCAACATTGGTAGAATTGCTCTTTGAACTTCTCCAAAAAGTTTTGAATTGCTTTTTGAGAGCAGTGGTTTTACGCACCAGAAAAAAATTGTTTAAAAATCGGAGAGCATTTGAGTCCAAGATGTTATGGATCGGGGCTTCAAGGAATTAAGCCACCTTTTTTCCTTATCTTTCAGGAAGAAGGGGAACAATTTTATTCTAGCTATGTCTTCCATACCATGATTAGTGAGGAAGGTTGCAACTATTTCCTCAAACTTCTTTATGTGCAAATAAGGTTTCTCCTTTTCAATTCCATGGAATGTAGGAATAGTTGCAACATCCCTAGCTTAACTAGGAAGTCATGAGCTTGGACCGGTAATAGAATACATGAGGGTGTAGTGCTTCTTGTAGGTTGAAGGTAATCCCTCATTGACCTCGCTGGAGGGTCAATTTAGATGTTGTTTCCTTCATTCACAGGAAAGGAGAATTGCATTCGTGAATAAGGCATTCTAGTGTCTTGCACTCGCCTACCCTTTGAATGTTTGAATTTGCACCTACATTCTCAAAATTGTCACCTGCATCCTCGGGTGGGTCTTTGTTAATGTTCATGTTATGACCTAATGGTTGTCTAACTAATTGATTTTGTTCATCCTATCTCCACATACAACAAACTATCTACAAATATAAATGTAAACAAACAAAAGTATATATAAGGGGCAATGTACCTCAACTCATGATGAACATCACGAGACTTACCTCTGTTGTTCGAAAATCAGAGACTTCCGAAAGAATATTCTTGTCAATTTCTATTCCACTCCTTAGGGTGGTGATAGACTTGATTTCTTCCATAGTACCTTGGTTTGCATTAGATACCTCAACACTATGTTGACCTTTAGGATTCTCCTGAGGTTGTGCTATAAATTTACCATTTCCTTATTGTAAAACCTCAAACAAATTTTTCAGCTTAGTAAGTTGAGTTCTGATGTCACCAAAGGTTTGTGCATTTTGATTATTGATTGCCATTTGACTATGTATAAACGGATGTAGTGTGTCCTCAAAACGTTGTTTATGAGGGGTAGATGCATGTTATTGACCCTGGGGGCCAAACCTTATTGAGGCAGGTTTTGAGAAAACTATTATGGTATATGGTTAGGATAATAAGAACTTATAGATGGACCTAGACTAGAAAAGTTTTGGTTTTTTTAGATGGGATATCAAATGACATAAATGCATAAGGTGTAGAAGTGTTGTCATTCCTCCCACTAAAATCAGGACAATTCTGCCACCCAAGATTATATGTGTTTGAATACGGAGAAGATTACTACTTTGGTTGATTAAATGCATTGACTTGTTCATGCAACACTTCTTTAAAAGCCGGTATGGTAGGGCATTCCTGAGTGGAATGCTCACTTGCATCACAAATGGTACATAGCTCATCAAACTTAGGTACACTATTTACCTCGTTGACTCTTTTCACCTCTAAGTCTTCCAATTTCCTATATAATTTAGCAATCTTAGCATGTAACTCATATTGGTATCTTAATACGTATTTACCTCCCCCGGTCGATTGATATGCATTAGATGGCTTTGATCTCCCTGTAGGACTGAAAATGTCCCAAGATTGGGCATTTTCTACCAAGGTATCAAAGTAATCTAATGCCCTATCTAGGTCTTTGTTCAAAAATTCACCATTGCACATTATATCAATGAACTGGTGACGTGCAGGGGTAATTCCTTCATAAAAGAAACTAACCAATTACCAAGGCTCAAATCCATGATGTGGAACTGAGTTTAACAAATCTTTAAATCTTTTCCAGCACTCATAAAATTGTTCATGTTCTTTTTCTAAAAAATTTTTGAATCAATTTCCTCAAAGATGTAGTTCTATGCACCAAAAAAATTTCTTTAAAAACTCATTTTGAATATTTGGCCATTACCCAATCGATCGAGGTTTCAAAAAATTAAGCCAAGTTTTTGCCATATCTTTCAAAAAAAATGGAAACTATTTCATCCTAGCAACTTTCTCATGCACATTTTGATCGAGAAATGTTCCAACCACCTCCTCAAATTCCTTAATGAGTAGATAAGGATTTTCCCTATCCAATCCATGGAATTGAGGCAATAATTGATTCATTCCTAGATTGACAACAAATGTATGGGCTTGAATAGGAAATATGATGCATGATGGTGAAACATTCCTTGGGGGCTGAAGATATTCCCTCATTGTTCTTTTAGGGTGAACCAATGGGAGAATATTTGTAGGATTTCTAGGATTTTTCCCCTCTCTAGTTTTTTAGCCTCGTTCAAATTTATGTCATCCATATTTATATGTCACCTAGGAGCCATACATAGATCAACACCGATTCCATTTTGACAACAATAATTAATAAAGTTGCTAGGATGAAATAGCATTTGGACTAACAATAATTAAGAATTATTGTTAGTCCTTAAGAATTCATTAATTATTAACAATATGGACTCTCTGGTGCATAGAAACTTTATTCATCCGAGCAATTCTAGCAACTATATTCTTAAGAGTATATGCATACTCTTAAGAATTCATTAGTTATTGTTAATCCTGGGAACTTTATTTATCAATATGGACTCTCCGTATGAACTCTCTGTATTAACCTTCTTGTTAATCCTTAAGAATTCATTCACTATAATCAAGCATTTGGACTCTTAATGTTAATTCATCCGAGGTTGTACTCAAACGTGCTCGAGCAAAAAATATTCAACAAAAACCAAGTTTATACACTATTGTACCTTCAAAGATAGGAAATAAGAACTAGAATGATAAGCATTTGGATTGTATAAATGATCTCCAAGCATTACTCATGCCAAACAAACTCGTCGACGAGAAGTCAAAGTGGTCACTTAACAACTAATTTTCAAAGTTAGTTTTTCCTTTCTACAAAGATTTTGAATGGTTAGAAATCATTAGAAAATTACTATACTTGATTATAAATGAGATTCATCCCTTGGATTAGGCCAAAACTTAGCCAAAGATTAAAGCCCATCAAATTGAATTTAGTAATAAATAACATGTAAAACATAGTAGAAGAAACAAGATTGCAAGAAATAACTTCCACTAGAATAGCTCCAAAACACTAAGTTTAAATACAAGAACAATCCATACAAACAAGCATTGAAAGTGAAAAAAGAAAACTTCTCCGTAACCTGGCAAATCCTTACAATGTAGAACTTCAAGCAAAACTTAAACTTAACTCCTAAGGTTCTAAGACAAAAAAAAAAAAAGCTAAGAATCCCTTCAATGTGTATAAGTCTATGTATATATCATTGTCCTCCTTTCATTAGCCAAAGTGAGTGGCATGGTAGATCGATGTTTCTCTGAAGAAGCTTCTCCGCCCGGGTAGTCCAATGGAAATGCTCCAATGAAAACTTGGAGGTGCCAACGACCCATAGGAATCAAGCTCATGGGGATTGGTAGCCACCCCATTACTGTAGGAATAAATATGGCTGACCCCCATAGACGAATCACATTACAAAAAAATTTATGTTGTAGCTGACTTATATTCAACTGGTTCAAGTCTTCCTTGAACCGGTTGAAGCACTCTCAATATCTTGCTTTTATGATTCTCTAATCAATCAGTTGATAGTGATGTTGTTCAATCAGTTTTATAGGCTCACAGTAATTTGCACTTTTCTAAAGTTTCTCTAATCAACAAGTTGATAATGAGCTTCAATTGGTTGAAATGCTCACAATATCTCAAATGGTCCTAGTATCACCAAAAAAATCTTTGATCAACCGGTTGAAAGTGATGTTCAACTAGTTGAAGTCTTTTCTACAGCCTGGTGAACCAACTGAAGTCCAACCGATTGGTCTTATTTTTCCTCAATTGTCTACTACAGACCTTTATGATGTATCTCCACTTTCTCCTTAAGCTTTTTAACATTCTTTTCATTGCTCCTCATGCGCCTACTGACAAGCCAAATTCAATGGAATGCCTATCAATCAACTACATAAAATGAATGGATTATATTACAAAATATGAAATATTAAGTGCCAAACAATTGATATTTACATAAACTTCACAAAATTAGCCAATTATAATACATAATCTGGAAAAACATATATGAGAACACCCTTTAGTGCTCAATAGGACAAGTTTTTGTTGGATTTCTAGGTTAAAAACAATTAGGGATTGTTATTTGCTTACTTGCATTTGGCTAAAGTGGTTTCTAAATACTTAGGGATTAAAATTGGGTAAGGTTGATGAGTTAGGCACTATAGACTGCCCTCTGGTCACTGTTAGGCCACTCGAGTGGTCTATAGATATATCGAGCAGTCCTCAGATGACTCAAGTTGTCTTTGCTCCATTTATTTGTTTTGAACCAATTTTTTATTCCAATGATAACCTATATAAAGGGTAAGTCTTTCCAAGCTAGGGTAAACTTATATGAGCTAGAAAAGACCAAATCCTTTTTAGAGAGTTTCAACAACAACCCTAAATCTCTAAAATCCAAAAGGCAAAACCATCTTGATCCTTCCTATTCAACTTCATGTATTGGAGAAGAAGATCAAGCTTAGTGATCAACAAAACTCACATCGGAGTGTGCATACCAAGTATCTTGGGTGTGGCCTAGAAGATTGGTCGAGGGACCTAGATGGTTCATTATGGTGAGTGCGTCCAAGTGAAGCTACTTAAGACTCCGGTACTAAATCTGAATGAGAGGTTTGCAATAGAAATGTGCATCCAACTATGGGAATTGTTGTGGTAGAAGACTAGATTACTTATAAATTGACTTTTAGTTTAGTTAGTCAGGCTCTAGGTGAACCGGGATCGGTTCTGCTATTTTTCCCAAGAAGGGTTACCATATCTATAAATTACTTGTGTTGTGGATGACTTTTACTACTTTACTTTTCATAAACACTTGCAATAGCACACAGGCATACGATGTGTTTGATGGAATAATTGTTTAAAGTCTCTATTTGATATATTCATTGACTGAATTTTGTGAATTGTTGGATTATTGGTGGGATCTGAGGGGTAAGTGATTGGATTGGTGTAATGCCCCGGTCTCCCGAGGACGTTATTTGATATAAATACACCCAAATAAAAAATAACAAAAGTGTAAATTATCCCAATAAAATTATAATTATCAATATAATCTCCAAATATAGATACATCTCTCGATTTCACTATCACAAAATTATATCAGGATGTGCTCATCTTTATATTCTCCAAATATCTCAACCTAATCATTCCTCCAAGATCAACCTTAAAAATGTAAAATAAAGCAAGGAAGTATATAATATGACGATGAATAATATGCTCAAGGAAATTAAATACTTAATAAATTAATTATCACAAAGTATCTCAATCAACAGATACAAATCAACATATTCCTATTTGCATATTACACGTCATGCGAGATCTAAATGCAAATCTAGCACCTCACCAATCATCTCACCTCAACCCGATCCCACGGGTTTATTGGCTGCCAATGCATCGAACTATTGGCTATCACAATCCCGTCTCAATCTACACAAAATATGATCAATGAGATAAGTATATTCAATGATATTCAATCAGAATTCCAAAAATAAGGTTATCATAAGATGGAATACAAATCAAAGGATAGTCAAGAAAATACTCTTTGCAAAGAGAACATGTTGTATACAACCTTGTACCTCATTATTATCCCACTTCACATATTTGAACGGCACTGTGTAAACTCCCCATCCTAGACCCCAACTCTCTGTTTCTTTCTCTCTCTCTCTCTCTCTCTCTCTCTCTCTCTCTTAGTTTTTCTTCAGCAGAAAGGGATTACATACTTCTTCTTTCCTTAACTACTTTATGCATACTCTTATATATACATATATACATGTGTGCACAAGACAAGTGCACATGGCCTGGCATGGTAGGGTTATTATTTCAATAATCTTAATCTTATTATTTTATTATTATATTTTGTTCTTCCTTTATTCTTTCTATATTTTATTCTTTGTTTTGTAAGTCATTCACATGGAATCATACTGATGAGCACAAAATAGTGCATATTTAACGGCCTCATTACATGCATTTTAACTCAACTTTGCATCTAAGTACTTAGAGTTAGCTGGAATTATGAATAATGTTAAATTTTTGATGTTGCAGGTAATTATAGCGTAAATCATGGATTTTAGAACCTTGCAACTATGTGTGGATGTGTGGTGAAGATATGGACACATTACTTGAGTATTTTGAGGCTTAAAATTGAATGAAATCAAGGAGGTATCGGTGCTTGGTTACATAGGCACCAGCACCCGCACTGTTTGGTTGCAATACCTCAGTTTTCCTCCTTTTTGACTATGATCCACTTCAAATATGAAGAGGTTCAAAACATGAAAGTTGTATATCTGGAGGTTATCTGTATTGTGTCAAAATTTCAGCTCAATCGGTCAATTGAATCAACATTTATGACAATTCTACAAAAACTGGTCTAAAACAAAGCGTACCGATACTCTTTAGTTACTGGTGTTTGCAGTATCGGTACTCAGTACTAGTACGCTGCCCAGAATACCTGACAATCATGCTCAACTTGCTTGGGGGTCCCACCATTGATTCTCCCACTTGTCCCCTGACATCCCTTACACATTTCAATGCCTTCTACACCCTAGTTGAAGACTTTGGAGGCAATGTCATTAAGGAGGATGGGAGAGAAGGGGGAAGCCATAATGGTTGCAGGCTAAGGCTCTCCAATGCATCAAATCACCTCCCATTGATGGGAGGCCTGTACAAAAGCTAGGAGAGCCTCAAGGACGAAAATGCATCGTCTCACACTCCATATATTCAGCATTCCACAAGAGTTTGAGGGTGGCTACCTAAGCTTAGGAGTAGTCCAAGGAAGAAGATGATGAATAGTAGATAGACAGCTTATGTTTTTGCATTTCTTCCATCCATTTCACTTGTAATCTTTTGTAAGGATCTTGTAAATTTCATTATTTACTTTTAATGTCATTTATTTCAAGTGTTTTGCAAGTTTAGTTATACTTTCTACATTTCACCATTGTTGTGTTAAGTTTTCTTCATTTCAAGTTTTAAAGTGGGTATTGAATATTTTTCTTCATAGTTTAAGATTTCTTGCTTTAAGTTAAGTTCCATGTTTCCTTTCTTCATTATGTCTCTTTACATTATGCATTTCTTTCTTGCTTTCATGAGTAGCTAGATTTCTAGTTAGCTAATTGAAGGGAGACCTCCTCTTGGATTTTTCATTTCAACTCATTTTCTTCCCTCCTCTCGGTGTACGATGGTCCGGTTTAACTGGGTTGAGAGTGGATGTGGTTGTGAGTCTTTGATATCCCGTAGGCCTAGTCACGGGTAATGCTTGGATCCTCACCACCATCTCGTCCCTAACTTCCCATGAATCAATCGTTAATCTAAGCACCATTGGAGAAAGGTTTCAAGTTGAGTTGGTATTCCCATTGGAATGACCTCTTTGGATTAGCCAACACTTGTTTTATTTCATTTCCATCAAAAACACAAATCATCAAACTCGAAATTCAAAATATTTTACATTTTTCTCTTTTTCACAAAATCACCTTCACACACTTGAACTTTCCTTCCCTGAGGAGAAGACCTTGGAATACTCATTCCAAGTAAAACACGATAAGCAAAAGACTCCTTGCACTTAGGGAGCACTTTTGTTCACACACGCATTTCATTTTGTACATTTCATTCATCCACCATTCCGTTACCCCATCTCTTGCATCATTCCGAGGAAGAGTGACACTCCCCCATTCCTATAAGCCATACACACATTGAGAGATGATGTTAAGAGGTTAGGGAATACAACGGAAAACATCAAGCACATATCCACCCCAAAATTTGTCATGCATTTATAGTTTTCTCCTCTTTTGCTTCATTAATTATAAATCTACCACGAAGTTTTAATATCTATTATGTTTTCTCCTCCACAAAACTCTACATATTTTCTTACTTAAATTCAATACTTGAAAAAATTTGAGATCTCACAATTGGTTAATTAATTGAATTCATTTATTAATCAACTATTCATTCATATGTTGGGTTGTTCTTGTGATTAAAAGGGGATTCAAATGGCTAATTGATTAATTTTTAATGATTCTCGATTAGGTTTAAATTTGTGATTGTCTGAGCTATAAGATTTTAATTAACCTATTCATTCCCCCCTATGTCTAGGTTGTGTCTAACAATTCCTCGTGTATAATTGAGTAGGAAGATCTTTCTCGTAAAATGATTGTCCATATCCCAAAATTTCATAAATAACTCTTGCAATTGTTTTTGAAAATATTTTTGAAACATAAAATGCTATTATGAAGACATAGATTGATTCATAATCATATCCTTGTTTAGCAACAACCCTTATCTCTCAATAGGGAAAGTTCTTGTTTGATCTTAGGCTTAAAAACTAGTAGGGATAATCATCTACTTGCTAGCCTATATCTAGAACGATCTCTGAAATAATTAAAAAATTTTGAGAAAGGCTGATTAGTTGAATAATGGAGACAACCCCCTTGCTACTTGAGCGGTCCGCACAAAGCTCAAGCTATTTCTACTCAAATAAACTGGAATTGATCCTCATTTCATTCCATAGACAACCACCCCCTCAAAACTCAAATGATCCCTTGTAAATTTGAGTTTACTTGCTGCGCAATTAAACTTTATTTATGAGGCATATATATAGGTATGCATTTTATCACTAGGGTAACTTTAGATAACTATTTAATAGCCTCTATAAGCCTCATCCTACATCTAGAGATTCAAGAGAAAACCCTAGGATACCTAAGTATTAAAAGGTCTAATCTATCTTGATTCATCTCATGCTAGACTTCTAAACCTTGAAGAAGGGAGAATTCTAGTGGAGCCCACCAAACCCACATAGGTGTGTGAAGGAGTAGATCTTGGGAGGAGTCCTTGAAGATCGAAACAGGAGAAGTCCGAATGTGAAGCTCGATTCTCAAATTGAAGCTAGTACTCAAGACCTTGCGTTCAAGACCTTGCGTTGGTGAATCCAAATGGAAGACACACAAAGAAAAACATCTAACCATGGAATTCAATAAGGTATAAGATTTTGGACATTGTAATCTTATTTTTAGTATAATGGATTAGGATTAGGTGGACCAATAGTGGTCCCGTGGTTTTTTTAGGAAAGTTTCCATGTTAAAATTTTTCTCTTGCCTTATTTTGCACACACATGTGCAATTCCTCTCACACACACACCATGTGTTTGATGATTAGATTGTTATTTCATATATTATCATCATTGTGGTTATTGAATTGGTGGAAAGTTTTTTGGAGGGATAAGGATGGTGGATTTGCATCTTTTGGTTGTGATTATTGAAGTAGGTTTTTTACGTCCACGCATTCAATCAAAGGGTTTGTTCATCAAAAAGGAGTTAATTGAACTTTAATTCATTAATCAATTTGGAATTGAGGTTAATAGCTATTATTGGGCATCGATTTCTGATTAAAGTATAAAGACCTATTCACCACCTCTAGGCCCTGAGTTGTCTAATTTGTAGATGAACAATTGTGTTGAGGATTACCAAAACACGTTTGTCAATCACAGTATTTATAATCGATCATGAATAACCTAAATTAGTTGTAACTTAAGGCATTGTTGCATATCGTTTGGAGTTATCGGCAAATTTATCTCAGTTACATGATGAATTTCATGTATCAATGCTTCGAAAATATGTAACTGGTCCCTCTTACTTCTTAACAATGGTGTTGGTAGAGCTAGAAAGTAATTTAACTTACATAGAAAAACTCATGGTGATCCTAGATCAATGAGATCAAGTGCTTTGAACGAAAGTCATACCATTGGTAAAAGTGTTGTGGCAAAATCAAGTAGTTGAAGGAGAGACATGGGAAACTGAGGAACTTATGCGAACAAAATATCCTCACTTATTTCAGAATGGTAAGTCGAATTTCAGGGATGAAATTCCTAAGAGGGGAAAAATTATAAGACTGAATACGCATGATGAACATATAAATATTTATTATAAGCATATTCACATGTGATATGTGTGTGTATGGTTGGTAACCATTATTTAGTTAAGAATGTTGATATGAGATCTGAGCCCATGCGATTGATAGTTTGATATTTAGGGAGAGCATATGAATGAGGTATGAGAATTAGTGGGATTGAATGACAATAAGAGGAATTCTTTTGTTTAAGTGTGGAAAATTCAATAGGTATGTTTGCATATGATATGATTTTATGTGGAATTAAATGGGTGGCAAGCCTATGATATCCACTCAATGTTTGCAAAAAATGTGGTAGGTTATGCAAGAACTAGATTAAAGGCTAGCAATATAAATTTAATGGGGTATAAATACTTTGGATATACTCATATATATATATATATATAAACATATACATATATTGAGAGAGAGAGAGAGAGAATATGTGTGTCTATATATATGCATACAAGTGAAAAAGTGGATATATACATATGTTATGTATATATATATATAAGGAATGTACAAATGTTAAATATATATAGAGAGAGTTAAGGATATATATGCAATGATGGAATTCTCCACTGAGGGAAACATGCAATAGATATAACTACATGCAAAAGGATGAGATTTCCACTAAGGGGAATGAATCGTTGGGATTAAGAAGGAGGGGGAGATTGGCGGATAAAGAGGGGGAAGGGGAGGAGAACCCACTAACGCATGTAATGCATGTATGGAGAAATATAAATGGGGGAAATGAAAAAAAAAACAACAAGGGAAGACTCTTTCTCTTTAGCAAGTCTCGGCCAATGAAAAGAAACAAAAGAAAGAAGAAGAAGAAAAAGGAAACAAAGACAAGATTTTCCAAGACTTAGAAGTGTCGACTGGGGGGAGGGACAAGGCAAAGGTGGAAAGCTAGTGGTGGTGCTTGGTGGTGTAGGAAGTGGGTACAAAGTCAAGTCATATAACCTACTCTCCTCCTAAAATGTATAGATACAACTTTAGTATATGCATTTTAGGTATTGCATGTAGATAAAGTATGGTGTTTTATGTTTTTTGGGTGTTGCTTGTGTTAAAGTGTGATGTTTAGTATGAATTTTAGGTGATGCATGAATGATTTACCATAATGCTTGTGTGGGTGCACTAGTAAAATTAGTGTTGTTGCATGAAAAATAAAAAAGTGAAATTGTTGTATGTGGGTTAAATTTTAGTCAATAGAGATTGTAGTTTGAAATTTTATGAATTGTTCTTGAATTCTTATGAAATCCTTGGGTATAAGTAATTACAATAAAGCATGCAATATTATGATTTTATAGGAAATTATGCAAATTCAAGTATACTTTTGTTACTATAATTTTATGAGAAAAGTTTCATTTGGTTATAATTGATTCGAGTAGGTAATTTTACTTGTTGTGAATAGATTATTTCATGTGACTCGAATTGATTATTAAACTACTAGTTTAATCGATTTGATTAGATAACATTACTTAGTGTAGATTAATTATTTAATTTGACTCGATATAATAACTAAAATTGGTTCGAATAAATCCATTTGAGTGAAAGCGGTATTATTTATTAATACTCAAATTGAATTGTAAATGTTGGGTGCTAGGTTTGGAGATGGGCGCTACAAAGAATGCTACACAAAAAGCTCCAGTGGAGGGATCATCTGCGAGATAGTATTTTTCACAAGGTAGGTGCATTAACCTACGTTTTCTTTATACATAAATATTTAAGTATTGTTTGATTTCTTATCTTATGAGTTCTGTTGTGACTCAAATGAATTGAGTGTCGTAGTATAGTGATGGATATGAGTTGTCTATATGACTTATAGAAAGAAAAGCTAAGTGATTTGAGACTCTATACAATGGGTGTCTATGTGACATAAATTGTTTGTGCAGTATTCATGTTGGGGCCTAAGGGTTGTCTAACTAATCTATTATGGTCATCCCGTCCCCACATACAAAACACTATCTACAAATGCAAATACAAGTAAACAAAATTATATTCAAGGAGCAACGTACCTCAGTCCGTGATGAAAATCATGAGACTTACCTTTGTTGTCCGAAAATCACCTTCTAAATTCAACGCTTTACCTTACCTGGCAACAGCGCCAAACATGCTTGGTTTGTTTCCTCGTATGCCCTAATCTCCAAACATCACCCTTAAATTTTTATATGGCTATTGTGTGTAGGTGAGTGTCACTCTCCCTCAGAATGATGCGAGAAATGGGGCAAACGTGTATGTGGAATGAAATGTGTGTGTGAACAAAAGTGCTCCCCAAGCGCATAGAAACTTTCGAGTGTCGTGTTTTACCTGTAATTCATATTCAAAGGTCATCTCCTCAGGGAAGAAAAATGAATTTTGTCGAAGGTGATTTTTTTAAAATGGAAAAGTAAAAAAATCTTTGATGTTTGAGTTTTTGTGAATTGTGTTCTTGATGAAAATGAAATGAAACAAGTGTTGGCTAATTCAAAGAGGTCATTCCAATGGGAATCCCAAATCAACTCAAAACCTTCCTCCAATGGTGCCTAGATGTTTGATTGATCGTAGAAAGCGAGGGACTAAAATGGAGGTGAGGATTTAAGCATACCCCGTGACAAGTCTACGGTATATCAAGAATTTATAACCACATCCACACTCAATCTAGTCAAACTAATTCATCGTACACTATGAGGAAGAATAAAAAAAAGTTTGTTTAGCATACCCAAGAGGAATTCTACCTTGGATTAGCCAACTTAAAGCTTAGCTACTCATATTTAATGAAAGAACATTAATGAAGTAAAGAGACATTGTGAAGAAATGAAGATTGAAACTTGGTTTAATGCAAGAAATCTTAATCTATGAAGAAAAACATTCAATATGCATTTTAAAACTTGAAATGAAGAAAACTTAATACAACAATGGTGACATCCAAAAATGTAGAACTAAACTTGCAATGTGCTTGTAATAAATGGCATTAAAGACATTAAATGAAGCTTACACAAGTCTTACAGAGGATTACAAGTGAAATGGATGAAGAGAATGAAAAATTTTAAGCTTTCTCTCTCAAAACTATGTCTTCTACCTTGGAGTTTCTCTCTCTACAATGCAATACAATCTACATAATGCTCTAAGATACATGTATTTTTGTCCATGAAGCTTGCTATAGGTGTATAACAAACCTCCCATCCATAGGAGGCTGATTGGATGGCTTTGGACAAGCTTAGCCTGCATCTCCCTAGCTTTCCTCTTCCCTCTCCTTCCATTAACGCCATTGCCTTCAAGGTCCAAGCATGGGTGTTGGAAGGCATGTAGATGTGTAAGGGATGTCAGGGAAAATTTGGGAGAAGTATAGGTGGGGCCTCCAAATGACAAAGCTTGAGTTATAGGCTATTTGGGCATTCTGGGCAAAACCTTCTGGAAGGTCGATGGAAACCTTCGGGAAGGTTTGTGCAGGAACAGTTAACGCAGCATTCCAATAAGCAAAACCTTCCGAAAGGTCGATGCAAACCTTTCGAAAGGTTCATTTCAGTAGACAAAACCTTCCGAAAGTTTTTAGCATTGAACAGGCAGACCAAGTATAAATCTTCTGGAAGGTTTATAACCAAACCTTCTGGAAGGTTGTCTTCCAAATTGCATTTTTGTTTTTGTTTCTTCACCTTCCAATCCTTCCTTTAAGCTATCCCCTTATTTTTATTGACTTCAAACACTTCAATGGGAGCTTAACTCAATCCATTCACATCTTTTCACCTACATTTACACAAAACTCCATTAAAGAGAAGATTAAGCGCATTTCTCCCCCAAATTCACAACAAACGAGAGTATAAAAGGGCATAACACACAATATATGCAATATTTTGTGCTAATCAGCAGTTAAAATTGTCACACCCCCACCCCGGATCACATAAGGTGAGCAGCAGACCGGCCACCAAAGCCTTAACCAACAATCCCTGTGCATAGTTAATGCAAAATACAGCGGAAGACAAAAAATAAAGTGATCCTTTTCACCGGCCTAATGAATACTAGAGAAATAAACTAACATCACCGATATTATTACTAAACTCATGTAAAACAATAATTAATCCATAAGGTTCACTACTCTAAGCAAAAATAATATTGTTCTCAAAACAATCGAATACTTGTCTCAAAACTATAAAAAAATATTTATTCATGAAGACCTACAATAAAATAAATCTTTGATTCTTCTAATCCCTTGTCTATTCAAGGACTTAATCCTCCTCCTGATCCTCACCTGAAAAATGTTAAATATTTGGGTGAGCACAAAGGCCCGTGAATAGCAACCACCTCTAATGAGGTTTGAAAATAAATCCCACATTTTATATACACAGAAATAAACTTTGTTATATACATAAATATAATAAATTGTACCCCAATCCCTTTCACATAACCATGTAAACAAAATGATCTCATGATCATAATAATTTTATAAAAGAAAAAACATTTATAGCTCAAAACACTCACACACACATTCAGTCCCAAATACACTTGTCAAATCATGTTTGTTACCACTAGCCTGGTATACAATCTCGTTGCCATTTAGACCTAATAACCCAGTCCCCTTCTCATAAAACATGATTTCAACACACACTAAAACTGTTGTTTTAGTCCCATCGCACACAAAATTTCTCTTTCATCACCAAAATCATTTAAGCAATAATATAAAATCATCTCATAAGTTTTACAAATTCACATGTGTAACAATTCACAATTGCAAAAATATTTAATTGCAACCCCAAACATCAACATATATCATATATATATATATATATATATATATATATATATATATATATATATATATATATATATNATTCACATGTGTAACAATTCACAATTGCAAAAATATTTAATTGCAACCCCAAACATCAACATATATCATATATATATATATATATATATATATATATATATATATATATATAATTCACACACATGCACCCACAATTTTAATATAGAAAATCCTCCCAAAAGAAGTAATAAACTACTCACCTTAATTTCCAAAATTTAACTCAAAGCACTCTTTCTCAACATCAATGCAATCACCACCTAATTCAAAATAACATGTAACGATCAATCCATATTTCTAACTTCGTTATTTCGTGATTTTATATTTAATTTACATATTTTCTACTCTTTGATATATACTTAATATATCCTTTACATATAAACATCCTTTCTAATACGAGGGAATAGGATATGGAAATATTTTGGGCTATTCAAAAAAAGTTTCTAAAATTTTGGGGTCAAATTATAATTTTTAAAACTTTTGAGGTCAAAGTATAATTTCTTTAAAAACGAATTTTCTGTCTTCGGGGCTGCCATAAATTTTCCAGAATTCTGTTCTTACAACTTACCAAGTAAAAAAAGTACTTAAAATTAAGTTCAGAAGAATAAAGGGGTCAAAATGAAACTCTTTAAAATTAAAAGGGAGTTTTCTATAATTTATGGATTGGTCTTCTTCTACCTACGGTCATCCAGGTTGTTTGTTCTGCCACAACAATTTCAAACCCTTTTCTTTTCTTTTCTTTTTCAACCTATTGATTAGCCAACTATAAGTCTAAATTCAATTTAATAAATTTCAATAATAATAAACGATTACTATGAAACTCATTTTGTATATGTGTATATGTACATATTACACAATATCATTATCATCAACCTAATATCATGTGATTGAATAAACTATAAAACCCATAAAATAAATAATAAACTCACCTTTAAATGACTTAATCCACTTGTCTTCTTCCTCCTTCTTTCTTTTCTCTCTCTTTCCCTCTTTCACGTTATTTTTTTTTTCTTCTTTGTTCATAGGATAGCCTCCGCTACAAGCCTTCTCACCAAAAAACCCTACAACCTAAATATATTTTTATATATATAAGGGTTTAACCTATCCAACAATACTACCTTATTTAAACTACATGTATAAGAGTCCTAATAGGTCTCTAGGTAAGACTTTTTATTAGAGATATATTAGTCTTTTTTTTTAAAATTATTTTTATCCTTATATATATATATATATATATATATATATATATATATATACTCCTCGGTAGCCAATGCACCAAAATAATATAATAATTTTTTTTTTTTGGGTAATTACAAAGACGTCTGAGTAACGAAATTTAATTGTTAGGATGGATTATTTACGTGACTGAAAATAAATTAAGTGTTTCGAGTCATCGTCATGACTGAAATAAGTTATGTGCAAGATTTGTCTAAGTTACGAGAACTAGAGTTAATGTTGTGCTATGAGTCATCTAGAAGATGAACAAAATAAAATTTTATTATTGTTTGAATTGTCTGAGTGATGAACAATACTTAAATGATGATATATCTTGTGATGTATGTTACCTAGGTGGAAAAATGGTTATCTCTGTGTGAGACCGTAGATCAATGGGATAGGATCTCGGGATAACATTACAGGACTGCAATTAATAGATTCATAGAAATGAATAAGTGTCTTGTTATTTTCTTTGCTCTATTTGTGAGATACCACTGAGAGCTCATTAAAAAATTTCCTTAAAATCTTTTCAGCTCAAAAATCTGTACACAAGCATGAAGTCCACTACCAAAGCTAGAGGTCCAGTTAGGAGTTGTCGGAACAAAAAAAAAGGGCTTGTGTTAGATTTTTATTTCCTTTTGGCTTTTTAAATAACTTAAGTGTTTATTTTCAATGTATAAACGAAACCTTAACGATATTTTGGGATATGAATAGTTTGTATGGTAGCAAGTCGTGTGCTTGCACTCATGTGACCTTTATTTAATGGGTGGACTATGTTATACAATTTTACCAAGGTTGGCACTTAACTATTATGTGTCATGTTTAAATTATATTTTTAGTACAAAAGTCTTAAATATTATGTGTTATGCCTAAATTATATTTTCAGTATAAAAGTCGGAACAGGGTGTTACATACGGTACCTCCGTTATTGAACTAGCTTCAAGGAGTTTGAACACCTCTTCCTTGATTGCTTTATTTTGTTCTGGGGTGAAACTTTTGCTGCTTCTACCAGACAGGCTTGGAGGTCATGTTAACATTCAATCAGTGCACCACAACCAATGGGTCAATTCCTGTCATGTCTAACTACTTCCAAGCGAAAACATCACTATTATAGCGTAGGAACACTACAAGTAGTAGTTTGAGAGTTTTCCCAAGCATTTTTCCAATGAAGGTAACCTGCTCTAGTTGGTCTCCAATTTGGATGGGCTCAAGGTCTTCAATAGAATGGGGGCACTCTTCCTCATCTATATGATCTAGAGATCCTATCTGCAATGCTTCTTGTTATTGCTTCTCCACATAGAAGCAATGTAGCATTCCTGAGCTGCTATTTGGTCGCCCCGTACCTCACCCACTCTTGCTTTGGTTGGGAAAGCACAACATGAGGTGACATGTTGATGGTACTTCCATCATTAAGTTGAGACTTGGTCAGCCCAAAATGACATCATAAGTTGAAGGGCAGTCTAACACAAGAACATTCGTCATGATGGTGGTTTGATGAGGAGCTTGTCCAGTTGTGATTGCGATGACTAGCTCCTAGCAGATAAGCCTTCTCCCATGAGAATCCAATCAAGGAGCAATGACATGCACCAATTGTTCCCTACCTATGTTTAGCTTGTCGAAGGCATGGGAAAATATGATGTTTGCTGATCTCCCACTATCTATCAAGACCCTTATCACCAAATAGTTAGCAATAGTGAGGGCTACCACCAAAGGGTCATCATGCATGTGTTGAATTCCACTAAGTTCTTTATTATAGAATGTGATTGGCGGTCTTACACTTCCTGAATTTACCAAGCTGACTTTGTACTCAAATTTTACTTTGTGAGCATGAGTTTTCCTTATAGAGCTAATCTCCCTGCCTCTAGCAAACCCTATAGATATCACTCTAACCTCTCTAATGGGTTGTTGGTGTAGTGATTCATATCGGTTGGTTTGTGCCTCTGCCTTTTCCTAATGTCTATGCTCCATGTATCTCCCAAGGTGTCCTTTCTGGATGAGATCCTCTATCTGGTCCTTGAGGATTTGACAATATCCTCACTGGGGTGAGTTTGCATCTTTCCTTGCCATTTAAGGACCCTTTAATCTTGAATATGAAAGAGAATCTGCTCGACCAGGGTGTTCAATGGTGTGTACCTATGAGCCTGCTCGTTTGGAGAGTAGGGGCCCAAGCGATCTCTTGCTCTTTACTTGATTCTGAATTGGTGCACCCAAGTACAAGTGATCAAGTGTAGTAATTACTTGGTAGTCCGAGGCCGATCCTCAGGGATTGAATAGACGACAGATTGGTAAAAAAAGAAGAACAGTATGGTGATCATTTGAAAAATGGAATTGTTTTAATTTAAAGGAAATTTCTTATTGGAAAAAATTACTCTTTAGTGTCGGGATCAGGGATTGTTTATGCACATCAAATATTATATATATGTAATTATATTTTGTCTTAGTTGACTTTCAACATTAGTGTAACCAATCGAAATATATAACTTTGAAAATCAAGAGTCGATTAATACGAAAATATGAATTTAAAATCTAGTTTTATAAACGCACATGGAATTATAAAAATTACTCATACCAAGAAATCAATCAAGTTCATAAGTAATCAAATACATATACATAGTACAATACTTTGCTAGAAATCATTCATTCAATCTTTAAACAATAAAAGATAAATTATTTAATAATAAAAAATAATTTCATAAACAATAATATAGACGTACAATCGCAATACCCTACCCTAACTAAAAAGTAAAAAGAGAACTATTCACAAGACAAGGGTATTCTTCTAAAAAAGCTAGGAAAAAAAATTAAGGACCAAGATGGGAACAATAGCCCACCTCTAAATATTTATAATGAGAGGATACACACGGTATTTTTGGATTTTCTTTTACAATCAAACTCCTACTAGGTCAAGACGTATGCAGTGGACGTCAGAACGCGCATTCGAACAGAGGATGATAGTTCAGACGAAGGATAAGCGTATCATCAATGATTGTCCAAATGGACAAGTTGCGCCTGAAGAGCTTAAATCTACTAGAATTCACAACTTCATAGAGGCATCCAATCCGAACGGAGAGAGTTCATATCATCAAAGGAGCATCCGAACGGACAAGCGGAGTTTGAACGGTCTTAACTCTCTGGTTTTCTTCATGGCCAACTTGTGTTCGAACAGTTATCCTGCGTTCAAATGGACTTCTTCTCTTCGTATTTCTTATGTCCTAAACAAGTCAACTTAGTAAATTGCTTGACAATCATTGCATTCAAACAGCCAAGACACATTCAAATGGACCTCTCTAGAGTTGATGTAGACTTCATCCTTATTTCGGATTATCAGCTCCGAATCAATCTTCTTAATCATGATTTGGTCCCCTTGAGTTCGTTTTAATCTCTAATTAATTGGTCAATCTTCCAAGTACACCAATTTAGCTCATTTTACCTACTTTACCTGACAAATTGATCAAACACTAAGAATCAACTCAAAACATAACTTCAAGGGATAATTCATATAATGCTTCGAAATAATGTGATTCATCATAAATAACAGATAAAAAAATGGTACTTTTGATAACGAATCACACTTACACATTCGGTTCGATTCTTATTGGACTACTTGCCCTTTCCCACTTCCTGATTGGTCACACCTTTTTCTCTCCTCATGCCTGGCCTGCTGGTGCTACCGAGCGCGAAGGGTATCTTCAGCATTCATGTGGCTTTGGGCTCTTGATAACAGTTCGGTTATACTCGGGGTGGATGTTTGGAAAGGGAGATAAAGAATTTGGATGGTTGAAGACATCCCATGAAAGCATTAAGGGCTAATTTATCATCCACACTGTCAATTTGAAGTGAATCTATGAACAAAGCTTCTAAGTTTCTCATTCTTGGTCTGCTTTATGTTCAAGAGGTCAGTCAGAGGCCTCTTGTATGCTCGGACCCCAATAAAGTACGAGATGATGAATGTGCTAAGCTCTCCAAATGATCTAATAAAACTGGGTTATATCTTATTTAACCAATATCTTGCAACTCCTTTTGTTATATATATAGCTATTTACTAATAATGATATATTAATTAGCAAAACATCATTTGCATGAATTGACATAAACATTAAATACATGTATATATAATAGCATATATATATATATATAGTATACATAAAGTACAATAGTACTTTCTAGATTGAGATTGGTGGGAAAGTGAAATTTTTCACTTCCCTCCAAAACATTTGGAGTATATGAGTTGGAGGGTAACGACATGAATCTCACATTGGTTCTTGGAGGTTCTTCATGGATTCATCTTTATCTATAAATAGAGAAAGAAGTTCATTCTCCACTCAAGGTCTCAAGGAATCCTCTTAAAGAGGAGGCCTACATAATGAGAACTTCAAGTTATAATTTGGTATATATATATATATATAAGCAGAAGAAGAAGGAGAAGAAGAAAGAATAGTTGTGACAAAAACAAGAGAGGCAACGTTCGAACGCAACCTACTTTCGAACGTGCTTCGCTCCCAATACTTTTTCATAATCTCAGTTTTTGATAGAAACTGAGATACTAGGACGTCAATACGTTCTAACGCAACCCACGTTCGAACATGACTTGCTCCCTGTACTTTGGCATAAATCTCATAATTGAAATACTAAGAGTTGAGGACGTTTGAACGTGAGAACCTCGTTCGAATGTGACAGGTTTTCTATTCAAAAGTAGTCTCTAACAACCATATCATTGCAGCCCTTTCAATGGGTGTCTTCTACCATAATTTTGAAGGGTTACACTCCTTCATTAAGAGTTGCATAGAACACTATAAATAGGGTTCAAATGCAAGAACAAAGGACTAAGAATTTAACCCTTCTTCTTCTTCTTGATTCAAAACTTCTATATTTTTTGATTTTCTATTTGGGTTGAGTTTTGAGTCCAAGATTACAAAAGAGTGCAGTCTTTGATAATCTTAAAGTTAGGCATTGTATCCTGGGGGTAGAATTTTCAAGAGTCCATCTACATTATAAGTGGAAAAACTAATATCTCGAAGATAACGAGTGTCGTGCCTTGCCTAGCGACCTAACTTCCTCGGTTTTCTCTTTGCTTTTCTACTACTTGAATTGTTTTACCACACTGTTTTTCTACAACACCTTTAAGGGTCATCGCAAAGGCCCTGTACACAATCTAGTATGGAATACTGTGGAGCAACATTAGAAACTTGTAAGTCTCCAAATGATCAAGGGGATCCTTCATCCCATCAAAGCTCTAATCACTAGCATCTTTAACCTCTATAGGAGAGGATAATTTGACGCATCCTAGGTGAAGGGCGACTCCATGTGTTGTATCAAAGGTTCTACGACCTGTGGGACTCGAGCCTTTACTGTGTTTAAGACATTACCCAGTTTCCCATTAACCTCTTAGAACTTTCATTCCCATTGGTCATTAACCTATGGCAAAATAACCTCGTTTTGGCTTTATTCTTCATTTTCACGATTATCATCTCTATGTACTAAGATTTGGGACAAGTCCATCTCCAAGTGTTGTTGGTTTGCAAGAAGTTGAATAATTTGCGGCATTTAGCGAACCAATTCCTCCACGACTATCTCTAGATTCTTAAACCTCGTTGTTTCCTTTTCCAAAGGTGCTATATTCCTCCGGTCCATTGGATGTGATATTGGGCATTCATTATCGTGGATTGGATCCATAACAAAATCCTTCGACCTTGTAATGGCCATAAGATCTAGAGTCTCATAAATAGATTTTAGAATTGGAAAACTCCTATTTCCCACAAACGGTGCTAACTAATGATGGTAGAAAGAGTTCACCGAGCTCCAAACATCTCAATCACTTAGATTCATGCATTAACTAACTGGTAGATACCTACTACAACAATTTGAAGACCAGATAAGCTCCAGGGGTTGACCCTTTGATGGTTAAGTTAGAGAGGGAGAATTGAAGTGGCTCAGAAATTTAGTATTGGTGTTGGATTCACTTACCTGGCTCATCCTTTTGGACTCCTCTCTTTTAGGCTTTTTACTTAGGTCGTTAGTGGATCCTCCCTCACCTATTTGAACTGAAGCAGTTGTGCCTTACATGTTTAGGCCTTTTCCTACTGGCTAAGTGGCGGTAGTACTTGAGGTGAACTAGTCAAACTTCTTATGGGTTTGGGTAGTAGTTGGCAAGTTGGAGCTAGTTCGAGCTGAGGAGCTTGGTAGTTCGAGCACGTGTTTTTTTCTAATTATCAATTAATTTAATTATTTAATAGAAAAATAAATATTCAACCCAATAAGTACCCATTTATAATCCATCTTAACCCGTTTAATTAAAATGAGTCATATTATCCAATTCATTTAAGACCCACATTAACTAATGTAGGTACCCAACCCATTAATTTATGAGCGGCTTAAATGGGTTAATGAATAATGAGTTAAGACTGACACTTCTACTCGTGGATGATATTATTTCGGTTCAACCCATTAAGGTACTATATTTGTAGTGAAGCTCACCTGAGATTTGACATGTTGCAATTTTTTGAAGTGACCAAGCAATATCAAAATTGTTTTGAAACCTTAGCGGCTGTATCCTGAGAACCATTGCCATTTTGTGAGAGAGAAATAATTCATATTGATGCTCAACCTTGCAAGGTTTTCTATAAACTCATTTGAGTTAAGTCGCTCAATGGTATACAAAGATGAAGCCCCCTTTTTCTTTTTCTTTTTTTTATGCAACAAAAGGGGTAGGAGTAAAGAAGTGCACAAAGACCACCCCCATAGCCCTCTTAATTCCTTGAGGTTTCATTGAATTCCTTCAGGTAAAATCTTCTTGGGAGTGCTTCTGCACAGATATACTAAAGGATAGCGAAAGGACCCTCGGGGCATTCATGCCATTTGGCATGAAAAGTAAAGAAATTTTAAATTGTGGTCTGTTGGCAATGCATCTTTACGTAAAAACAAATCTTTTGCTTTTGTTCATAAAGTTAAAGATGATGAATCCAAAATATACACTATACAGTAAAAGAAAAAGTAAATGAAATGAAAAAAAGAGAGGCAAGATTCCATATCAACAGGATCCAAGGCTCTCTTTATTTGTATTCAGTTGCCTCAACTCCATGGCAAATCTTAATAATGGTTAGTTCCTTATATTCAGTGTGTTGGTCTATTGGGTTCAGTACAAAGCTTCCCATGGCGGCTGCTGATATGAATCTTGCCTTCCTCTCTTCTCTACTCCTTGTCTTTTTCACTTCTTCCCATTCACTTTCTTCACATAACCTCTCTCTTAGAAGGCAGGCTTCAATTCTGGTTTCTTTCAAACAAGATTTTGAAGCCTACAATCCTTCTTTAGATAGCTGGAATGTATCAAACTACATGTCCCTCTGCTCTTGGACTGGCATCAAATGTGACACCAACGAAAAATGGATAGTCTCACTGGACATATCCAATTTTAATCTCTCTGGCTCTTTCTCACCCTCAATCGCTGAGCTTGGAGCCCTTCGTAATGTCTCGGTGGCTGGAAACAGTTTCGTAGGAATTTTCCCGCCAGAAATTCACAAGTTGGCAAACCTACAGTTCCTCAACATATCCAACAATCTGCTTAATGGTAGTTTTAACTGGGAATTCTCTCGGTTGAAGAATCTGGTGGTGTTGGATGCTTACAACAACGATTTCTCTGGCCCACTTCCACTGGGTGTTACTCAACTTCCAAAGCTGAAACATTTGAACCTTGGTGGAAACTACTTTTCAGGGAAAATACCGCCCAGCTATGGAGGTATAGAGCAGCTCGAATTTCTCTCCATTGCTGGAAATGATTTACGTGGTTTTATACCTGGTGAGCTTGGTAATCTTACTAACCTAAAGCAGCTTTATTTGGGTTATTATAATCAATTTGACGGTGGAATCCCACCAGAATTTGGTAAGCTTGTAAATTTGGTCCACCTAGACCTTTCAGCTTGTGGCTTGGACGGTCGAATTCCACTGGAATTGGGCAATCTGAACAAATTGGACAGAGTTTTCTTGCAAACAAATCAGTTTAGTGGTCCGATTCCTCCGCAGCTAGGAAACTGGACTAGTTTGAAATCTCTTGATCTTTCAAACAATGAACTCACTGGAGAGATCCCAGTTCAGTTCTCGGTCCTCCAAATGCTCACCCTATTGAATCTCTTCATCAACAAGCTGCATGGAGAGATTCCATATTTCATCGCAGAACTACCCAAATTGGAAATCCTGAATCTTTGGCAGAACAATTTCACGGGATCCATTCCTTCCAAGCTTGGACAAAATGGTAAGCTGACCGAAGTTGATCTTTCTAGTAATAAACTCACTGGATTGGTCCCCAAATATCTCTGCTCTGGAAGGAAATTGAAGATTTTGATTTTGCTGAACAATTTTCTGTTTGGACCTTTGCCTGATGATCTGGGTGAATGCAAAACACTCTTAAGAATTCGAATGGGGCAGAATTATTTGAGTGGACCAATTCCAAATGGTTTCCTTTACTTGCCTGAGCTCTCACTGATGGAGCTACAGAACAATTACCTCACTGGACTATTTGAAGAAGAGAAAAGCAAGGTACCTTCAAATCTTGGCCAGCTGAATCTCTCCAATAATCGCTTATCGGGCTCTCTTCCTACTTCCATTGGAAATTTCTCAGGTTTGAAGATTCTTCTCTTAAGTGGAAACCAATTTACCGGAGATATCCCACCTGATATTGGACGTTTAAAAAGTATATTGAGGTTAGATATGAGTAGAAATAACTTAACTGGGAGAATCCCCTACGAGATCTGCTATTGTCTCTCCCTGACTTATTTAGATCTGAGCCAGAATCAACTCTCTGGCCCAATACCATTCCAAATATCCAAAATTCACATATTAAATTACCTCAACATCTCTTGGAACCACCTGAACCAGAGCCTTCCCAAAGAGATTGGGTATATGAAGAGCCTGACATCGGCAGATTTCTCACATAATAACTTTACTGGCTCGATACCTGAAACTGGACAATACTCATTCTTCGACTCTACTTCTTATGTTGGCAACCCTAGCCTATGTGGGTCCTACTTAAATACATGCAATTACTCATCAACCTCCCCATTAGGATGCAACAGCCAGAATAACAAAAAATCTAAGGTCCCGAGAAAATTTCAGCTCTTCTTTGCTTTGGGACTCCTAATTTGTTCTCTTGTCTTTGCTGTATTGGCGATTATCAAGACCCGAAAGGTAAGAGAGAATTTGAATTCATGGAAGCTCACTGCATTTCAAAAGGTAGAATTTGGAAGTGAAGACATCGTAGAATGCTTGAAGGATACCAATATTATAGGGAGAGGCGGAGCTGGGACTGTTTACCAAGGAGCAATGCCAAATGGCGAGCAAGTTGCAGTGAAGAAATTGGGAATAAGCGAAGGGTCTTCTCATGATAATGGTCTCTCTGCAGAAATCCAAACATTGGGAAGGATCCGACATAGGTATATTGTTCGGTTGCTGGCGTTTTGTTCAAACAAAGAGACCAATTTGCTTGTTTATGAGTACATGCCAAATGGGAGCCTAGGTGAAGTTCTTCATGGGAAGAGAGGTGGGTATCTCAAGTGGGACACTAGACTGAAAATAGCAATAGAAGCTGCAAAGGGCCTGTGTTACTTGCACCATGATTGTTTCCCTTTGATAATCCACAGGGATGTGAAGTCAAATAACATCTTACTCAGCTCTGATTTTGAGGCTCATATAGCAGACTTTGGACTTGCCAAGTTCTTGCAGGACAATGGAACTTCAGAGTGCATGTCTGCGATTGCCGGCTCCTATGGCTATATTGCTCCAGGTACTTTTTTGTTTTCTGCTTAGTTGTCCACAGTGGTTGATATATACATAGGCTAGAAAAATGCTAGACTAGTAGACCAAAAATATAGACCAAATGAAATGACGTTACCATAATGGGAAAAACTTAAATTTCAAATTTGAGACCAATAATACTATTGTGGTAATGCCACCACATTTGATTAATGTATCATGTCTCCTTTTTTTGGTCAGCTAGTATTACTCGGGCAATAATTCATGACTCAAAATTGTACATCATCAACTTCAGCCAGTCAAATTGTTATGTTTAAATAATTATGAGCTCTAACCCACCACAAGTCTTGAGACTTTTGAATCAATGGTTGGGTTCATAAAAATTGATATCAAAGCAGGCATCATGTCACGAGATCGAGTCATGGAAAGAGGGACTTATAGGCTAAATTAAAATGTCTTAGTATTATATATGATCGTAGTGCAATTGCATTGAATAATGGCAAGTGAGTGGAGTTGCCAAAAAAAAAAGGGTTACTAGAAACGTCAGTTCTAAGCGTGGTAGAATGTTACGTATCCCCCACAAGTCATGGGGTTTTGGATCAAAGGTTGGGCTCATAACACAAATGCTTATGAAGCCAAATCCGTATTAGATCAGGAAAAAATTTAACCTTTATTTTCTGGGTTGGTGATAATGAGTTGGTCACCTGAGTCATGGGTTAAAACAACAATTTTAAATTTCGGTTATCTTATTTATTCTGACGATAAAACTGGTAGATTTGTAAAACATACAGTTCTTTGGACCAAAGTAGTAAAAGAAGTCAGGTGGAGTCCAAGAAGGGCAAGAGCGCCACTACCATAAAGAAAAATTCTGCTTTAGCTTTATCACTTGTTTCTTGCTTTATCTTTACAAATGGCTGGTGAACTTTTTTGGAAACCACAAAGACATGTTCATTCAGAACAATGGCAAACACCTTTTTTGACTCAAAACTAAAATCATGACAATAAAAAAGGGAAATTGATAAATAAAAAATGTGCGATCCTGTGTGGGATGGGATCTTTAATTTTTCAGAACTCTAGACGAGAAACATGCGTACGCAATACATACAACTACCTTTCCCTTTATTTCCACATGTTTGTTATTTTCACTTGGTGATGATTTTTTTCTTTTCGGTCTTTTTGTCTCTAAAGAAATGTGGCTTAATTGTAAAAATAACACCCACTGTTAATTACTCTTGTGATTTTCTTTTTAGCTTCTATTGTCCAATTCTTTTCCCAAATTATCTTTGTTTCAATAAAACCGTAGTTTAAATTCTTTCTTCTCAATGCAAAAATGTGTTTTTAACCTGTTTTTTTTAAGTTTTTTGTTTTTTAAATATTGTAAATGTGTTTTGTAAAAACGCTTTTACATTAAGAAATGTAGGTTTAAAAACCTCAATTTCACAAAATATTTGGATAGTTAGGGAAAAAAGTTAGAAAGTAAGATATTAAGATAAAAAGTTACGAAATCAATATAGAATGATAAAAAAGCATAGGATTCAACACAATACAAAGATTAACTACTAAGTACTACCCTTTTTAACTACTATGCAAAACTCCGTACTATATTTATCCATTTTTGTTGATTTGCCTATTAAATTTCCTTCCTCGTAC
This sequence comes from Ilex paraguariensis, assembly GCA_963454935.2. Classification (NCBI taxonomy): domain Eukaryota; kingdom Viridiplantae; phylum Streptophyta; class Magnoliopsida; order Aquifoliales; family Aquifoliaceae; genus Ilex; species Ilex paraguariensis. The sequence continues at coordinate 101,498 of CAUOFW020001058.1, read as the reverse complement.
ACTTACAATTAGCAGGAGTCTAACATTAATCCCTCATATGACAGAGTATGCATATACTTTGAAGGTTGATGAGAAGAGCGATGTTTACAGTTTTGGGGTGGTACTTCTAGAGCTAGTATCAGGCCGAAGGCCAGTCCGGGATTTTGGGGAAGAAGGGTTGGATATTGTTCAATGGGTGAAGATTGAAACAAATTGGAGCAAAGTAGGAGTGGTGAAGATCTTAGACAAACGACTTTCAAATGTTCCAATACACGAGGCAACGCAGGTCTTCTTTGTTGCTATGTTGTGTGTTCAAGAGCACAGCGTGGAGCGACCCACCATGCGAGAAGTTGTCCAAATGCTTGCACAAGCTAAACAATCCAATACATTTCACATGCAATGAGGTCAAATCTTTATTCTAGCAGTTCATCAATGTCCTGGAGCTAATGGATGACTCTAGTTAAGTAATTGTAGTATCAGCGTCAGTGCTAGTATCGCAGTTGGCTAGTCCTTATGAGAACCGTTTTCTTTTTTCTTTTTCTTTTTCTTTTCCTTTTTATAATGCTTTCTTTGCTCTGAGTTTCCCTTCTATTTTAGTAAATAGCATATTGGTTACAGAGTAATTAGATTTTATAAATATGTTTTTTTTGGTCAAATATACGTCTGTAGTTGGATAAAATAAATTGCTACTCTTCATATTTCAAAAATGACACCAAAATCCCAATGAAAGATTTTTATTATAAATAACTTATATGCCTTTTCCAATTAAATAAAGAAAGGAATGATATCAATAAGAACATTGTTGTAAATGTTAACACTGTGGCGAAAAAAATTTAATTTTCTATTTTTCCCTCAGTTATTAATCTAATGCCAATATTATCTTTCACCAGTAGTTATAACTGACTTGCGTTAGACTCTTCAAATTCTATTTTAAATATTTTTATTGCAAAAATAAAAATATTTATTGATTGGAAGACAATGAGCTAAACAGTGAACGCATCATTTATCAGGCTCCGTACTGGTTGTTTACCTTGTCGTAATTTTCTACGCATGGTGTTGGTTTATTCCTCACTGTCATTACCTCATAATAAGTGCTATTTTTTAAAAAAAAATTAAAGAACTTGGATTCTAATGGTTGGTAAATTATCTCTCCTGCTCTTTCTTATGGGTGTGATTCACTTCTAAATTCAATGCACATAAGAATTCTCTCTCCTTCTCTAGCAACAAGTCTCTTTTCCTCTTTTTGCATACCGATCATGGACTTTGTTATTAACTTTTGTTTCTCTCACATGGGTTTATGTGATTTTTGTTGTTTAAGGACACTAGTTGACGCACACACGATTACAATGAATACATGACTTGTGATGATCCACAAAAGTAGGTTTATGTATCACCAGTCGAGTAATTACTATGGGTACTAAATACAGTAAATATATAGATGAGATCAACACAAGCAACACAGATATAGAGTGGTTCGGTCAGGGTGACTTACTCCACTTTGAACGCGACAACGGTGGCCGGATAACTTTATTGATAAAGTAGTTGAAAAGAGAACAAGAGTAAGCTCCAAGTGTGACAACGGTGGCCGGATAACTTTATTGATAAAGTAGTTGAAAAGAGAACAAGAGTAAGCTCCAAGTGTGATGAGGTAGCTATGAGAGAGATAGTTGTGTGGAAATGTAGAGATGTGTCCCTCATGTGATGGCATGAAGGGTAGGTTACTAGCCTTTTAGGGAGGATAGCTACAATTAGGATAGATACAATTAGAGATAATGTAGATCTCTAAGAGTGGTTATCCCACTAATTACTCCCTATGTACACTGATCTTCTAGGTCTCATGAATTTTGGATTCTTTGAACTTTAGACTGGACCAAATTTATGAGCTGGACTTGACCTGCTTTGTAGGTAATTTGGACTTACTTAATTAATTAGGCATGACCTAGTCATAGTCAAATCCGGGCTCATTAAGTTGCATTTGAAAATTTTGCAAAAATAATATTAGAAAATGATATATAACTTGCAATGGATAGACCACTGCACCACAATGTAGTTAATGTGTTGTTTTAACTTTTATTCTATTTTTTCCTTCAACATTAATAAGATTATGTTGTACAAAAGAAGCCTGCATTATTTACTAATTTAGTCAAAGAAAAATATGTAGGACAAATAAAGTTACATTTCGCAAGGTGCATTTTTTAGTTGGGACGTTGTAATTTGACAATTTGTTACCAATAGTATATGCTGCAAAAGTTGACTTAATTATAAGTAGTAATCATTATTTTCACAATTCCCCTCACAATTGACCTATGATATCTACTTGAGAAACTTAGATATATGTACGAGAGAATAAGGTACCAATAAAAGACCTGTCAGCTCTTAGTCCACATAAACCATCAAGTGCATTTCATAATTGCATTGCTCATTTTAATAAGAAAGTGCATTAATAAGGTTCCATAACCACATAAAAGCGCTGGTGGAAGTTGTAAGAGCCATAGTCATGTATGAAGACAAGCATGCATTGAATTATACTAATTTGATAAATGATCCAAGAAAATTGAAAGGTGGAGTACTGGTTTTAAATAGGCATCAATTAACTTTCATTTATTTTTACCTTTGCATCATGTAATTACAAAATAATTAGATAGATCTTTTAATTTTTTTTCCTAGAATGGAATCGTGTGTAAGAATAGAAGTCATAATAATTTTCAATTTCTAATTGCATTTTCTAGGGAAATATAGAATTTTAATTGGGGAACAATGAGGAAATGAAGACCAATATAGCTAAGAGAAGAAACTCAACTTAAAGGATGACGGAAGTGCTCTGCACAACATAATGTGGAAGAAAACTATTGTTTAGTGTCATGGAATTCATACAGTTGAGATCTGAAACAACAATGAATGTATCTTCACATGTCATTATATTTGTGGTTCAATCTACTTAGTAATCAACCTACAAAACAATCTAATAATAATCTAACACCAACATAACCTCATAGACAAAATCTAAGCATAATTAACTTTCACTTTTCATCAATGCATAAATAACCACAGTCCACCTTACAATATATGAACAAACAACAGAATTCCATAGCAGGTGCAAGAAAAATATATTCAACAAAAGAAGCATACAAAGCAAATTAAAAAAAATTGAGTGAACAATACAACAGATTTGCACACTTGAATAGAAAATAGGCAACTACTTAAACACTAAATATTAACGCCTGATATTGNACACAAAGCAAGTTAAAAAAAATTGAGTGAACAATACAACAGATTTGCACACTTGAATAGAAAATAGGCAACTACTTAAATACTAAATATTAACGCCTGATATTGTACTAAAAAATTAAAAAGTATATAAACGGACAAAACTTGGAAGCAATTATTTTTCCAATTTTTTCCTCTTCAATATCTCTAGAAGGATTCATATCGGAAACAAAATCTCAAAAGGATTAGTTAAACCAATCCAATATTTGCTTCAACAGTAAGATCAAACAACCTTTCAATCATCNCTCATTACTCATAATCTAGTTACACTAGGAGTACATTAAACAAGAGAATTTATCTCAAGTCAAGCTACTTATATCATACAGAACCCTAGGTTGAAAATAAACCTAATTAGGAAAAGAAACCTATCTCTTGAAGCATNTTGTTGATCACCTATCAACCTGCAAAATGCCCATGGATACTGTGTAACTCGATACCACGCCATTATGCCCTATTTATCGGGATCCAAAGGTTAACAAAATTCGGGCAGACTCTCTTTTGTACGGGGAGCTCTACCCAAAACACAATATATGCAACCATATAACTTTGACTACACCGGGTCTATTTATCCATATTCATATAACAATATGCAATTTTACATTAAACATAGTACATATGAGTTCGATTATAGTCCTTTTACATATATTACATGTTCAAAAACTAATTTANTCTTCGTCAAAACCTTCAAGTTTTGGTACATAGTGGTATCTTTCGTCGTGTAGATAAACTTTGGTTCTTAGCCCGAAGAATTCTAGCCAACGTAGAGCCATAAATTGTAGAGAAAAGTTGGAAAATTCTCTCTTCCTCTCTAATTTTGAAAATCTGATGGGTATGGGGAGAAAATCAGAANTCAATTTTTCTTCATCAATGAGAGCCCGAGTGAAAGCCGTCCATCAGTGCATGTCCCGCACTTAAAATATTGTCTACATAAATGGTGAGTCATGTTCAATAAGGTATCTCCTAAAGAGGCTACTCCCCAACCTAGATGCATATGAAATGTTTACATCACAAGCAANACGCCTCGTTGCGCCACACGTCCTCTATTCTTTGGTCCAGTTTCGTTCCGAAACAATTAAATTTCGTTCTGATTCAAGTTCAACATATTTTTATTTAAACTAGCTTTAAATTACTTTTCATTCACGCAACACTAGATTGCCTCGTAAAACACAAAAAATTTGACTGTCTTAGAATTCAACGAAAATTGGCTAGATAACTAGATTTCATGAGATGAATCCAACGGTGAAACCTGTTTCTTCACCCGAGTTCTAGAAAAATTTGGGTTTTCAACCTATATCGTAGTGNCCCATTACTCATAATCTAATTACACTAGGAATACATTAAACAAGAGAATTTATCTCAAGTCAAGCTACTTATATCATACGGAACCCTAGGTTGAAAATAAACCTAATTAGGAAAAGAAACCTATCTCTTGAAGCATNTCTTGCACCTGAGGGAGTATCTAGTCCTTCTTGCTATACCCGACACAAAATTTTCATGCAACCGTACCACTCAGCCACCACTCAGCCAGACCTAGGTCCAACCTTCCCTAGTCTACACCTCAAACACCAAGAATAGTGTTTGATTCAAAAACATGTACACACACCCACATGCACGTCAAATGCCCATGAATGTGATGCTACCCGTACATATGCAATGTAAATATACAATTGCAATTCTCAACTATGTTCAATATGTCATGTGCACAATATGAACAATTTAATATCCGACAACCTTTCTTTCCATGGTAAATTACATCACAAGCATATAACCACCATTATTAACCTCAATGTCAATATATCATGTGTATATTCCAACATCAACTCTCAAGCATGTTATAACAAAATCAATGCTAATAACACATTCAATTCACATAGGCATTTAACCAAACACATTCATGACAATAAAAATCTTATAACACATAATATACTCAATTTCATCATATATCTCAAGAAATCACAAATAAGTAATTTCTACAAATCTAATTCATGCTAGAATTGATTTTAACTATTCTCAATACTCACACATGTTTTAACATTTTTAATGCTAATAAATAACACATTTAATCCACATAGGCATCTAACCAAACACATTTAAGACAATAAAATCATGTAACACATAATATTCCCAATTTCATCATATATCTCAAGAAATCACAAACAAGTAATTTTTACAAACTCAATTTATGTAAGATTAGTTTAGCATATTTCTATACTCATTACTCATAATCTAGTTACACTAGGAGTACATTAAACAAGAGAATTTATCTCAAGTCAAGCTACTTATATCATACAGAACCCTAGGTTGAAAATAAACCTAATTAGGAAAAGAAACCTATCTCTTGAAGCATAAAACAATGGTAGAACACTCCAAAGACCCGAAACAATCTCTAATCCTTGCTTCCTCCAAAATTTCATTTTTTTTTTCTTCGTCAAAACCTTCAAGTTTTGGTACATAGTGGTATCTTTCGTCGTGTAGATAAACTTTGGTTTTTGGTCCGAAGAATTCTAGCCAACGTAGAGCCATAAATTGTAGAGAAAAGTTGGAGAATTCTCTCTTCCTCTCTAATTTTGAAAATCTGATGGGTATGGGGAGAAAATCAGAAAATCTAATTTTCTCCCCTATTTATACCCTTTAGATGTTTACGCCTCGTTGCGCCACACGTCCTCTATTCTTTGGTCCAGTTTCGTTCCGAAATAATTAAATTTTATTCTGATTCAAGTTCAACATATTTTTATTTAAACTAGCTTTAAATTACTTTTCATTCACGCAACACTAGATTGACTCGTAAAACACAAAAAATTTGACTGTCTTAGAATTCAATGAAAATTGGCTAGATAACTAGATTTCATGAGATGAATCCAACGGTGAAGCCTGTTTCTTCACCCGAGTTCTAGAAAAATTTGGGTTTTCAACCTATATCGTAGTGGCTAATTAACTTTTGCCCTTTTTCATAAAAATTCAAAAATTTTCTGGTTTTACACTATTTGATTATTAGTGTCTTTGGTTAAAATAAGAATTTTTGGATGGTTATGAATTGAAGGATTTTAAAGTGTATTNTCGTTGATCACCTATCAACCTGCAAAATGCTCATGGATACTGTGTAACTCGATACCACGCCATTATGCCCTATTTATCGGGATCCAAAGCTTAACAAAATTCTGGCAGACTCTCTTTTATACGGGGAGCTCTACCCAAAACACAACATATGCAACCATATAACTTTGACCACATCGGGTCTATTTATCCATACTCATATAACAATATGCAATTTTACATTAAACATAGTTCATATGAGTTCGATTATAGTCCTTTTACATATATTACATGTTCAAAAACTAATTTATATTTAGTTTTACAAAAACATAGTTTAAAAGTCACATTTCAATTTTTCTTCATCAATGAGAGCCCGAGTGAAAGCCGTCCATCGGTGCATGTCCCGCACTTAAAATATTGTCTACATAAATGGTGAGTCATGCTCAATAAGGTATCTCCTAAAGAGGCTACTCCCCAACCTAGATGCATATGAAATGTTTACATCACAAGCAACAATCACTACATTCAAGAATATGCAATTCAATTATAGAATCTTCAATATCATACCATGATATGAAATGAGACTCACACATGCAACTCAACATGAGCCTTTACCAGCTCCCTCAACACATGCAATGTCATGCGTATGAATCCGGACATTCTAAGCCCCCACCATTAATATTACACATCCAATAATTTTTAAAAAAAAAAAAAAAATCATGTGTCTTTGTTGGGTATTCAAATTTTGGAATCTTACCGCCGATTTCGTACACTGTTACACTTTTTTGGACTTACATTATCGAAAGTGTATAAACCAGTAACTAGATTTTGCACCTGAGGGAGTATCTAGTCCTTCTTGCTATACCTGACACAAAATTTTCATGCAACCGTACTACTCAGCCAGACCTAGGTCCAACCTTCCCTAGTCTACACCTCAAACACCAAGAATAGTGTTTGANAAAAAAAAATTAAAGAACTTGGATTCTAATGGTTGGTAAATTATCTCTCCTGCTCTTTCTTATGGGTGTGATTCACTTCTAAATTCAATGCACATAAGAATTCTCTCTCCTTCTCTAGCAACAAGTCTCTTTTCCTCTTTTTGCATACCGATCATGGACTTTGTTATTAACTTTTGTTTCTCTCACATGGGTTTATGTGATTTTTGTTGTTTAAGGACACTAGTTGACGCACACACGATTACAATGAATACATGACTTGTGATGATCCACAAAAGTAGGTTTATGTATCACCAGTCGAGTAATTACTATGGGTACTAAATACAGTAAATATATAGATGAGATCAACACAAGCAACACAGATATAGAGTGGTTCGGTCAGGGTGACTTACTCCACTTTGAACGCGACAACGGTGGCCGGATAACTTTATTGATAAAGTAGTTGAAAAGAGAACAAGAGTAAGCTCCAAGTGTGACAACGGTGGCCGGATAACTTTATTGATAAAGTAGTTGAAAAGAGAACAAGAGTAAGCTCCAAGTGTGATGAGGTAGCTATGAGAGAGATAGTTGTGTGGAAATGTAGAGATGTGTCCCTCATGTGATGGCATGAAGGGTAGGTTACTAGCCTTTTAGGGAGGATAGCTACAATTAGGATAGATACAATTAGAGATAATGTAGATCTCTAAGAGTGGTTATCCCACTAATTACTCCCTATGTACACTGATCTTCTAGGTCTCATGAATTTTGGATTCTTTGAACTTTAGACTGGACCAAATTTATGAGCTGGACTTGACCTGCTTTGTAGGTAATTTGGACTTACTTAATTAATTAGGCATGACCTAGTCATAGTCAAATCCGGGCTCATTAAGTTGCATTTGAAAATTTTGCAAAAATAATATTAGAAAATGATATATAACTTGCAATGGATAGACCACTGCACCACAATGTAGTTAATGTGTTGTTTTAACTTTTATTCTATTTTTTCCTTCAACATTAATAAGATTATGTTGTACAAAAGAAGCCTGCATTATTTACTAATTTAGTCAAAGAAAAATATGTAGGACAAATAAAGTTACATTTCGCAAGGTGCATTTTTTAGTTGGGACGTTGTAATTTGACAATTTGTTACCAATAGTATATGCTGCAAAAGTTGACTTAATTATAAGTAGTAATCATTATTTTCACAATTCCCCTCACAATTGACCTATGATATCTACTTGAGAAACTTAGATATATGTACGAGAGAATAAGGTACCAATAAAAGACCTGTCAGCTCTTAGTCCACATAAACCATCAAGTGCATTTCATAATTGCATTGCTCATTTTAATAAGAAAGTGCATTAATAAGGTTCCATAACCACATAAAAGCGCTGGTGGAAGTTGTAAGAGCCATAGTCATGTATGAAGACAAGCATGCATTGAATTATACTAATTTGATAAATGATCCAAGAAAATTGAAAGGTGGAGTACTGGTTTTAAATAGGCATCAATTAACTTTCATTTATTTTTACCTTTGCATCATGTAATTACAAAATAATTAGATAGATCTTTTAATTTTTTTTCCTAGAATGGAATCGTGTGTAAGAATAGAAGTCATAATAATTTTCAATTTCTAATTGCATTTTCTAGGGAAATATAGAATTTTAATTGGGGAACAATGAGGAAATGAAGACCAATATAGCTAAGAGAAGAAACTCAACTTAAAGGATGACGGAAGTGCTCTGCACAACATAATGTGGAAGAAAACTATTGTTTAGTGTCATGGAATTCATACAGTTGAGATCTGAAACAACAATGAATGTATCTTCACATGTCATTATATTTGTGGTTCAATCTACTTAGTAATCAACCTACAAAACAATCTAATAATAATCTAACACCAACATAACCTTATAGACAAAATCTAAGCATAATTAACTTTCACTTTTCATCAATGCATAAATAACCACAGTCCACCTTACAATATATGAACAAACAACAGAATTCCATAGCAGGTGCAAGAAAAATATATTCAACAAAAGAAGCATACAAAGCAAATTAAAAAAAATTGAGTGAACAATACAACAGATTTGCACACTTGAATAGAAAATAGGCAACTACTTAAACACTAAATATTAACGCCTGATATTGTACTAAAAAATTAAAAAGTATATAAACGGACAAAACTTGGAAGCAATTATTTTTCCAATTTTTTCCTCTTCAATATCTCTAGAAGGATTCATATCGGAAACAAAATCTCAAAAGGATTAGTTAAACCAATCCAATATTTGCTTCAACAGTAAGATCAAACAACCTTTCAATCATCGAGAGATTTCTCGATAGTCGAATCCTCCAAAAGTAATTTGTCATGCAATTCTTCAAATTCAGCTAGCAATAATCCTTTCAACTAAATAAAACAACCGATGAGAGATTGCATTTTCATTGTATATAACTTCTATGTGTGTATGTTGATTGAAAATTATGTGAAGAATAGAAGCATAATAGTAATACGATAAAGGTGGAAAGTTAGTTGAGGAGGAGAGTATATAGAGAGACAAAATCTGATGGGTCTATTTGTAACGCTCTTAAAATCGGGGGTCTTTTATCTACTTGTTGATCACCTATCAACCTGCAAAATGCCCATGGATACTGTGTAACTCGATACCACGCCATTATGCCCTATTTATCGGGATCCAAAGGTTAACAAAATTCGGGCAGACTCTCTTTTATACGGGGAGCTCTACCCAAAACACAACATATGCAACCATATAACTTTGACTACACCGGGTCTATTTATCCATATTCATATAACAATATGCAATTTTACATTAAACATAGTACATATGAGTTCGATTATAGTCCTTTTACATATATTACATGTTCAAAAACTAATTTATATTTAGTTTTACAAAAACATAGTTTAAAAGTCACATTCAATTTTTCTTCATCAATGAGAGCCCGAGTGAAAGCCGTCCATCGGTGCATGTCCCGCACTTAAAATATTGTCTACATAAATGGTGAGTCATGCTCAATAAGGTATCTCCTAAAGAGGCTACTCCCCAACCTAGATGCNATACAAAGCAAATTAAAAAAAATTGAGTGAACAATACAACAGATTTGCACACTTGAATAGAAAATAGGCAACTACTTAAACACTAAATATTAACGCCTGATATTGTACTAAAAAATTAAAAAGTATATAAACGGACANGTAATTACAAAATAATTAGATAGATCTTTTAATTTTTTTTCCTAGAATGGAATCGTGTGTAAGAATAGAAGTCATAATAATTTTCAATTTCTAATTGCATTTTCTAGGGAAATATAGAATTTTAATTGGGGAACAATGAGGAAATGAAGACCAATATAGCTAAGAGAAGAAACTCAACTTAAAGGATGACGGAAGTGCTCTGCACAACATAATGTGGAAGAAAACTATTGTTTAGTGTCATGGAATTCATACAGTTGAGATCTGAAACAACAATGAATGTATCTTCACATGTCATTATATTTGTGGTTCAATCTACTTAGTAATCAACCTACAAAACAATCTAATAATAATCTAACACCAACATAACCTCATAGACAAAATCTAAGCATAATTAACTTTCACTTTTCATCAATGCATAAATAACCACAGTCCACCTTACAATATATGAACAAACAACAGAATTCCATAGCAGGTGCAAGAAAAATATATTCAACAAAAGAAGCATACAAAGCAAATTAAAAAAAATTGAGTGAACAATACAACAGATTTGCACACTTGAATAGAAAATAGGCAACTACTTAAACACTAAATATTAACGCCTGATATTGTACTAAAAAATTAAAAAGTATATAAACGGACAAAACTTGGAAGCAATTATTTTTCCAATTTTTTCCTCTTCAATATCTCTAGAAGGATTCATATCGGAAACAAAATCTCAAAAGGATTAGTTAAACCAATCCAATATTTGCTTCAACAGTAAGATCAAACAACCTTTCAATCATCGAGAGATTTCTCGATAGTCGAATCCTCCAAAAGTAATTTGTCATGCAATTCTTCAAATTCAGCTAGCAATAATCCTTTCAACTAAATAAAACAACCGATGAGAGATTGCATTTTCATTGTATATAACTTCTATGTGTGTATGTTGATTGAAAATTATGTGAAGAATAGAAGCATAATAGTAATACGATAAAGGTGGAAAGTTAGTTGAGGAGGAGAGTATATAGAGAGACAAAATCTGATGGGTCTATTTGTAACGCTCTTAAAATCGGGGGTCTTTTATCTACTTGTTGATCACCTATCAACCTGCAAAATGCCCATGGATACTGTGTAACTCGATACCACGCCATTATGCCCTATTTATCGGGATCCAAAGGTTAACAAAATTCGGGCAGACTCTCTTTTGTACGGGGAGCTCTACCCAAAACACAATATATGCAACCATATAACTTTGACTACACCGGGTCTATTTATCCATATTCATATAACAATATGCAATTTTACATTAAACATAGTACATATGAGTTCGATTATAGTCCTTTTACATATATTACATGTTCAAAAACTAATTTATATTTAGTTTTACAAAAACATAGTTTAAAAGTCACATTCAATTTTTCTTCATCAATGAGAGCCCGAGTGAAAGCCGTCCATCAGTGCATGTCCCGCACTTAAAATATTGTCTACATAAATGGTGAGTCATGTTCAATAAGGTATCTCCTAAAGAGGCTACTCCCCAACCTAGATGCATATGAAATGTTTACATCACAAGCAACAATCACTACATTCAAGAATATGCAATTCAACTATAGAATCTTCAATATCATACCATGATATGAAATGAGACTCACACATGCAACTCAACATGAGCCTTTACCAGCTCCCTCAACACATGCAATGTCATGCGTATGAATCCGGACATTCTAAGCCCCCACCATTAATGTTACACATCCAATAATTTTTTTTTTTAAAAAAAAATTCATGTGTCTTTGTTGGGTATTCAAATTTTGGAATCTTACCGCCGATTTCGTACACTGTTACACTTTTTTGGACTTACATTATCGAAAGTGTATAAACCAGTAACTAGATCTTGCACCTGAGGGAGTATCTAGTCCTTCTTGCTATACCTGACACAAAATTTTCATGCAACCGTACTACTCAGCCAGACCTAGGTCCAACCTTCCCTAGTCTACACCTCAAACACCAAGAATAGTGTTTGATTCAAATACATGTACACACACCCACATGCACGTCAAATGTCCATGAATGTGATGCTACCCGTACATATGCAATGTAAATATACAATTGCAATTCTCAACTATGTTCAATATGTCATGTGCACAATATGAATAATTTAATATCCGACAACCTTTCTTTCCATGGTAAATTACATCACAAGCATATAACCACCATTATTAACCTCAATGTCAATATATCATGTGTATATTCCAACATCAACTCTCAAGCATGTTATAACAAAATCAATGTTAATAACACATTCAATTCACATAGGCATTTAACCAAACACATTCATGACAATAAAAATCTTATAACACATAATATACTCAATTTCATCATATATCTCAAGAAATCACAAATAAGTAATTTCTACAAATCTAATTCATGCTAGAATTGATTTTAACTATTCTCAATACTCACACATGTTTTAACATTTTTAATGCTAATAAATAACACATTTAATCCACATAGGCATCTAACCAAACACATTTAAGACAATAAAATCATGTAACACATAATATTCCCAATTTCATCATATATCTCAAGAAATCACAAACAAGTAATTTTTACAAACTCAATTTATGTAAGATTAGTTTAGCATATTTCTATACTCATTACTCATAATCTAATTACACTAGGAATACATTAAACAAGAGAATTTATCTCAAGTCAAGCTACTTATATCATACAGAACCCTAGGTTGAAAATAAACCTAATTAGGAAAAGAAACCTATCTCTTGAAGCATAAAACAATGGTAGAACACTCCAAAGACCCGAAACAATCTCTAATCCTTGCTTCCTCCAAAATTTCATTTTTTTTTTCTTCGTCAAAACCTTCAAGTTTTGGTACATAGTGGTATCTTTCGTCGTGTAGATAAACTTTGGTTTTTGGTCCGAAGAATTCTAGCCAACGTAGAGCCATAAATTGTAGAGAAAAGTTGGAGAATTCTCTCTTCCTCTCTAATTTTGAAAATCTGATGGGTATGGGGAGAAAATCAGAAAATCTAATTTTCTCCCCTATTTATACCCTTTAGATGTTTACGCCTCGTTGCGCCACACGTCCTCTATTCTTTGGTCCAGTTTCGTTCCGAAATAATTAAATTTTATTCTGATTCAAGTTCAACATATTTTTATTTAAACTAGCTTTAAATTACTTTTCATTCACGCAACACTAGATTGACTCGTAAAACACAAAAAATTTGACTGTCTTAGAATTCAATGAAAATTGGCTAGATAACTAGATTTCATGAGATGAATCCAACGGTGAAGCCTGTTTCTTCACCCGAGTTCTAGAAAAATTTGGGTTTTCAACCTATATCGTAGTGGCTAATTAACTTTTGCCCTTTTTCATAAAAATTCAAAAATTTTCTGGTTTTACACTATTTGATTATTAGTGTCTTTGGTTAAAATAAGAATTTTTGGATGGTTATGAATTGAAGGATTTTAAAGTGTATTACATTCTAAGCTTTTAATAGTCCAAAAAAAAAAAGAATTCTTTGCTTTTGCCAAATAAAATTGAGTAACATTTAGTGGAGGTATCCTTATAGTTAGCAACTCTACCTAAATGCATTGTTACAATTACATAGTCGACCATAAAGGAAGGTCAAAGAATGTGGAGAATTACAGAGTGATTGGAAGATTAAAGGACACATAGGATTTGTTTGATTTTATTATGGAGACTAAGAGTCTTGATGCATTAACTTAAATTATGTATTTAGTTACTTTTTATGTTTTTAATTTGAAATTAATATTAGAGAAAACTTGAATAAGGGAGCCTGTTAACTTCCCAAAGATATTAAGAGTCTAGGACATAGTGGCATTTTTCATTTTATTTAGTCTATTTTAGGCAATCAAAAGCTTTTCACTTTTGTTAACATTTTATAATAGTATAGATATAGATATAGATATAGATAATCAAGGATGATGAAAAAGAGAACCCTAGATCCTTTCAATGCTATTTGATTACGACCAAGACTCTAAATCCAATAATGCTTAAGTTCGATTTCAATCTCTTGTAGTGGCATCTCTTTCTTTATTTTTCAACGTATAAATATCTACATAACCAATACACTTCAGACCTTCACTCTAAATCCAAATCTGAACAAAAATTGTGTTGGGTCATGTGCATCACTTGTGGAGGATGGGGAGGTGTTGGAGTGCATGAACTAATTATCAACTATTAAATCGTGAGAGCATACTAAGATAACCATTGAATAAATAAAATCATCCATCATCCAACATAAATAACTAAATAAATCCTAAATCAAACATAAATAACTCCTTAAGGTCACATCCCAAACTAGAGTAAAAATCTTTCAATGAAATAATAAAAAGAAATATTCATAACATTTATCCAATCAATCACAATTTAGAAATTTAAAATAAGAAGACACTCTAAGCTTCCATCTTCCAGCACCACATCATGATACACCTCGACATCCCAATTTATTTGCTCACTTAGCTCGATGTCATCCTCAACACCAAAAACTGAAAAATATTATATGGTGAAGTGAGCAAATAAGCCTAGGAGGAAACCCTTCTCAACCCTAAACAATGTTTTGAAATAATGAAAATAGGTAAGGCTCAGTTGTAAAATAGCTCATATAAACTTGAAGTAAAACGATGACAATTGGTAAGATCTCAAGTCTCAATTTACAAATAGAAACATTAATCGGGGATTAAAATCTGTAACACCCCGCATTTTCTTTTATATATGTATATAGATATATAGNTGGCTAATTAACTTTTGCCCTTTTTCATAAAAATTCAAAATTTTTCTGGTTTTACACTATTTGATTATTAGTGTCTTTGGTTAAAATAAGAATTTTTGGATGGTTATGAATTGAAGGATTTTAAAGTGTATTACATTCTAAGCTTTTAATAGTCCAAAAAAAAAAGAATTCTTTGTTTTTTCCAAATAAAATTGAGTAACATTTAGTGGAGGTATCCTTATAGTTAGCAACTCTACCNAAGAATTCTTTGCTTTTGCCAAATAAAATTGAGTAACATTTAGTGGAGGTATCCTTATAGTTAGCAACTCTACCTAAATGCATTGTTACAATTACATAGTCGACCATAAAGGAAGGTCAAAGAATGTGGAGAATTANATCTCTTTCGTATCATTCCATGGTATCTTGAATCATCTCAATCGGAGCCTGAATGAGAGAGTTATGCTCAGATAACGAAATGATGTCGAAATAGTCCAAGTAGCTTCATTTTGCATTTAATGTCTCCATTTGCATCCTAAATCAAAATATAAAAATNCCTAAATGCATTGTTACAATTACATAGTCGACCATAAAGGAAGGTCAAAGAATGTGGAGAATTACAGAGTGATTGGAAGATTAAAGGACACATAGGATTTGTTTGATTTTATTATGGAGACTAAGAGTCTTGATGCATTAACTTAAATTATGTATTTAGTTACTTTTTATGTTTTTAATTTGAAATTAATATTAGAGAAAACTTGAATAAGGGAGCCTGTTAACTTCCCAAAGATATTAAGAGTCTAGGACATAGTGGCATTTTTCATTTTATTTAGTCTATTTTAGGCAATCAAAAGCTTTTCACTTTTGTTAACATTTTATAATAGTATAGATATAGATATAGATANTTTAGTGTTTCGGGTATACGTTGACTTGGGTGTTGAGATAAATCATAAAAATAAATGTTTTTAGGTTAAAATAACATTAAAAATGAATCCGTAACATTGAAAAATCTTAGGGTAGTCATATGGATCAAATTGGAGATTCTTAGTGGCAAAATCGTAAATTTTGAGAAACCCAAAGCAGCTTGTGAACAGTATTATTCGGGGCTGCTATGTTTTAAACTCATTTTCATCTCATTTCCTTCACTCCCCTCACNTTTTAAAACTCAAAACATGAAAGTTTTAGATCTCTTTCGTATCATTCCATAGTATCTTGAATCATCTCAATCGGAGCTTGAATGAGAGAGTTATGCTCAGATAACGAAATGATGTCGAAATAGTCCAAGTAGCTTCATTTTGCATTTAATGTCTCCATTTTCATCCTAAATCAAAATATAAAAATAATGAGTATTTTTAGGCTTCAAATAAGTATAAAAGGCTTTAATAAACACCCTTTATCACCTTTTATTTGCAAACATCGCAAAACTTCATTAATAGCCGATTCGGATAGGTAAAATAGAAACTTTAGTGTTTCGGGTATACGTTGACTTGGGTGTTGAGATAAATCATAAAAATAAATGTTTTTAGGTTAAAATAACATTAAAAATGAATCCGTAACATCGAAAAATATTAGGGTAGTCATATGGATCAAATTGGAGATTCTTAGTGGTAAAACCGTAAATTTTGAGAAACCCAAAACAGCTTGTGAACAGTATTTTTCGGGGCTGCTATGTTTTAAACTCATTTGCTCTCATTTCCTTCACTCCCCTCACACCCCCACACCTCTTGAAACCCTAGAGGGCATTAGAGAAGAAGAAAAGAAGAGAAAAACAAGAGATTCAAGTGTGATTCAAGATCAAATATTCTTGTTCTTCACTCCAAAGCTAAGGATTCAAAGTATGAGTTTTTTCTCATTCACTTACATTGAGGCTAGGGTATTTATATATGTATGTTTTGGCTATCAATGATATATATATGCTATGGAATCATCCTCTCTTAGGCTTTTTGTAAGGATTACATGTTTTGAATAAAGTAGGATTTAATACCCATGAAATCTCCTTTCTAGTTTTAAAACCCTAATTTTTGGAGAGTGATGTATTTTCTTCCTAAATGCTTTCTTTATTATGGATTTCGAAACCTTAGTGCTTTGTGTTGGGTAGAAAAATGATGTTATTGTGATCTCATGTATTTTCTTAGTTAGTTGTGGAATTGTTATATGATATATTTTGAAAATTTTGGATAGATGCTTGTAAATTGAGATAAATATTAAAATTGTATGCTTGGTTGGGTTGTTTATGATGCACATGAGTGAGAGGTTCCTTGTAAGGATGCTCACCCCTTCCCAAGAGGTTCCCGGTAAGGATGCTTG
>CAUOFW020001058.1:72151-82374 GCA_963454935.2 Ilex paraguariensis | reverse complement strand
GGTTTGGGAGAATTTTTTTACAGAGTTTCGTGCTCACCCCCTATCGCTAACATTTTTCAAATTACCCGTTTGAGGAGGAGGACGTAAGGGTCGAGGAGCCCACTACTTGGGAGACTCCACAGGACGGGAGTGTGGATCCCGAGGTGGACGCATAGAGCGATCTCCTTTCCTTTTGTACTAGATTAGGACATTCTTTTGGAACATTGTGTAGTCTAGCTTCTTTTGTTTATTCCGCTGCGCTTCCTTAATTAATTTTTGAGATGTAATAGTCATGACTTTAACTTATTTTTTTGGATAATGTTGTAAATATTCGTGGATGACAAATGAAGTCTTGTTTCTTAAGGGATTATATTAGTGCTCTCATGATATGAATGGTTTTAGAATGTAATGTCATCCAGGGTGTGTTTTGGGCCGTTACAGAATCAATTCTCAAAGCAATAGATGATCACAACAAGTATATCTCATGTATGTATGTTGACTACTATAAAACTACACATCGAGAATATCCTTACCCACACACACAACCCCCCCCCCCCCGGGCAAATCATACAACCAATCCTCGCAAAGATACACTATTTACAAAAAACATGTATACCAATATACCAATGAATCAACATTGACTTAACTTCTTAGGATACATATATACAAGAACTTCATCATTTCATGTAAAATAGTAACAATTAGGTAAAACTATAAAGGAGATTTCAGAATACTACGTACAATGTCACACTAGTGAACAATCATCCTAACAGACCATATAGGGTCAACATGATCATCTAGATCAATCAAAATATTTTAGGCGACTTCTACCTCAAGGAAGATATGCTCTCTAAAATCAATTTGGTACCCAAGTTCAAAGACCAACAGGGCCACCTAGACATTTACGAACTCAATGAAAAACCCTCTATGGCCTCAACCCAGAACGTAAACCTTCTACCACTCAACCTGTGTGCACTTATATTTCATTTAAAAGGATCCAATAATTTCATTCAATATGAACTATACGATCATTTTGTATAGTCATGCATAACTGGACTCAAAACCCCAATTCAGGTCTAGATTCTAAGCCATTTTTAAAATATCCAATTATTTATTTCAAAACATGTTAAACGGTCATAAATAAATAATTTAAAAATAAGTTCAAAAAGCATCCCCTGATGTAGAATTAAGAAACTTAACTTGACACGATATTTGGATTTGAAAAGACAAAAAATGAAACAGTATAATTTTTTTAATAAAATTTCATACATATACTCAATATAACAAACTAAAAGTGAATATAAATTTTATTTCAAAAAAAATACCCAAAAACTGGGTCAAATTGATCCTGAAGGGCAAAATAGACTTTTTACACCACATTTTAATCCAAACATCGAATCGACCTAAGATTTTACAGGGACCTCTGTAACTGTCTTAGGGTCACAACCCCCACAAAGCAGAGGTCCACTAGACCCCTCACGCGCCGTCACACACTAATGGGGTCTATTGCACTCCTTTCCTCACCTCCTTCCATTTCATCTTCAACCTCAAGCCAAAACCTAGGTTCTTTATTTCTCTTCCAACCATCCCACTTCTCTCATCCTTTTCTTACTACTAAGTACACCATTTCCCCTTATTTTTAGAGCCCATAAACTCACCTCACAATATCTATCAAACCCCATAGGTGAGACACTTCGAATCAAACCCAAACCTAGCTAAAATTTAAACCAAAGTTGATGAAAAATATGAATTTTCCACCATGGCCAGACCTGCAAATGGTGTTTTGACCCCCTAAACAGTTTCTAAGTCCAATTTAAATAGTGAAAATGGATTCTTTAGGTTCATTTTAGGCTAGGACAATACCCTTTACATATCAGAGCAGAAGATTTAACAAGTTTCAATTTTCAAAAACTCAAACCCTAGCTTTAAACTTCCNTGGTGTTTTGACCCCCTAAACAGTTTCTAAGTCCAATTTAAATAGTGAAAATGGATTCTTTAGGTCCATTTTAGGCTAGGACAATACCCTTTACATATCAGAACAGAAGATTTAACAAGTTTCAATTTTCAAAAACTCAAACCCTAGCTTTAAACTTCCTTTTCTTCAAACCACCACCATCGACCATGGCAACCATCCAAATTACCACCAAGCTTCAACTACAGCCCCCAGAAACAAATTCCAAACTCTAGAATAAACCAAAATCATTCCAAACATCAAACCCGCTTTAGTACCTAAGAAAATCCGAAAACTTCAAAACAGAAATTCTTACTTAAGTGGTAATCAGAACAAGTTTTAAGCATCATAAATGGAATCCTAGAACCCTAATTAGGCTAGATACATACCNAACCAAAATCATTCCAAACATCAAACCCGCTTTAGTACCTAAGAAAATCCAAAAACTTCAAAACAGAAATTCTTACTTAAGTGGTAATCAGAACAAGTTTTAAGCATCATAAATGGAATCCTAGAACCCTAATTAGGCTAGATACATACCCCTTGTTGCTTGAATTCAAGCCTACAAAAATCGAATTCTTCTAGCTTCCTCTTCTCTCTAACTTTTCTCACTCTCTATCGATTCTACTCTATCAAGCCAGCCAACAGAGGTGTTTTTCATCTCCCTAAGAAGCGGAGTGGATGGCATGCGGTTAAGGACCTCCAAATGCATCTAGCAAGCTACTTAGAAGTGGTGGCCATGTAGTGGCATTTTGGTAAATATCACAAAATTCAAAAAATTAANGAGTTTTTCATCTCCCTAAGAAGCGGAGTGGATGGCATGCGGTTAAGGACCTCCAAATGCATCTAGCAAGCTACTTGGAAGTGGTGGCCATGTAGTGGCATTTTGGTAAATATCACAAAATTCAAAAAATTAATTTGAATATATATATATATATATATATATATATATATATATTACATACATATTAAAACACACCCTAGAAAATTGTTCATTTAATTTTTGGAGTTCAATTAAACATCTAATTTGATCCTCCAATCTCACTTCCACACTCCTAACTCTTTGATACGTGCTAAATATATCTCGTCCGAATTTGCATTCCAACTTTCTCTCATTTCACCTAAAAAACTTATAACCAAATCCAACACGCCACACATCACCAGAACCCCATAGCACACACTCTTGACTATCAATTCATAGTCCAGTTATCTAGTCCCCGAACCCTTAATCGTAAAGACACCTAACTGTTATAGTATATTGAAAATTGTGATACATGGATTTAATGGAATTTGTGATTGGTTGAATATACATTTTTGATAAAGTTGTGATATTTTTCTCTTGTATGGTTTGAGTGTGATGGACTTAGATTACCTTTGAAAGCTATCGTAGAGTGTTATGACACCCCAATTCTCGGGGGTCCTAATTACCTGTTAAGCCTTGTCAATTAACCCAAGGCATTGATCTTGACGAAACTATCCCAATGAAAATCTGGTAGAGTCTCCTTTGTATGGGGAGCTCCCTCCAAACCTTACATGTGTTCTAAACTAACACAATGACCTTAACATTCACAACAAATTTTCAATGTAAAAATATGCATTTGTCACAAGAATAGATACATAAAGTCCCTCAATATACANACGCCTAGCCTCACCCCTTGCTTTTCCAAATTTTGGGAAAAATGGTTAAAATTGGTGTTGTCACGTTGTCTTCATCAAGTAAAGTAATTTTTGTTCTTGGGATTTGATAATCCAATGGTTGGATCTTGAATTATGAGAGGAAGAAGAATAGAGAAGATGAAGAAGTTGGTGTTCTCTCTCTTTCTCCAACGAAAATTGCAAGAGAATGGAAAAAAAAAATCTGATTTTCTACCTTTAACTCCTGTTTTTTATACTTGACTCATAATGTGCCACATGTCACCTTTCTATTAGTTGAAAATCCAAAAGAGCCAATCACCTCCTGACACGTGTCATGCTTGCATAGTGTTATTTAAATATCTATATCATTTATATTATGGATTCCGCCAATAAACTAAGTTGCTGGNGTAGAGTCTCCTTTGTATGGGGAGCTCCCTCCAAACCTTACATGTGTTCTAAACTAACACAATGACCTTAACATTCACAACAAATTTTCAATGTAAAAATATGCATTTGTCACAAGAATAGATACATAAAGTCCCTCAATATACAATGCCTTTACTTAAAAAGTATGTACAAGGTTTGTATAACCAAAATAAAAGGATCAAGATGAATACAATGAGACCTAAGCAACTGTACGTCCAAAACAAAAAGCCGGACTTTAACTCCATCGTCAAGCCGAACCCATGGGAGGTTCATCTACGGAAGCGCGAATACCCAAAAAATGTTCTCACAATGGGGTGAGACAAAGCCCAAAGAATACATCTCAATCAAAATACATATGATGTGACTGCACATTTGCGACGCCAAGCATATAACCCAAGTAACATTTAAATGATACTAAACATGTCAACTATGAATGATGTCTCATGAATGCATGTACAAAAATGAACCCACTACTGTGTTCCCATGCACGACATATAAATGCAATGCCATGACATAAACTGGACATTTCAAGCCCCTGCCATTAGGTCATACACATCTCATGATTATTTATTTATTTTGGTGTTTTTATTGGGGTTGGTAATTCTTGGACTTCCACCAATGGGCTACCAAAGCGACATGGAATTTTGAGGGCAACCCACCTCATGTTTCGCATACACCAACACATTTTTATGGACTCGTTACACCACCGGCTAGTGTGTGACTGACAAAATTGAGGTTTGCACCCGAGGAATAATCTAAATCTTCTAGCTATACCTCGACACACTTTTATGCAATATCCCATGATACTTAACCAGACCTTGGTCCAAACTTTTCGAGCCCTATCCATCAACTCACCTATTTGGTGATTGATTAAACTCATGCGTAACACTCACAAATCATGACATATTTCAAGAATGTAGTGTGCCCCATGCATATGTAATGTAATGCACCATTGTAATTTAATCGTAAACACAATGTTAACTATAGCATTTGCATATAATAAACATTCTAGCACATCACCAAGCATATCATAAGCATTAATTAACTAAAATAACACACTTGCATATAGTTAGGTATTTTATCAAACACCTAGAGGGCATAAATAAAAAACACATTGCATACCCATTCATTTGACACATACTTGACATGTTCGTCATCCAAAATCAAATAAAAATAGGCATAACATGCTCAATAATTCACCAAACATCTCACTAGTTACACTAGCTACATGGTGGATATGTAAATATTCTACATAATTCTACCTATACTAGAATTGCAAGTAATTCTAAATAGGAGGAACCCTCACCTCTTGTAGTGTAAAACAAAGAAGAAAACCTCTTTAAAATACTAAAAAATAACTCTTCAATGCCTAGCCTCAACCCTTGCTTTTCCAAATTTTGGGAAAAATGGTTAAAATTGGTGTTGTCACGTTGTCTTCGTCAAGTAAAGTAATTTTTGTTCTTGGGATTTGATAATCCAATGATTGGATCTTGAATTATGAGAGGAAGAAGAATGGAGAAGATGAAGAAGTTGGTGTTCTCTCTCTTTCTCCAACGAAAATTGCAAGAGAATGGAAAAAAAAATCTAATTTTCTACCTTTAACTCTTGTTTTTTATACTTGACTCATAATGTGCCACATGTCACCTTTCTATTAGTTGAAAATCCAAAAGAGCCAATCACCTCCTGACACGTGTCATGCTTGCATAGTGTTATTTAAATATCTATATCATTTATATTATGGATTCCGCCAATAAACTAAGTTGCTGGAATTTAATCGTGTGTTTCGTCTCGTTTTACATGAAAATTCAGACTATTTCAGAGTTTAATGAAAATCGTAACTCGATTTCGCAAGTTGAATTTAACACTAAGATCTATTTTGTCATTTGAATTATATAAAAAATTAGATTTTTAACCCTCAGTAAACTGGCCTAATTACTATATTACTCTTTTAAGATTTTAATTTTTCAAGTTTTACAGGAGATTAGTTTATTTTAGTGGGAGTAAGATAGTTGCCTAAAATTATTTTCGTGAAAGGTTGAAAATTCTCTACGACCAAAGTCGGAGTTGGAGGTCGGAACATATGATTCTGACTTCGTCGGAGTCGGAGCCCACCCCTTTTCTCTCATATTCTCTCTATTAAATTTTNAGTTTAATGAAAATCGTAACTCGATTTCGCAAGTTGAATCTAACACTGAGATCTATTTTGTCATCTGAATTATATAAAAAATTAGATTTTTAACCCTCAGTAAACTGGCCTAATTACTATGTTACTCTTTTAAGATTTTAATTTTTCAAGTTTTACAGGAGATTAGTTTATTTTAGTGGGAGTATGATAGTTGCCTAAAGTTATTTTCTTGAAAGGTTGAAAATTCTCTACGACCAAAGTCGGAGTTGGAGGTCGGAACATATGATTCTGACTTCGTCGGAGTCGGAGCCCACCCCTTTTCTCGCATATTCTCTCTATTAAATTTTCAATTAATTATTTGCACTTAAATTAATTTCCTATCATTTTTATTTTTGGTTTTGGTTTGTATGGAAAACCGACGCTGTCTTGGTTTGTGTTTTACCACCAAGGATTAAAAAAAGCAGCAGCCAGAACCTGCAAGGACGAAAGACAAAGAATGGCAAGTACGGAAGAAATGTTAGAGGAGCTTCTTAATATTGAGGTTGAGCTTCAAGACGTCCAAGGTTCGACCTCCCAATCATTTTACTCTCTGTCTCCCACACCTGTCTTTTTGCCTTTGATTTCTCATCAAACATCAATAGTTACTTGATACCCCCAGCTTCTCTTCCTCCATGTAATTTAAGCTTTGCTCGTTTTACTGCTTCAAGTTTCTTATTATCTTTGTTTTGTTGCGTAATTTGGGGTTCCATATGTGTGAATTTCTTAATGTTTACAAGGACGGCTGGATATTTCCTTTTCTTTTCTTTATTTTTTTACGAATTTTTAAGGACTGAAGGTGTTCTGTCAAGTAACTGATACTGGAGTGACAATACCCGACTTTTTACACCGATTCAAATTGTCTTGATCATTGGTTTTTAACCAAACATTCCGTGCATACTGATCGTGGCAGTGGCTTTTTGTAGAGGACTGACCTTGATGGATATTTGTTTTGAAATTATAGAAAAGTAGGAAAGATTTTTCTGTGTAGAATTTCTATTAGTGTAGCATTATTCCTTATGAATATTGATATGAATTANCCTTGATGGATATTTGTTTTGAAATTATAGAAAAGTAGGAAAGATTTTGCTGTGTAGAATTTCTATTAGTGTAGCATTATTCCTTATGAATATTGATATGAATTAAATGATGTTTGAATTTGGCTGCTCGACTTGGTTGTCCTATGGGTCTCTTACCTTATATCTTAATGTTGAAGTTTAATATATTTAGTCCATTCTATTTGCGGTTTTCTGTCCATTATTAACTGAATCTTATTGATCTTGTAACACAAATTTTGGCTTATGTATCTCAATTGTAGCATATGACATATGTTAATGTACCCATGTCTCCATTTCTAGATCAGATAAAGATATTTTTTGATCGGCAAGAGAAGTTGCACGACAGACAATCTGAACTGAAGTCCCTATTAGAAAATTGTGAATCATCAGGAAACCATGCTAGCAGTGGCCCTGTTGTTTCTTCAGAGAATTGGTCGGGGCCATTTGAATGGGATTCTGAAGCTGACGATGTTAGGTTCAATGTTTTTGGCATATCCACGTACCGTGCAAATCAGCGAGAGGTCAGTGCCATCTCAATCATTTGGTTGACTGCTTCGCTCTCCTTCCATTGAAGGCAATAGACTCTTCTAACCGTTTGATTTATTTACCCTATATCTCCAAATGAGATTGGGACAATCCATTTCATAATTGTTAGGAGATGTTTACGTGCAGAGAGTTTCCTTCTTAGTCTTCACTGGTTGTTTTTTGTGTTGCATCCTTGCTTGTGCTTTAGTTGTCCTCGATCTGCCAAGCGCATGAGATGTTACACACAGATGGAGGCTCAACATACATCTCTTGTTCCTTTTCTGTTTGTCATGGCGAAAATTCTGAACACAGAAGTACTTATGTACTAAGTGTTGGTAAAATTCTATAGGTAAACCTTATTTCAAAATTAAGCGGTGTCGGATATTTATCAATGTTTAAGGTTAACTTTGTTGTTGGATTGATGTCTTTTATAAAATTGACTTATGATTCACAAATTTTCCTATCTTTGCTTCTCCTTTTGGCGTTATAATTTTCTTTCCCTCTATTTTTGACGGATGTAGAGGTAGGTATCTAAAAAATCAAACATTGGGGATATTTTGACTAGGGCAAAACTCTTGTTTGCATCAGCTGCTGAACTTGGAATGAAAGAAAAAGAAGTGTACGAGAAATAGATCTTCTTGTTAAAAATTTCATGCTATTAGTTATATTAGGATGATGTAAAAGAGCAGATGCAAGGATAAAGGGATGTCATGAGGAATTTTTGGGGAAAGAGAATAGGAACTGAAGGGCAAAAGAGGTGAGGGAAATCATAGAAAAGATGGAGAAAAAGAGGTGACTAAAGAGATAACATAAAAAAGGTAGGGCACAAAGATATGTTGTTAGTGAGATGAGGGAGATAGAAATAATGAGAGCACATGAGAGAGAGAGGGGGAAGGATAGAAGCTTGGGGTCTGTCGAGCAAGGATCAAAATTTTGTTTTGTTTATATTGTTTCGATCAAAGCTTTTTTTGTTTCACCGGAAAACGATTCGAAACAGTAATGAAAGATTGACATTTTCATGTTTCACAATGTTTCTTCTAATGTTTGGGGATGTTTCGGAATCAAAATTCTAATTTCTTTTTCTCAGTTTTCATGTTGTTTCCAAATCATTTCCAGAACATTTTCATTGATGAGCTGATCGAAACTATGTACAGAAAAAACCTTTGGATCCTTGTTGTCAAGACCTCCTTTTCTCAAAAGATGCTTCCAAGCTAAGGCACCATAAGTTCACTAGCTGGATCCGAAAATGGTGTCATATAAATCCAATAGTTCCAAGAACCTTTCCAGGCTTTGATAAGGATGTGTACAAATGTTAGCGTATTTTAGAGCCATTACTCCCTCCATATGAGAGATCCAATCTAATAGGTCAGACAAGCAGAGATAATAGTTGTTATCAAGTTTTACATGTGAAATAGATGCAGTAGGTCTATTCTCACTCACCACTCCCGTATGAAAACAACAGACTTTCACTCGACCTCTTCGACAGCCCCAACCAAGATTTCACACCACACTCCTCTTCCCATTAACCAACTACCACTATACTGATCACATTGTTTTCGGCTCCCAATTCAATGAGCCTATGGGACTTGATGATGAGGCAGAATCGGTCTTGGATGACCTAGGCCAACATCAACCATATGAATTCGGTACATACCCTATGTTAATAAAGTATCACATATGTATAGAATGAACAGGAAAACCATTATTAACTATGAATGGTTTACGGTAATGGAGCACTAAAAGACAAAAAAAAATAATCCATCCATGTCGCCCGCGTCAATGATCTCCGTTGACAATCACAAAACTCTTCCCTTTTGTCAGAGAATGTCAAAGGAACAATATATAGTGGAGCACTATAAGAACAAACAATCAGAATAGAAAAAGCCAAATTTCATAGACAAACAAACATAGTACATTGAGTTTTCATGCATGCCAAAGGCAACACACCCACTCGCATAAAAATAGTAGAATCAAAAGCATAAGAAACAAATAAAAGCGCAATTCTATAAATCTAAGTTGCTCGAGCATTTCATCATCACCATGCTCATCATCACCGAGCAGCCCAGTTCGATGTATCTGTCTACTCATATGACCCAGAGAAATTATGTTCGTGCAGTGTGTGTCTGGATAAAGAGAAATGGAGAAGAATTACTTGCCTTTGCAGTGACTATAGCTCCAGCCCACACTAGCTCATCGTTTGTTTCGGATGGAACATTCTGTTGCTGGGATGAAAGTGCTAGTGTGTGTGTGAGAGTTTGAGAGAGAGAGGAAATTGTCCAGCCATAATCAGAATAAAAGGGGATGGATTTATTTGTTTGTGTGAGATGAGAGAGAAGATGACAGTTACAATTTTACAAATACAAATTTAATAGTCATAATGTCACATTTGTTCATTGGCATATTTTTGATATTTCTTATTAAATTGGAGTTGTTTGGTCAATTCAGACTGCTGTTATTTTTTCCCCGGGGGAAACAGAGAAAGGGGGGG
>CAUOFW020001058.1:0-71532 GCA_963454935.2 Ilex paraguariensis | reverse complement strand
GGGGGGGGGGGGGGGGGGGAGGGACTATTTGAAGCAGGGTGTTAAGTGATACCAGGCCACATTTGACGGTTGTTTTGGATAAGAGAAGGTGTTTTTAATAGTTAACTCAATGTATTAACAGACAGTTGCTTATCTCCAGATTATAAATGCTGTCTTGAGTGGAAGAGATGTTCTAGTGATTATGGCCGCTGGTGGAGGCAAGAGTCTTTGCTACCAACTTCCAGCTGTTCTTCGTAATGGAGTCACTCTTGTTGTCAGTCCTTTGCTTTCTCTTATTCAAGATCAGGTGCTCTAAAACTTATGTTTATTTGTCCATATGGGAACCTTGGTATGTATAAAACAACTTCACTGACTGCAATTATGGTTTCAGGTGATGGGGTTGGCTGCCTTGGGCATCCCGGCATTCATGTTGACATCAATAACTAGCAAGGAAGACGAAAAATTTATATACAAGGCCCTTGAAAAGGGTGAAGGAGAGCTTAAAATATTGTATGTCACACCAGAAAAGATATCTAAGAGCAAGAGATTTATGTCTAAACTTGAAAAGTGTCATCATGCTTGCCGTCTCTCGGTAATTTCGATTGATGTAAGTAATTCTTCTTGTAGTACCGAAAAATCCTTGGTAATAATATTCATTCGCAGTATCATGTCATCATTATTCTCTTTTTTGCCATTGTTGTTTTTATTACATTGATGTAGGAAAAGAACCTTTGTAATAATATACATTTGAAGTACCATGTCTTCGATGTCTTCTTTTCCATAGAATCCCGTCACATAGTCCCGTAAGGATAGGTTGCACAACTTCAAAGGCCTACTTAGAGTGTCAACCAAGCCTGCCTGCTAGCCTAATTAAGCCAAACCACTACAAAAGGATATTCATGTTGTTTTTCCATGGGTTTGGTGTACATACATATTTTGATTCATAGAGTGTATAAACTGATGCCAACGGGGCATGACCCACTTACCATATCTATTTATATCTATACTACTAATTAAAGTACTTTAAGTAAAAAATTTTTGATTCACTATTTTAACCTTATAAGAATTTTAAAAACCACACTATCTTTTCATAGTTAAATATCTAAATTACAATCACATCCTTATGTATTTAAATCTTCAAATTACCTTCTATCATCTCTTTTAATTCTCTATTATCTTTATATAAATATCAATATTTATGAAAATTTTAATTGACTATGTTACTTTTAAAAAACTATAATGATGATATTGGCTATGTTACTCTTAAAAAAATATATACATCAATATAGTTTTCTATAAAGTGTTCAAAAACACCATCAATAGATCATTACTCTTTTCAAATATAAAGATAACATTATGCAAATATATACATAAAGTGTTCAAAAACTCCATCAATAGATCATTAATTTTTTCAAATATAAAGATAATATTATGCCTATATATATTTTTTTTCATCTATACTACTAATAATCTATACTATTAATAAAAGTACTAGTATGAAATTTTTTTGATTCACTATACTACTCTTATAAATAATTTTAAATGTCACACTATCCTTCCGTAGTTGAATATCTAAATTACCATCATATACTTTTATGTTTAAATCTCTAAATTACTCTAAACATCTCTTTTAATTCTTTATTCACTACATGTAAATATCAATATCTATGAAACTTTTTAATTGACTATGTTACTTTTAAAAAATATATGCATCATTATAGTTTTTAATAAAACCTTCAAAAAATCTTCAAAAACTTCATTAATGTAACATTACTCATTTCAAATAAAAAGATAATATTAGTGTTACATATGTGTATTTTTTTTCATTCTAAATTTCAACCATTTTATTTTTAAGATAAAAAATAATATTTTACATAGTTTTTTTTAAATAATTTATGTCAAATCAACATAATTCTTCAATCACAGTAAAATTTTCATGTTTTATTAAGAGTTTATATAAAAAAAATTATACTGTATTTTTAAATAAAACTTGAATTTTAGAATTTTAATATTCTTGTAAAATATATATTATGTTGTAGTATATTATATTTTATGGTTAATAGTACTTTTAGTTCTTGAAACATGCATGTTTTGTCAGTTTGGTCCTCATTGTATCAATTTTGTTAATTTGGTTGTTAAAGTATTTAGTTAGTGCTTAAATGATCCATACACAGACAACCTATTAAGTTTTTGACAGAAGTAATCACGTGCTGGTCATGGGATAATATCTTACAGAATGACACGTGGTTACTTCCATCAAAAAACTTAATGGACGGTCTGGTTAGGGACTATTTGAACAAGAATTGAATACTTTAGGGAACAAATTGACAAAATTCATATATTGAGGACTAAATTAATAAAAAGTGCGTAATACTTGTAGAGACCCAAAGTGTTTTTAACCTTATATTTTATCCTTATTGACCTAACTAATTCTTAATTATAGGAGGTATTGATTAGAATATTGACAATTATCTTTATTTTATTCAATGAATTATAAGTTGAAACCTAATCAAATGAATTTTATATGAATTANATGAGGCATTGATTAGAATATTGACAATTATCTTTATTTTATTCAATGAATTATAAGTTGAAATCTAATCAAATGAATTTTATATGAATTATTTTTATCGTTTTTCTTATAGTTAGAACAACGAATCACTAGAGAAAAAAAATATTTTTCGAATTCTATAGTATAATACGAGCAATAAAAATATAATTTTGATAAACTTGAGATGATATTTAATGTAGGTATTTCTATACCTAATACATTTTATTAATATTTTATATACGATAATTTTCGTGCAACGCACATGGTGCATTGCTAGTGTAACAAAAAGCTATTGCTTTGATCTATCTATGAGCATCTCTTTATCCTAAAAAATCCATCTAGTCCTTTACTTGCGCTCNTTTCTATACCTAATACATTTTATTAATATTTTGTATACGATAATTTTCGTGCAACGCACATGGTGCATTGCTAGTGTAACAAAAAGCTATTGCTTTGACCTATCTATGAGCATCTCTTTATCCTAAAAAATCCATCTAGTCCTTTACTTGCGCTCACACCCAAATAATGTCAAAGGGATCAAAGCCCACGAGGCTTGCATCCCCTTCCTCGGCAAACACCCTCCAACAATTAGTAAGGCATACACCACAAACAATATCAATCAAGGAGAACGTTAGCAACTACAACTTCAGAGCCACCGGTCAAAATGAAAGAAGGTGATTCATGTACTCAATGCACACATATAACATCTATCTGGGTGTTGATAACCTTTCTTCCTCAAGTTATGCAAAGTGAGAATTGACTCCCCACCCACAGTCCATGCAAAACACATGAGACATGACCTTGGAAAGAACCTTAGGCTACTATATCCCCTTACAAGGGAAGGCACCACCACTCTCCCGCACAACATCAAGTAGAAAGACCTCACTGCAAACCTTCCACTCCTCTCTGCATGTCACCATATTATGTCACCCTTGGGCAACCCCACTTTTACCCAGTTGCAAATGCTCCAGCAGCTCTCCCACTGCTTAAATTTCCTAGTTGAATAACTAGGGATGTCGCAACACCGTACTACAACCCCTGGAAAGACACTCGTCAACTGAACGTTTTGTACACAAGGTTATTGATCCCTTATGGTGGAGTGGCTCCAACTCAGGTTGTTTTAAGGGTGGATGTAGGTCAAGGTGGCCGAACCACTATATATAGTTATGCACTATTGTTCTGGAAATGTTTTACATCATATTACATGGATTGATTGCATGGAATGTNAGGAGGTATTGATTAGAATATTGACAATTATCTTTATTTTATTCAATGAATTATAAGTTGAAACCTAATCAAATGAATTTTATATGAATTATTTTTATCGTTTTTCTTATAGTTAGAACAACGAATCACTAGAGAAAAAAAAATATTTTTCGAATTCTATAGTATAATACGAGCAATAAAAATATAATTTTGATAAACTTGAGATGATATTTAATGTAGGTATATCTATACCTAATACATTTTATTAATATTTTATATACGATAATTTTCGTGCAACGCACATGGTGCATTGCTAGTGTAACAAAAAGCTATTGCTTTGATCTATCTATGAGCATCTCTTTATCCTAAAAAATCCATCTAGTCCTTTACTTGCGCTCACACCCAAATAATGTCAAAGGGATCAAAGCCCACGAGGCTTGCATCCCCTTCCTCGGCAAACACCCTCCAACAATTAGTAAGGCATACACCACAAACAATATCAATCAAGGAGAACGTTAGCAACTACAACTTCAGAGCCACCGGTCAAAATGAAAGAAGGTGATTAATGTACTCAATGCACACATATAACATCTATCTGGGTGTTGATAACCTTTCTTCCTCAAGTTATGCAAAGTGAGAATTGACTCCCCACCCACAGTCCATGCAAAACACATGAGACATGACCTTGGAAAGAACCTTAGGCTACTATATCCCCTTACAAGGGAAGGCACCACCACTCTCCCGCACAACATCAAGTAGAAAGACCTCACTGCAAACCTTCCACTCCTCTCTGCATGTCACCATATTATGTCACCCTTGGGCAACCCCACTTTTACCCAGTTGCAAATGCTCCAGCAGCTCTCCCACTGCTTAAATTTCCTAGTTGAATAACTAGGGATGTCGCAACACCGTACTACAACCCCTGGAAAGACACTCGTCAACTGAACGTTTTGTACACAAGGTTATTGATCCCTTATGGTGGAGTGGCTCCAACTCAGGTTGTTTTAAGGGTGGATGTAGGTCAAGGTGGCCGAACCACTATATATAGTTATGCACTATTGTTCTGGAAATGTTTTACATCATATTACATGGATTGATTGCATGGAATGTTAAAGTATGCCATTAGTATATGTAATTAGTATCATGAATGAGAATTTAATGACACTGATTTTCGTTGCCAATTCATGAGCCAAATTGATTATCATACTTGATATACCATGCCTTGATGCACATACTACTCTAAAAGTTCTGTTCTAGCAAGTGGAATTGAAAGGAAATATCAACATTGGAATAGAACAAACTGTTTTTTTTTTGGTGGGGGGGGGGGGGNGGGGGGGGGGGGGGGGGGGGGGGGGGGGGGGGTGGTGGGGGGGGTGGGGGGGGGGGGGGGGGGGGGGGGGGGGCGCATTATGGAGTTAGGCCAGACAGCTGGTCTTATAGGCCAGTACACTTGTCCACCAGGGTTCAACAGAAATTGCTTTTCTAACCCTGAGTTTCCACAGGTCAGTCTAGGGTCATAATTGGTGTTGCTCACTTCAAAATATTCTGAAATTAATGTTTTCAGTGAGTATCAGTGTGAAAAATGGCCAAAGTACCCTTGATTGAATCAAAGTAAATACAAATACCTTGTAGTGCTATCCCCCACCCACTCCCCAAAAGAAAAAAAAAACCCAACACCAAAAAAACCTTCTTCCTTGTAAGACTTGTCAAAATCAATTAGGTTCCTTCTGCAGGTTATATTTCCATATGACTAAATAGTAATGGCTCTACAACCATGCACTACCTGTCTCTTTGTTCCCTTAGGCACCCATCTAGTTTTTGAAATGTTGTGGTATGTCAAGCCCTAGTAAGTTTCTTTGGTTGCATTGAGGTTGAACACGTGCTCCACCACCTGGGTGGGCGTCTTTGCTTACAAAAATACTCCCCCGGGAAGGGCCTTAATGTGATGGCAATAATGCTGCATGTGACATACTCACAATATTAATTTCATGACATATTCTTTCTTAAAGTATTTTAGTTGNTCGTGGTATGTCAAGCCCTAGTAAGTTTCTTTGGTTGCATTGAGGTTGAACACGTGCTCCACCACCTGGGTGAGCGTCTTTGCTTACAAAAATACTCCCCCGGGAAGGGCCTTAATGTGATGGCAATAATGCTGCATGTGACATACTCACAATATTAATTTCATGACATATTCTTTCTTAAAGTATTTTAGTTGTTATGCCAAGCTCTCTTAACTAAGACCATATCCTTTTGGGGAGTTGTTATTCAATTATTATGCTACAAATAAATTGTTGTGTTTGTAATAACTTTTGTAATCAATTGACATCATGTGACATCCATGAGAAGTTTAGAAATTCGTCAGTTTGGGTTATTTCATTTCATTAGCAATCATACTTTGAGGGACTTAATAATGATAATATGGTGTTATGCCTGTAATCTTGTGAGACAGTTATGTGGAAACTTGCATGATATCCATTTTGATAGACTATTTGGTTATTTTGTAGGAGGCACATTGTTGTAGTCAGTGGGGCCATGATTTTCGTCCAGACTACAAGAATCTTGGTATCTTAAAGACCCAGTTTCCCAATGTTCCAGTGATTGCTTTGACTGTATGTCCTTTACTTATATTATAATCTTTAAAATCCTATTCTTTTATTTTTTTGTGATCTACTTTTGATTACTAATTGTGAGAGTTTGATTTCTTGTTCATTTCATAGGCTACAGCAACGAAGAAAGTCCAAGAAGATCTGATGGAGATGCTGCACATTCCAAAATGCATCAAATTTGTTAGCATGGTCAACCGGCCGAATCTTTTTTATATGGTATAAATATGATATTATATTTGGTTTTCTACTAACTTTTCCTTAAAATTTTTGAGCTAGAACTATATGACCTACTTTTCAGGTACGAGAAAAGTCATCTGTTGGAAAGATGGTTATTGATGATATTGCTGAATTCATACAAACTTCATATCCAAATAATGAATCTGGCATAGTCTATTGTTTCTCGAGAAAGGAGTGTGAACAGGTTTGTATGATGCTTATTATTTTTAGCCACAAAATAACTTCTTTCTTTGTTCTGATCCTAATCCACCTAAAGAACTTTTTGCCTACTAAAATTTATTACGAGAATTAAATGTTGGGTTGGCATCCTTTTTGATTATTTCACGTTTTAAAGTATTTGAATTTCCTGAAAATGAAATCACTTCATCGAGTATTGAGTGGAATTTGATCATTAAATTTTATCCTTCCTAGTTGTATCACACCCATCTTAACATTCTCATTTCGACTACACTCAAATTTTGGACGTGTTATTTCTTAGTTCCACAACACTTAGTACCATAAAACATAGTGTGAGTCTTATGGCCGTTCTATAGAACTTTCCTTTTACCTTAAGGAGTATGTGTCTATCGTAAAATATACCAGATGCATTCCTCCATTTACTCCATCCTACATAATTCTATGGGTAACATTGTCCCAATCTCATATTCTCTGTTAATAATAGACTCTAGTTCACTTTTTTGGTATTTCTTGATTTTCAATTTTTACTTCTTCTCGATAATATCTGTGAAAAAGTAGAGGTGACATCTATAGGGGATTAATTAAGGGAGAATTGACTTAGGTGGTGGAGACACATCTATAAATGGCCTATTACGGCACCCGTGGGTAAGAGTGATAGGATAACCATTGAAGGTAAGCGTAGGGGTAGATGCCAAAATTAACTTGAAGTGAAATAGTAAAGAAAGATATTGTAGAATGTTAGGTTATTACAATTAATGGTATTATTGTCATATCCACTTTATTATGAGTTAATGTAAATATGGGTGATGAGAGGAGAGGCGAAGGAACTCTTATTTTCCTAAGCCCTATGTTCTAATCTCTTTCTTCTCTTGTCTCTTCTCATTCTAAACCTAAAGATTTAAGATATTTAGATTTCATCTTAGTATTAGAGCAATCAAACAAAAGTTTGAAGTCATAAGAACATTCAAGAAGGCGTTGGGAGGTTTTTGGTGTCTTGGACGTCATTGCCTGTAGTGACTAAATTTGACATGGTCTGAGTCGGTTTTATCCCTCGAGTATGACGGTGATTTTTGTGGAATTTTTTGAAATCAACTAAGATAGTTTTTTGAATTTTGAATGTTTTTTTTTTGGATTTTTTGGGTCGTATTTCTACGATTCGGCTGATTTCTAGGCTATTTTGCTCCTATGACATGATTTAGCTAACATAGAAAAGTTTTACCAGAACACCAAAGGAAGGATGTCCTAAACGGCGGTGCCACTGAAGTAAGAGTGAAAAGGAGATGTAGTATCCACTTGTATAGCTTGACCCAACGACAATGTAGGTAAAGAGACATCATTCAGCAAATACATACCACCATTTACTCCGTCACTGCCAATCAATTTCTTCGTCTTCGATTCCTAAAACACACAATGAATAGTAAGACTACTGTCAGAGAGTAAATTAATAGAGAAGTTTGGAACATGAAGAATAAATGAAAGGGAAATGGAGGGAGGGCACCGAGCAAAACATTTTCCAAAAACAGAGGATAAAAATCCATCAGCAATTGTCACTTTATCCCTACGAGAACAAGGAGAGTAAGAGCAAAGAATGTTAAGAGGAACTCATCATATTTTGTTAGTAGCTCCAGAATCAATTATCCAAGGAGAAGAAGAGATACTAAGAGCATATGCTGGACTACTTGTATAAGCAAAGTTGGAGGAAGTCGGTGTAGAAGGAGAAGTTGTGGCAAATGAAGTGTCAAGTCTAGCCATCAGACGCTTGAGAATATGCATCTCATCCTGGGAGAGAGTACTAGTATCAGTAGAGGGGTTTGTGGGAGAAGTCTTAAAAATGCAGGCTTGAGATTGCACAGTACCACTACAACCAGCTCCACACTCTCAAGTAGGACGACCATGCAATTGCCTATAGTGCTCTCCAACGTTCCTTCCCACAATAAGTATATTTCAATAGATCACGATTATCGACATTACTCTCCCAATTCGTCTTAGGTTGATTGACATTACTATCCCGTGAAAGAATAATAAGCAAAGCAGAACGATCTTGACTTGGAGTGTATACCATTGCACTAAGTAGGTTTTCCCCTTGTGGAACGCAAGCATAAGCCTCTCTCAAGGTGAAAGGAGATTGACCTAAAACCTGAACTAAAATTCGATCATACTCCATGTTAAGACTAGGAAGAAAATCATATACTCGTTCATTCTGCATCATTTCCTTAAAGGCAGCTACATCCGTAGTACAAACAGCCTGAAAACTCTAATAATAGTTAAGTTCCTGCAACAAACTACTCAATCCAACATAATATTTAGCGAGAGATCCGTCTTTTTGATCTAACCCACGAATCTTCTTCCTCAGTTCATAGATCTGTAAGTCATTACCCTTTTGTATGTCTGTGCAACTGCAGACCAAATCTTTGGTGCTGTGGCCAACAACAAGGTGCGACTACCAGAGGGTTGCACTTATTTAATCAACCAAGTCATAACAAGGGCATTCCCTGATTGCCATTTCTTTCGTGCTGGTCTATCTATCATAGGATCCTTAAGAGTTCTAGTGATGTAACTAGTCAAACTGCNACCTGTATTTTATACTTCCCTTGCTTTAGCCTCTACTCACTTAGTTTCTTGTAGGGACGTGATATTAACTTTTCTTCTAATCATTATTTCAACTAGCTCCATTCCTTTACCTGCTNTGGTCTATCTATCATAGGATCCTTAAGAGTTCTAGTGATGTAACTAGTCAAACTGCAAGATTGTGAACATATTAAATAGTTTGTGCCATCCAATTTATCCATACTAATCTGAAGGGATGAGTTATCTCCAAGAGTTTTAACAAGACTCAATCCATTCGCCTGAAGACTTACTATTAGTTGCCATATCTACTGAACAAGGATAACACCCCCAAATATCAGAGAACTAGTTCAATCACGTACAAACTCATAAAGCCCAAGGAATCCTTGCAAGGTATAAGTTACTCACACAAGAAAAGCGCAAAAAGCGGACCAAATTAGATTAATTAGATCATAAAAAGTGATAAAAGGGTACAAAGCTACTGTTTCCACAAAAAAAATGCAAGAAAAATTGTAGATTTGGCGAAAGAACCATCAAAATGGATGAAACAACAATCGGTAAGGGCAAGAAGGTAATTTCGGACCCTAAGGGAGCTATTCCAGAAAATATTGCGTCAAACAAGCTAAAGTAAGCGATTTCGGAAAACTAGACCAATAATTCTGTAAAATAGAAAAAAAATGAAAAAATACATCAAATGAACTCCAAAAAAATTTGAGAATTTCTCTGGAAGTATGTGAATTCTAGTTGATCATGTTGAGATTTTTTTTTTTATAATTTTTTTTCCTTTTACGGTTCAACCAAAAATGAGGACAAACTGTGAGAGGAAGAAACAAGATTTATGTTACTGAAAAAATAAGAAAATAAAAATAATATCAACTTACGGCGGATCGGGCTTTGATACAATTTAAATGTATGAAAAGAGAACAAAGGAGNCTGAAAAAATAAGAAAATAAAAATAATATCAACTTACGGCGGATCGGGCTTTGATACAATTTAAATGTATGAAAAGAGAACAAAGGAGAAGAAGTAGAGAGAGTTTGTGAGAATGTGGTGGCTCTTGAGAGAAAGCCCCATGAATTAGTTTAGGGTTATCTCCAATTAGCCCTATGTATATATACTAGTAAGATTGAAAGTATATAAATACCCCTTATGACATATAAGACATCTCTTGACAAATACACCTAGTACCATTACTCTGTGATATGTGGTTAAGCTTTCTTTTGGAATGAACTTACAGTCCTTGCATGATCTACGATCTATTCGTCTAGTTAAGAAAAAAATTATTTGACTTTTATGTAATTCAATTCGAAAAGTTATTTAATGTTAGTCATTTCTTTTTAAAATACGTATTTGCAATCATAAGATCATATGCTATACCCAAATATAAGACAGAATCTTAAGCATCATTCCTATCTCCAAATCCATGTCCACCATGTACCCCCTCATATCTGACTCGATCCTTTCTTATGTGGCCATAAAGTCTCCTCCTATATATATTCTTTCTCCTATAGTTATTTCTCCCACTAGCTCATCAATATCCAAATAAAGTTGAGTTTTAAGTTCATATGTGCTAGTAATATTAATTGTCTCCTTTTCTAAGAACGGTTGCCACTTATTGTTTAAGATGCGAATCTACTGATTGTCCTACTGCATTTCTATGTTTATCTTTTTCAATATAATGAAGTTTATAANTTATTGTTTAAGATGCGAATCTACTGATTGTCCTACTGCATTTCTATGTTTATCTTTTTCAATATAATGAAGTTTATAAGCTGTATTTTATACTTCCCTTGCTTTAGCCTCTACTCACTTAGTTTCTTGTAGGGACATGATATTAACTTTTCTTCTAATCATTATTTCAACTAGCTCCATTCCTTTACCTGCTATTGTTTCTATATTCCAAATTGCTAACCTTGGACTAAATTCTTTACTCGAGCTCATCCAGAGTGATGTAGGAACACTTGTGAATTTTTCACTGCATTCGGGGGACTAAAATACAGCACCCCTTGCCCATTTTCCGAAACACCTGGGTGTAGGTGCAATACATTGCTTTTATGGAATATCTTGAATATTCTTTGGATTCATATTTATATTTGGTTTGGCGAGTTTTACTTTGACTGTCAGCTGCCTAAAGTTACCCACCATTATTCGGGTTTGGGATTAGCTATGTACAAGAGTACACAAGCTGAGTTAAAAGGAGGAAAACATATTTGGAAAAAAAAGGAGGACTACCCAAAATTTGTACATGGATAAGTTCATAGTGTGACTTTAATCTAATAAGAAACAAACGACATTAAAAATCCTTGATTTGTAATTACATAAATCGTAAGGGTGTTCACCTTACCCTACGGGTAGGAGATATAGTCTTCTATTTTCCTACTTGATACTTTGCGGAAGAATTTCTTCTTGATCTACCCTCTCTGATCAGGTGTGGTATTCCTACCCGACTTTTTACCCGATTAATCGGGTAGAAAGCCAGTTAGGAAGTCGTATAAACACTTTTATAATCTTCCAGTTGTTTTGGATTCCGATTTAAGACTTGAAATTTGGGGTTTTTCATGTTTGATGTTAATTGGATATTTTTGAAAGCTTAAAAAAAAACAGAGAAGTCCTGAATGATGCTTAAAAAAAACAGAGGAGGCCTAAACGAAGCTTGAAAGCTAGGGTTTTGAGGTTCATTAACTTGATGCTTAAAAAAAAAATCAGATCTGAATGATGAAGGCCACCAGATTGTGCCTAAATAGAGGCAGAGAGAGATAGACACAGAGAGACGGAGTACCTGGGGAGGTTGGGACTGAACGATGAAGGCCTAAGTTATGGAGGCAAGGCTTGAGCGATGAAAGCCAATGGAGAGGAGTGGAGTGACACCCTCGCTTAGCAATTAGGGTTTTTTTAATTTATATATATATTAATTAATTAATGCGGATAGGGTAGGGTAGGAATGCTGAAATTGATGGGTATTTCGCATTCCTACCTAATTTAATCGGAAGACCAAAAACTCTTCCGCATTCCTACCCGATTTTTGCAGCTAGCGGTTCAGTAGGGTAGGGTCGGGTAGGGTAGGATAGGAAATCGCGGCCAATCGAAAATTTGAACACCTCTAATAAATAGAACATCAATTGAGATAAGAAATACCTTGTTCTTGGCGGAAGTATTGTTTACACACACACACATACATAGAGTATACACACACGATAAATACATTTCTCATTAGTGATGTCCAAAATAATGTAAAGTGGAATTGATATTTGACTCAATAATAATACTGGCTTAGTTTGAGCATTTTCCTGAACAATTTAGATTTAGAAGCCATTGCAACAACTCATAAAGAAACATAAGGGAGGCACAACTTACCAAATTAAGTGACAGTGAAGTTGAACGAAGGCAACAAGAGAGCAAGAAAATAGCTAGAGAACCGAAGAACAAAAGACTAGCTGATCACTGAAGCAATGTTACTTGGCTGAAAGAAGGTGAATAGAGATTGGTGTGACAGTACTAGTAGAGAGTTGATCACATAGAGTAAGACTTGAGTAGAGCCAACCAGGGATGAACCATGAAGGAAAAAAGAGATATATAATAAAGGACTGAATAAAAGGGAAAAAGGGTTGAATTGACCTTAAAAATGGATGAACAAGTCTTGAAAGGAAGGAATTGACATGAATCAAAGCTAAATCTACCAGAAAAATAGATGAACTGATCTTGAAAAGGGTGAACCAGCATGAACTGAAGCTAAACCAGCCTGAAAGTTGATGAACTGATTTCCATTGACTCGAACCAAATTGGTTTCAACACAATCAAGATTAGACTCTACTTCGATTGAGTCGAACCAATGATTAAAATATCTTCTTGTTTCCACTGAAATGATCAATAGTTTTCATCCCCACACCAACTGAAACTCATCGGTGATTGAATATCGAAATTATCTTGTTTGAGGTGTTTTAGAATGTTTTGAGGGGTTTTGGGATATTTCAACATGTTTCGACCAAAGTTTCGGAAACAAATTTGCAAATTTCTTTGCTTCCATTCTTCTTTTGGAATGTTTTTGAAACATTTTAGAAATTTTTCCGTTTCTAAGCCAATAGAAACTAAGCACCAAAACAAAATTTTGATCCTTGAATTGAACCCACTTGAATCATTCTCAACCAACCGGAAATTACCTAAACTGAATAAGCTGAATAATGATATTCAATTAACTGATAATGGGATACACATAACCTGAATAGCACAACCTAGCTTTGTAACCAAACACCATCCTTACCTTCTACAAACATTCTCTATGGCAACACAAACACAACGCAATGTGCAATCCTATGAAGTACGAATACTTTGTTAATGTTGACGTATTCATATCAAATAGCCTATTGAATTCGATACTTGTCGAATCATCGAGGATACATATCGGATACACTCTATACGTATGCGATAATAAATAAAATATGTGGATACTTCTCTTAAAAGTATCCAATCCAAATATGATTCAGATATAGAAGTCGAAATGCATAGCCCCATGTATATATATTTTAATTTTAATCGTTATCCTTTCTTGTTGAGTTCATGTACAATGCAACACAAAGAGAAGTTCACATGACTTTGAAGATGAATAAGTGTTTTTTAAATATTATTTTCTATTACATGTCAAAAGAGTATAAAATGAGTTGATTTCACTCTTACCTCTTGGCAACAAGTGTTTCTTAGCAATCCAACTAGTTGAATGTTTGTTCTGATTCTTTTAATTAGCTATGCTCACCTTATGGATGTATCATAACGAGACTATAATTTATTTTTTTGGTTAGCAAAAACTGCTAAAATTTTGTATTATTGGTGAGGAATTTACTAAGGATTACAATTATCAAGTCGGCAAATAATACTAAAAATATAAAATCTATTTTATTATGAATTTATGATGGCAGTATCTGTATCCTATTTGTTTAGATAAGGGTTACTAGAAAACGTGAGATAACCTTCGAACCATGATCTAGGTTGCACAACCCCAAACGTGGGTCGTTCGCGACCTGGATCACTCCTATTTCCAACTCCAACTGTTTATCCAATCACTAAAACAAAACCTAGATCTCCAATATAAGCGCTAATCTCATATTAAACTAAATCATTGCAAATTACACAGATTAAGTTATAATAGGCTAAAGTAAAGAGTAGGTAACTTACTCGATGGATCTCTGCTTCAAGTTTCTTCGACTTCTCCGCTTTGACTTCTTCGATTTCTCAGCTTCGAGTTTCTTTGACTTCTCTGCTTCGATTCGGCTTCTTCTTCGAGCTTCTCCGACTTCTTTGGTTCATCGCTTCCTCTCTGTTTCTCTCTTTGCTTCAAATTCTTCGTTGACGACTGAAGAATTGATTCGACGAGAACCTCTCAGTCTCTCTCTCTCTCTCTCTTAATTGCCACTGACTCACGTGATATAACTTGTTAGGGAAATAGTTACTTGACTTGTAGAGTTAATACCTAGTTTGTGTGAAAAGACCAAAAAACCCCAACTATTTTATAAGACTAGAGAATACAACTTGGATTAAAAGGTCAAAATTAGGTTAGGCTAATTAGGAAACTTATACACGTCTCCTGCAGCCCTATATATATATATTTTAATCTCAATTACAATTTTGTGTCCTTTGTACCGCGGCTACCGCCTCTCTCTTACTCCTCAATTATTTATTCAATATTTCTCTACTGTATTGAATTCTTATTACTTAAAAAAAATGATTTTTGGGAAAAGGAGGAAAGAACAAGATTCTTCTTAGATTGAAGAACAATTTGGAATTAATATTCAGAATTTCGATGATTCTTCTTCTGATGAACAAGAAATTGAACATATTGAAGTAACGAAAGAAGATAACACTAGGCAACCATAAAAAAATTGTACACAGGAAGATCAATTACAAGTTGATGCAAAATTGAAATCACTACTCAGTAAAGTTAATCTTATTGGTGCAGCTCAAGGAAAAAATCTAAGGGATTAAAGAGTTGGTCATGTAAGCATTGCGGTGGTAAATTTACAAATTTGTATACTCGAATGCATTACCACTTTTTTGGTGTTTCACCCGGAAAAAAAGTAAAAATTAAATGATGTCAAGCATTAATGAATAATTTGATTGAATATGCAAAATTACGAGAAAGAGTACAAAAGACAGAAAAAATAGAAATTTCTTCGTCCCTGAAAAATTCTACATTGATGAAGTGGCAACAACCTTCACTGACAATGGGATCAATTGAAGATGAATTCAAAATAATGGATCGAGACATGGTTGACTTGAAGGTCATGAGGGGATTATGTGCTAGTGGAATTCAATTCAATGTGTTGAGAAATCCTCAATTCAGTGAGATGGTTTCAGCTATAAATAGAGGACCTAAAGGTTACGAGGCTCCCTGTTATGAAAAAGCAAGAACTATATTATTGGATGAGTGCAAAAGAA
The DNA here is from genome assembly GCA_963454935.2 of Ilex paraguariensis. NCBI lineage: Eukaryota > Viridiplantae > Streptophyta > Magnoliopsida > Aquifoliales > Aquifoliaceae > Ilex > Ilex paraguariensis. The sequence goes on along the minus strand of CAUOFW020001058.1, from coordinate 55,785 downwards.
GTGTTGAAAAAGATTTGATTCCGGTTAAAGATACATGGTATTCTAATGGGGTATCTATTGTATCAGATGGGTGGACTAATATGAAGTATCAACCACTTATTAATATCATTGCTGTAAATAGTCGTGGAACTATGTTTTTATATGCTAAAGATTTTTTGGGGATAGAGAAAATAAGTAAAGCAATTGTTGATTTTTTGTTGAAAGCCATTGAAGAAGTAGATTTACTAAATGTCATTCAAGTAGTGACCGATAAATCGATAATATAGCAAATTGCAAACCTGCGGGGAAAGAGGTGAAAAAGGTACACAACACACATATTTTGGTTTCCTTGTGTTGTTCATACTCTAAATCTCATTTTTAAAGACTGTGCAAATGAATTTGAGTGGTTTAGAAATACTTATAGAACGGGAAAGTCTATTGTTAAATATTTTTTGAACCATACACATGCTTTGGTTATGTTTAGGGCTCAATCTAAATTGGAGCTATTAAAAGTGGTTAACACTAGGTTTGCATTGCATTATATTTTGTTGAAGCGACTGGTTGACTGTAGAGAATCCCTTGTAACTACCATTGTTCTCAAGTCATGGAAAGAATTGGTAAAATCTGGGGATGAACACATAAGGAAGTTAGGAGCTTTGGTTACAGAAACCGTTATTAGTGAAGAATTTTGGGAGGATGTGGAGAATATCATTAGTATCACAAAACCTATATTTTTTCTTATTAAATTTTGTGATGGGGAAGGTTAAAAAATGGGTGAGATTTATGAAAAGATGGACAATATGCTTCGTGAAGTAAAAGATATTATGAGGGGTGGAAAACACGTTGATAAATTCCGTATATTGAAAATATTGTGCTTGACAGATAGGAGAAGATGAATATTCCTTTGCATTGTCTTGGGTTTGTACTAACACCAAAGTTTTATGATACCTAATATCTTACTAAGCTAGCACTAGGAGGTATAGTTAGGAAAACTCCAAATCAGGATAGGGAGGTCATCACAGGTGTTATGAAAGTTTTTGAAAAGATAGCAGAAGATGTAGAAGAAGCGAAACAATTGTGAGAATAGTATGCACATTTTTACTAGCGAAATGGTCTTTATGCAATGGCGGCGGCTCAAATAGATGCTGTGACCATGGATGCTATTGATTGGTGGTCGACATATGATTCAAAAACTCAAGAATTACAAGTTATTTATTTCTATTGTTAATTATCATTATTAATGTGTCTTATTATTTTTTCATAAAAGGTGTTATCACAACCGATTACAAGTTCTTTAGCTGAAAGAAATTGGAGCACGTATTCATTTATTCACAATGTCAAGAGAAACAGATTGAATTCTACCATAGCTGACAAATTGTTTTTTATCTATTCAAATTTTCGCCTCTAATCACGTTTTAGTGAAAGCTATAAAGATGTCCTTTTAAGAAATGGGATATAAATCCAGAACACACATATATAGATGATTCTAGTGTGAGATTGGAGGATTTGCGATGGAAATCCTTTGAGGATGACAATACAGATAGTTCTACCATTCCTTGAAACGAAGTTTGGGAAGGTTCATCCTTACATGCTTCTATGCCTGTTTCTATTGACAAGCCACCTACTAGTTCTACCAGGCCACCTACTAATCCTAGCAGGCCACTTCTCCGTCATTCTAGACTGCATCAGACTCAAATTAGTAATTTTGCAAGAGGAGGGAACACTACAAAAGATAAAGGGAAAAAAGTTGACAATTAACTCGTGTGCTCCAATTTTTTCTTATTATTAAGTAGTTTTTATTTGAGACTTGTTAGATGTTTAAGAGTGTTATTTTGATTTGTGCTTCAAGTAGGAAGCTATTTAATAGCTCTCTAGTATGTTATTTTTTAAATTTTAAGTCTTTGAATTTATATTTTGTCTTTTTTTGATAATAAAATATGCAATCATTACTTTTTAATAAATGATTATTAGTTGATATGTTGTTGGTCTTGATTTGCATTTTTATAATGTATAAATTTATATAATTATTTATAATAATGAAAACGATCCAGCTAATAGTTCAAAGCGAACTGCGACCCAAAATAGCGTACTAACTAAGCCTCTACCCCCACTACATCGCGCACCGAAAAAAGTAACATACCCCGCACCTGTATCTATACCACGTACCCAACCGACCCGCGATCCAGGTAACCTGGTTTAGATTTTACTCTATTGTTATATCTGTATCAAATCGTACCCATATTCTGTATTCGTATCTGTGCTTGTTAGGTATGATCTCTCCACATTAACACAACTAACATTCAGATAAAAAAATCCATCAAAATAGCCATCATGATCAACAACCAACAAAAATCAAGGAAGAGAGTGTAGCCAATTTATCCTTGAAATGCAGTAGTAGCGTTGAGCAGCCAACATAGTTACTATGACACACCCAACAAACTGTTAACCCATACATACTATTTACGCTTTTCATGCAGGATTTAGGCTTTGCAGGACTCATGGGACTAGACCTCCATTGGCGACAAAATAGTGATTACAAATGAAGAAAAAGAAGTGAAATCAGATGGAAATAAATAGGAAGGAAGGACAAAAAGAGAATTAACAATAAATACTTGGGTTATCTATTGGAAATTCTTAGGATGAGTGCAATGAGACAATTTTAAAATGAGGGTAAATAGAAATTGGTAAAAGCAGAGAAGAATGTCTTAGAGAGGATACTAAATTCTATTTCTCCATCTCAATCTCTACATATGTATAATAATTCAGACTAATATACCCCTCGGAGTTGTACTTATAACAGCTATACCATAACCAGGATTATATTCTGTAGCATCAGACATCGGTGATGATGTATTTTTTTTCTATTTACTGTCCCAAAATTTGGAATATGGTACTAGTCCCAGGAGCTGGATGGTCAATGTGAGGGCAACCTGGCTGTAATGTTGTGGGTTATATGTGGATCAATTGCTGGCTGTTCCTTTTAACATTTCTTGAGAAATAAAATACGTGTTCTGCAGTATTTTGCTAATGTAACACAGCTATTATTTTCCAGGGTAATTTTTTGACAATTAGTTTCCAATTTTTATGTATCTACATGTTTCGATATGCAAAATCCCTCTTATATTGACAAGAATTGTAGGTTGCAAAGGAACTTCGTGAGAGGGAAATATCAGCTAGTCATTATCATGCAGATATGGATGTAAAAGCTCGCGAGAAAGTTCATTTGCGGTAAAGTGATTTTTCTGTTGATTTTAGTTGCCGATGTTAATGTTATGCAGCCCACCACATTTATTTTATTTAGGTTTCTTCGTACTTTCCACAGGCTATTGTGTGCACACTCTGCTGTGGCCTACACTTAAGCATTTTCATTTTTAGCATAAAATCTTAATGACTATTGTGATTACCAAGGTGTTGAATCCTTTTGGGTTTCTTTCGGTCCAGAGCAAAGATGCAATTTTCTGATAGGAAATAAAGTTGAAATGTTGGAAAAACATATGATAATTAGTTCAAGTGTTTTATGTGTTTCATAAAAGAAAAAAGAAAGAAACATATCAAACACTTAATACATAGCTATTAGTTCTTAATTACTAATACTCAATTAAACTCAATAAATCTTTTATCCCAACTATTTGGAGTCGGCTACATAAATCCAGCTTCTCCATTGTGCTCTATCAAGGATTATATTTTCCGTTAAATGGTGAGCTATTATTTCATTTTTTTCTATTTCATTTAAAGTTAATTTCAACATACGTCTCCCTTTCGCATCAATCTCAATACATATTAGATCTTTCTTCCTCACTAGTGCATTACCAGTTAATTTATAGACATGTCTAACTTACCTAATTCAATTTTATCTTAATTTCTCTGCTAGTCTAACCTACCTAATTCGATTTTATCTTAATTTCTTTCCTATTGGTGCTACTTCTACGATTTGAATATATTTATTTCTAATTCTATTTTTTTATTTTACCTCACATCCATTTTAATTATCCCATCTCTACAACTCTTAAGTTACACTTGGTAATGTTTTCGTTTTTTTGATTTCAAAAAAATGAAAACAGTATTAGTTTTTTTTTTGTGGTAAAAAGTTGAAATCGAAAATTTGTTTAATTACAGTTTTTGTTTTAGAAACTTTGAAAACTAAAACAGAAAATGTTTGATAACCACTTTTATTTCTCTAATATTTTATAGCTTTGTATTAATTCTCTACTAAAAAATATATCAAAACTCCTTATCAAGTGATCAATACTCATTACAAAAATGATCAATACCCATTAGAAATTTATCCAATACAAAGTCACCAAACCACCACCAAAAACGAAAAACAAAAAGTCATAGATCTATCCAAAAAAAAATGATCATTTAATAGAATTTATATATATATATATATATGCCTATGTATGTATAGATTTGAGGTTGAGGGATGGGGATTGAGCAAAAATGGAGAGAAGAGCAGCGATGGAGAGTAGATCTGAGATAGGGAGATCGTTTTCCAGCAGAGAGTAGATTTGAAGATGGGCGTTGCTTTGTAACGGTGACACTAACGAGAGAGAGATAGAGAGGACAGATAGGAGAAAGAGAAGAAGGATAAAAATATGGGGTCTAAATACTTTCACCAAAAAATAAGATTTTTGTTGCTAATGGGATTCGATGGGTGGACCTCACTAAAGTCCCCCTCCCCTGCACGTGTTTCTGTTTTTTTCCCCTTTTTCAAAACATAATTTTTTTGTCTAAAAATTTGGAGCTTGTTTTCAAAAAAACTTAGATGGAAAAAAAACAAAAACAACTACCGAACGCTTTTTTTTTTGTCAAAAACGAAAACAGAAAACATAAAACAAAAATGTTTACCAAACAAAGCCTTAGTTTTTGAGCTTATACTTTCTTACTTGCCCAACACCTATGAGACAGATACGAATACGGGAATGATATGATACAAAAATGGTTATTCGGTAAAAGCTAAACAAATAGATACGAATACATCCGGGATATGCATACAATAAAATATATCATATATTTTCTACTATTATCTAGTGATTATTTTACTTTTAAAAAAATATAGATCGTATCATAAAGGTATATCTACAAATTTGTAGGTGGCTAATAAAAAGAACTAGAATCAATATTTAAGTAGCTGAACTTAGAAGTGCTTGTTACAAAATTAGAGAGTAAATTGACCCATTTTATTTTCGTTTGATATGTGGTAGTAGATAATACTTGTGAAACACCCTCCTAATTTCAAAGATATAGGCTTTTTTATTTATGTGTGTCATTGTATTTGATTTCAAGTTGAAACATCAAAGATTAAAATTTATACATGTCGCTCTGTATATTCCTTTGTATATCCAAAGCATATTTGTCTTGAATACCCATACTCGAAATGTATTTAGAAATAAAAAAATATTTTATCAACTATTAGGTACGTGTAATCTTTATCCGATATGTATGCCAAAATAAAAAAAATATTTCTTAAAATTTGAATAAGTGTATTGTGTATAGGATGCGTATTTTCGAGTATTTGACGCGTATCATATCTAATCGTTATTCATTATTGGGTTAATGATTGTTGTATAAAACTTATCTTTCAACCTAAAGGGTATACGATGGTCACATAACCTGCTAGATGAATTTCTCCACTTAGTTCATCCTACTTTAATTCTTTTTTTTTTTTTTTATAAACTTATTATGAGAAAAGAAATTCCTTTAATTACGTTATCAACGACTCATTACAATCCAAATCTAGAATAGACCTGAGTCACCCAATTTGTAGGAAGGGACCGGTTTACACACTTAGCCGCAACCTAATGAGCCGGTTTGTTTAGGGTTCTAGGTAGTTTGCTGAGATTCAAATTTAGCATTCTGACATTTGTTTTGATATCCTCAATGAAGACTACAATTTCCCATGGAGGAACAATTTGCGTTGAGCTGAGATGGATGATCTCTGCACTATCACTCTCTATCATTGCATTTTGTAGTTGCACAGATCTCGCCATCATGCAAGCTTCCCTAACAGCAGCTGCCTCCGAAAATCTGCTTGACAGTGCTGCAATTGACTTTGCTCTGCCATCCGCTAGTTGTCCTCTACGATTTCGAACAATTATACCCATTGTTGTTTGGTTGTGGCTTTAAAGGCCCCATCACAGCTGATCTTTAAAGAGTTTCTACTTTTGGGGGTGGGGGGGTCTAATTCACAGAGACAATTGATCTCTCATCTGGGTTTGGTCTGCCACTTTTGTCCTTTCTTTGAACTGTGCAATATTCTCCCTACATGTTTTTTGCTTGGCATATGGTGGTTAAATGATGGGGTTTCTTACCATTAAAAATCGCCTAATTCCTTGCTTTCCATATTGTGCAACCAGTAGTGGTTATCTTGCTAAGCAAAGTTCTAGATTGCTTTTGGTTGTTTACTGTTTCCTGCACAGCAGTGGTCCATTGTTTAACTGTGAAGAATGCTTGTTGTTGACTCTGTATCCCACATCCATGCCAAACCATACTCTTTTTGTCCAGTCGCATTAGAACAACATGTGGTCCACTATTTCCTCACAAACAAGTTCCTTTGTGTGGCTAGAGCATTTGTGCAAGCCTTCCGCCAAAAGTGTTTGATTTTGGGAGACTATCCATTTTCCATATCAACTGTCAGAGTTGTGGGTGGGGGAGAACGAGGAACCTCCTTGCTGTTTTAGTTTGCAACTTTTACTCTCTCGTGCCACTGGATATCCTGATTTAGCTTGATAGATGCCTTTGGGGTCTAAATGCCATATTCTCTTGTTTCCTCCCTCAATTATGGTCTTAAATTCCTCAACCGATTCCAGGTTCCTTATACATGCTGCCTTCCATTCCCTTTTGTGGGGATTAATTACCTCTTCCGCCTTTGTAATGCAGCAGCCTTGAGTGGTTAACGAAAAGTTTGGTGATGAGATAATCCATTTATCTTCCCAGAATTTCACGTTATTTCTCTTGTGCGGCTGCCAGCGTAGACCCTTTGCCAGAAGATATCTTCCAATCAGTAGACTATGCCATGTCTACAAAGGTCTGGACCCTCTTTTGGCCTCCATGAAGTCATACTTGGGGAAATAAATGGACTTCAACATTCTAGCCTAGAAGGAGTGAGGATTTTGTATTAAGCACCAACATTGTTAAGCTAGCGGAGCTTGATTGAAGTATTGTAAGACGATGGGTATTAATGAGCCCTCGCAGATTGCAGACTGTCCATGGTCGCCCTACTCCTGACAGTTTGAAGACAGAATTAACATGGGGCGTGTGGTTGTTTTAGGTCGGTCACCACGGCCTTTCCGAAGCTTGTTGAAGTAGGTTCCTTTGGGAAAGTGCTAGGCACTTGTGAGATCCATTGTGTCGGTTGTTCTCCTCTTGTTCCTCCATTGTCATCCCTTCCTTTTTATCTTGCTCACTGTTCTGTTGTACTGCTACGTCAATTAGATTCTATCTGAAGGAGCACATAATTATTGTGCGTGATTTGAAGTTTAATGAATCATGCACATGACTAAGGTCACGTGGTTGGCATGTAGACAGCTCGGAATGATGGCAAGATCAAGCTCAATTTGAATACAATCTCGAACATATGACTGAGTTTGGGAAATGATTTTTCCCCCTTTATCAAATGTGCTCGGTCAAACATACCGAACTGTACCAAGCACACAACAGCTCGGACTGAGCAATAAGAACGGATAGAATCCCGCTTTTATGGATGTGAAAATGATTAGGTAATCCCTAGAAATTAGCTTACGGGGCTAAGATGATAAGGAAGTTACTTAGATTATATATCATCGATAAGCCCGAATAAATAGACGAACGGTGAACGCAGGGAAAGATTCCAGAAGCGATCACTGGAAGTTCGGTGCAATGTGGGGTGTACCACCTCACCTCCCCAATGACAGAAACCCTACTTGGAGGTGAACCTTACTACTCCATAAAAGGACCGAGCAAGGCTTAAGTCAAAGGTATGCACTACATTCACTGTAACTAGCCCTGATCATAGTTATTAAATCGTGTATCGGAAGACGTATCGTTTTTTAAAAATAATGTATCGTATCGTATTGTATATCGTAAGATACGGTGCAATTTTAAATAAATAATAAATATATGTACCTTTGAAAAAAAATCATAGACTCATAAAAACATAAAATTTCATTAACACTCCACCAATTATTCAAGTCATCAACATAGTTCACGAATATTATAATACAAAGTTCACACCATAGTTCACTTCTTACAGTGCACAGGACCACAGGTTCGTTGGAGTAGCACAAGGCAGCTGCAACGACTGGCAGCAATTGAAGAAAAAGAAGCAAGTTCCTAAGAAGCAAGGCAGCGACTGAAGGAAGAAGAAGGTAGCTATAGATCCAGATCCAGAGGCAACGATGGGTGTGGAAGACTGGGCCTCGTCGTCGTCAAGAACAGAGAGAAGAAAGAGGGGGCTAGGGTTCTTAACAACGATGGAGACTTGGGCTACTGTGTTTTGTTGTCGAAGGGTGCTGTGATCGTGGTCGAAGGCTGTTGTGATCGTCGCCGTGAAATCTGAAGAACACCTAGGAGTTGAAGACAACGAACAACGAAGAAATGCAGAGGAAAATAGGGATTTTATTTTATTTTTTTAACCCTAGCTATTGAAACGACGTCATTTCAGTGGTTATAGGGATAAAAAAATCAGTCTCAGCACAAAACGAGGCCGTTCCGTTTAAAAAAAAATTAAACAGTCTTTGCACGTATCGTGCATGTCGTAACGATACATATCGTATCGTAAAAACGTATCATGTATAGGACGATACAACGTAAAAACGATACAAAACTACGATCCGTATTGTTTTACCTCCGTATTGTAACGTATTGTACGATACTATCAACTATGGCCCTGGTTACATTGTTAACTTGTATTGATTGAAGCATTAGAGTGCCTCCCACCGGCCCGTCACAGTCTTTGGCATTAGAGTGCCTCTGTCGGCCCATCCTAGCCTTTGGCAGTTTGTTTGTTTTGTAGGGGAGTGGTGCAACATTTTNTCCTGTCGGCCCATCCTAGCCTTTGGCAGTTTGTTTGTTTTGCAGGGGAGTGGTGCAACATTTTTTTTGTTCATTTGATCCCAAACAAATCATATATTTTGCTAGAGATTTTTCTACCCCTTATAATTGGCGCCGTTTGTGGGAATCCTTGAACAAAAAATACAATGTTAAGACTACGAAATACAATTGGGTCACCTATTAACGATGACACTGAGTATGTCCCCAATCAAAATTACGAAGTGTCCTTCCCTTAAATAGCGATATCAGAAAAGATGCCTTTGGAAGCCAAAATGAATATCCTGATGATCAGTGTTATTTAAGGCGTAAAGTGAACCGAAGGGAATTGGTCTCTTGAGGCCTAAGGAAGAAGCGATAGGCAAAGCGAGTGCTTCATTGAAGAGAAGCGCACATTATAAAAAACAAGCAAATATTTCAGTTTGATTACTTCTAAATATTCAAATTCTAACTTATTAAATACTAGATATTTAAAGGCAACCATACAGATTGATCACAATATCATCAAAATAATGTAATTCAATTTAATTATCTAACCCAATAAAAAGTTACAAAATTTAATAAACCAGTTGGCATTAGCAGCAAAATCCAATGACTCCAGAAAATCATAACGGATTAACACCAAAAAGAAAAAAGAAAAAAAAACAAAGACAAGGTTCCAGCAAAAGCAACATCACAACAAAAAAAAAACAAACATATTCCTAGTAGGAGAAGAAGTAGAATAGGAGAAGAACAAAAAGAACCAGAAAAATCAGAAGAAGAAGAAGAAGAAGGGGGAAGAAGTAGAAGAGGAGAAGAAAAACTAGAAAAATCAGAAGAAGAGGGAAAGCAATAGAAGAGGAGTAGAAGAATAACTAGGAAAATCAGAATAAGAAGTAGAAGGGGAAGAAGAATTAGAAAAATCAAAATCTTAATCAGAAAATTAGAAGAAGAATAAATAAAATTGAAGAAGAAGAGAAAATACTTTCAGAGTAGATCTCGTGAGCTTCCTAGCCGCAGCTTGATGCAGGTAGGAGCCGTCACTGGTGAGTGTTGCAAGGAGGGGAAGAATCAGAAGAGAAAAAAAAAGAAGAAGAGAACATACCATCTAGTTAGTGGCTTCCCTTCTGGTGTCTGGTGAGTGGCTTCTTCCGGTCTCAAATTAATTTGTTGATTAGGCATATATATATATATATACACAATCAGCTGGTTTTGAAATATCTAATTTTTGATCCAATTAGATCAATCCAACAACCAATAATAGTTTCAGACAGAAAATTAAAAAGCTTTAGTCATGTGCTCGTCTTTCTCGCCCNCAATTAGATCAATCCAACAACCAATAATAGTTTCAGACAGAAAATTAAAAAGCTTTAGTCATGTGCTCGTCTTTCTCGCCCGGCTCGCTTTGTTGCCTGGACTCGCTTTTTCCTCGCTTCTTTGATATTCACATCCTATTGACTATTCCAGGCAACCTTTGGTTGCCTTGCCTCGCTTCTCGCCTAGGTGAGCGCCTAGGGTTGCTCTTCAAAACATGGCTAATGATCACGATAACCTTTCATCGACAAGGTACAACCCTGAAGATGAGGCGCAAAAGGAAGGATTGCACCAATAGAAATCCTCCCATGCCGAGGGGGAAATCCTTTAGGACTTTTGCATTCTTCTTGTGTAAAATCCTTTTGGACTTTTGCCTTTGTTGTTATACCACTGACCATTGTGCTGCTTTGGAACTATTGTTTGAATCATTGGGATACTCTATCTCATTTCAGGCGTCGTAATTGTTTTTTTGAATGGTGGGAGTTGTCATTTTCCTCTTCTTCTATTACTTGCGCTTTCCTCTCAAATTAATTTTTTTTTTCAGATCTGTTATTACTTGACACTCTTCCAGGTCTATGCTTGCATGTATTTGATGTAGGCCAAGTTCAATTTTCTTCCTACCGACCGAGTGAGTTAATAAGATTTGAAATGTTTGCATTTCATCCATATGGCCGACCTTAGGCATCACATTGTTCGCAATTATCTTAGTAAGGATTCTAGGTACATCAAGCATGTCTCTTAGACTAGCCTTTTCCCCACCATTGTAGTCATCACCACAGAGCAATTTCATGGCAGCATTTGTATCTTNTACATCAAGCATGTCTCTTAGACTAGCCTTTTCCCCACCATTGTAGTCATCACCACAGAGCAATTTCATGGCAGCATTTGTATCTTCAGTTACATCTCCTAGGATAACCCCGACCAAAAGAAGACCTTATCACCACTATTTCGAGTTTCAATGATATTTGAGAGCTTTTTTTCATCTAGGGTTATTTGGACCCCATTTATTAGAGATTTAACGGCGCCTCTTTTGTTTATCGTTTGATTTGCCTAGAACATGCGTATAAGGTGTGGGTAATACAACTCGTCAATTTCCATTTCCTTAACTGCATTCGATATTGTCAAGCAATTGATCAATACTAAGGTATGATAAATGAAGAGTAACAATGGGATTACCTCCAATACATTTCCTTGGCTTGTAGCAGTTTCATCTTCTCTCTACATTCATCATTTTGGAATTGCAAATTATGATTTTTTTCATCCTTTTTTCCTTGGGTAGGGCAGATGTGGAACATCCTTTGGTTTTTGGAGAGATTGATTTGATGAAAGATGAATAAGATGATGAATTTTATGGTGGATAATGAGAGAATCTTTATGGGTGATGCAAAATCATTGAGTTTTGGGAGAGAATTTTATGATTGCAAATGAGATTTGAGGGTTTTGGAGGGATAGGGTTTTGGCGTGAGAAGAAGAGAATAGCATGTGACCAGTAAAAATGACCTAGATTTGGGGATTTGTAGCCCAAGTTATGGTTTAATGTTACGGCATCGGCCATCGACAGGAGGGCACTAATACACATCGGTCGTGGCAGGAGTATCAGCCGATATGCAAAAAAGGCTTAATATTAGGCCCAAAAAATTCTAAAAAAAGAGTACAAAAAATCCTAAAAAAGTAAGCAACAATACCCATACCTCATATGTCCAAAATAGTTAAGACTCAAAGCCATAATTATTGTCTCAAGTTGATTACAAAAACTGGGAAGTTATTTTCATCATAAGGATAACTCTAGATCTAATGTAATTTCAATATTTACTTTACATAATCAAGAAAAAATAAAAATGCAAAAAACATTATGCTGATTTAGATATGTTTTTTTTATCTTACATATGTATTATGGTTTAATTATGAAATCTATTTTTATATGTATACAAAATTAATAGAGTACAATTTTGTTATACATGTCAAATACCAACTTACACTTTTATTTTTGTTTAATATAATAATACTATTAGTATAATAAGTCTTTGACTCAGCTGACGCGTTCCCAAGAAACAAGTGAGTGTCCTAAGAATTGACACGTTCCACTAGTGCTTACTCAGCTGACACGTTCACAAGAAACAAGTGAGTGTCCTAAGAATTGACATGTTCCACTAGTGCTTTTTCTATCCACTTTGATTCCGGCAAATCGGCATTTGATTAGATCACTAGGTAAAATGATCTACCCTTAGGATAACATAATCTAAAGTTTGTAGTCCATCCTAGATATCTAAAAATTCGCTTAACAACATTTAGATGTGATTCTTTAGGATTGACCGGAAACCTACCACATATACATGCACTAAACAATGTTGGGTCGACTAGCCATGAAATAAAGTAAACTACCAATTATACATCAATGAAGCTTAACATCTACTTCTTCTCCATTTTCATCCTCATCAAGCTTGAGCGAAGTACTAATGGGAGTTCCATACGATTTAGTATTTTCTAATCCGAATTTCTTTAGAAGCTCTTTTGTATATTTGGATTGATTTATAAAGATTCCTTCATTTCCTTGCTTTATTTGTAGACCTAGAAAGATGTTTAGTTCTCTCATTCATTGCTCAAAATCCATATGTAAGTGATTCAGTAGTGACACCAAATATAATGTCATCTACATATATTTGAAAAAATATCATCATGATGAACTTTAATAAATAGGATAGTGTCTACTTTCCCATCAAGAGTCCATTCTCTAGTAGGAACTTGCTCAATCTTTCATCCCAAGCTCTAGGTGCTTGTTTTAACCCATATTATGTTTTTGTTAGCGAGTAAACATGATTTGGATTTTTATGTTCATCAAATCCATGGGTTGTTCTACTTATACTTCTTGCATTATGTAACCATTTAATTTGATATAATTTGAAGTCTTTATAGCAAGCAACATTCTTATCGTTTCTAATCTAGTTATCAGAACAAATGTCTCGTCATAATCAATTTTTTGTTGATTATATCCTTGAGCCACTAGTCTAGCATGATTCCTAATTATGTTTCCATCCTCATCTAGCTTATTTCTAAATGCCCAATTACTTCCAATAATGGTCACATCATTGGATCTAGGAACTAATTCACATACTTTACCCATTTCAAATTGATTTACTTCTTCTTGCATTGCAATTATCCAAGATGATTTATTTATGCTTCATTTATGTTCTTTGGTTCTATTTGATATAAGAATGCTAAATTATTACAAATTTTTGTTAGATTTGATATAGTTTTGACACCTTAAGATGGATCTCCAATAATTTGTTCTATTGGATGATCGCTTACTCTTTTAAATTCTTTGAGGAATTCTTGAGACGTGGATTCTTCATGTTTGTCATTTTGTGAGTCATTTACTTTGAGTTGTTCAAATTTGAAATTGAAATCTAGTTCTTCATTGTCACCTATGTGTTTGATTATATGTGGACTTGATTCATCAAATACAATATGCATGGATTCTTCCACCACCAATGTTCTTTTTTTAAAAACTATATGCTTTATTATAAGTTGAGTAACTTAAAAATATTGCTTCATCCGATTTAGCATTAAGCTTTCCTAAGTGATCTTTTGTGTTTAAAATAAAACAATGCATTTTCATCCAAACACTTTAAAGTACCCTACCTTAGCTTTCCTATTATTTTATAACTTATAAGGTGTCTTTTCAATTATATGTCTAATAAGAGCTCTATTCAAAATATGGCATGAACAATTTACGACCTCACCCAAAAATATTTGGACATTATATTCATTGAATATTGCTCTACTCACTTCGATTATTGTTCTATTATTTCAACTACACCATTTGTGGGGGTGTTCTAGGTGCTAAAACTTCATGACCATATCCTTTTATTAAGTAAAATTCTTCAAACTTATCTTCGTCAAATTCAACACCATGATTAGTTCTAACAAGTGTTATCAGAGTTGGACTAGACTTAGACCGGCCGGTTGGATCGATAAACCAGTGAACCAGACCCATAATCGGTCTGGTTTACTTAAAAGATTACTAGGAAACTTATAAATCGGTCGATTTTTGCCAAAACTAGTGAACCAGATGGTTTTCTAAATCTGCCTGGTTCTAAACTTACTATAATAAACTTGAAATATTTGGAAGAGATGAAAATGATACAAACTAAGTGTAGATCCCTCGTATATATAGCCAATGAAAGTTTATAATAAGGATAAAAAGATAAAACAAAATAAACCCTAATAAACTAGGTTGTTATATCTCCAACACTGCCCCTCAAGTTAGGTGCAAAAATGTCAATTAAGTTTAGCTTGACAATGTAGTCCAGAAGAATGGATAGAGTGATAGGTTTGGTGAAAATATTCGCAACTTGATCACTGGTCCCCACGAACGATGGAGTGACAATACCATTGCTAACCTTCTCTCGAAGGAAATGAACATCGATTTTTATATGCTTCGTCCTCTCGTGTAATACAGAGTCAGAAGCGAGCTGAATAGTATATCGATTATCACAATATAATGTAGATGAAGAAGTCACTGGAAATCCCAACTCGCCAAGAATCGATCGTAGTCAGATAATCTCACATGTGCCAAGTGCCAATGTCCGATACTCTGTCTCTGTTGACGAGCGAGAGACAATTGACTGCTTCTTCCTTTTTCAAGAGATAAAAATGAGTCCCTTGAAAAGCACAGAAGGCCGTAGTTGATCGACCATCACACGTTCCTCCATAATCTGAATCTGAATAACAGGCTAGAGAATCAGTCTGAGATCCTGATGCATAGAACAACCCAAGTCTAAGACAAGACTTAAGGTACCGAAGAATATGATAAACTGTATCAAGATGAGGCTGATATGGTCTGTGCATGAACTGACTAACTCGGCTGATAGTAAATAAAATGTCTGACCTAGTGTTAGCTAGGTAGATAAGTCTACCCACCAACTTCTGATAGACAATCGGATCTCAATTCCTCACCTCTGCTTCAGGTTTGGAATCATGAGTGATGATGTTGGTTTGCACCCCAACATTCCAGTGTCTGAGAGAAGATCCAGAATATACTTTCTCTGAGAAAGAACAATACCTTTGCTGCTACAGACAACCTCAATCCTAAGAAAGTTTCGTAGAAATCCAAAGTCCTTCACATCAAAGGCCTTCCCAAGGTCTACTTTGACCTGCGCAATCCCAGAAATATTATCTCCAATAATAATAATATCATCAACATATACCAAAAGGATGACACACTGTCCAAAAGTATTCTGTCGAATGAAGCAAGTATGATCAGAATGACATCTGGTGAATCCTAAACGTACAACTACATCACTAAAGCGGGAGAACCAGGCTCGTGGTGACTGTTTCAGTCCATAAAGAGACTTCCGTAGTCGACATACCTTTCTGGCATACTCTCCCTCACCACGAAAGCCCGGTGGTGCATCTATATAAATAATCTTGTCTAGTTCATCATGAAGAAATTTATTCATCACATCCAACTGATGAAGAGGCCAAGAGTACTCCGCAGCTAGAGAAATAATCAATCGAACAGTAGTCAATTTTGCCACGGGAGCAAAGGTCGCACCAAAATCACGACCTGGTACCTGAGTAAAGCCCTCTGCCATAAGTCTAATCTTGTGACGATCAATAGTACCATCTGCAAGAAATCTTAGGGTGTAAATCCAGCGACAGCCAACAGGCTTCGTCCCTGAAGGTAAAGAGACAAGATTCCACATATGATTACGCTGAAGAGCGTCCATCTCTGTCTACATGGTAAGAATCCACTAGGGCTCCTGCATAGCCTTTGAAACAGAGTTAGAAACCGGCGTATCTGATAAGGCCATACTATATGCTCAAAATATAGGAGAAAGATCACTATAAGAAACATAAGCAGAGGTCGGATATAAAGTTTTGGCGATCCAACCATAACGGACAACTGGACGACGATCATGCTGCGGATAACGACGCCCTAAATCATCATCCTCCACTAATGTCTCATCAGGGAAAGTAACTACCTCAGTACCTGCAATCTCATCAGTACTAATAACAGGTGTATCAATATACTCAACTAACTGAGAAGTATTGCCTGGATCGCTTGAGGTAGAAGGGACATTAGGAGGGGGATGAGAGCGAGGGTGACGAACATAAACCTGCAAAGGAAGAGAGATTGGTGACTCTGTACTGACAGGGACGAGTGACTCTGGTGGAAGAGAGATTGATGACTTTGTAGTGATAGTGACCAATGACTTTGACTCTTGTGGTAACGAAAAATCAAAAAGAGTATCATCAACTGGAGGGGCAGACATAAGAGTGGAAGAAAAATAAAGAATATGCTTAAGAAAGGTAACATCTAGACTGTGATACATACGGCGCCTGATAGGATCATAACACCGATACCCCTTATACTGATGACAATAGCCCACAAAGTACAACAAATCGCTTTATTATTAAGCTTATGGCGAGTAGGAGACTGATCTTGAACAAAACATGTGCAGCCAAAAACACGAAGGGGATCGTAAAAAGTGTCCGCTCAGGGAATAAGACTTGTAAGGGAGCTCTATGCTGAAGAACACGACTTGGTGTACGATTACATAGAAAAGTAGGAGTCAAAACAAAAAAATACCAATAAGATTTTGGTACCTCCTATACATCTAAGCATACAACGTACCATCTCTATTAGACTCCTATTTATTTTTTTCAACAATTCTATTTTGCTCAGGAATATATAAACAAGTGAGTTGCTGAAGGATATCCTGAGAAGAAAGGTGAGACACTTAGGCATCGGACACATATTCTTTGGCATTATCCGAACAAAGAGAACGAACAATAACATCGAATTGTGTCTTAATCATCTAGAGAAACTGAGTGATGACAGGGAGTACATCAGATTTCCTATGCAAAAGGTAGACCCAAGTACAACGGGCATGATCATCTATAAATTTTACATAATATCGAGCACTTAACAGAACAGTAATTGGAGAGGGTCTCTAAATATCAGAGTGTATTAGGTCAATTGCTTGGGTGACTGGTGCATGTGAGGAATATAACTGATCGGAATATGTTTCAATAGGGAACATATAACACAGTCAAGTTTACCACTAACACAAGCAGTGCTCGAAGCAAGAAATAACATACATAAATATTTAAAATTTGTATGCCCAAAACTATCATGCCACAATTGAACAGTTTGTGATAAAAAATCATAACGACAAGTACTAGACAAAATACTAGTATGCAAGTTAGGAATAGATAAAGACAAAACAGGTGCATGTGATGGAGGTGGAGGAATTGGTGAAACTGGAGGTGAATTGTCTAAATAATACAATCTATCTCTCTCATGTCCCTTGATAATAATCCTCTTGGTACTCAGGTCCTGCAAATAACACGAATTAGATAAAAACACAATCGCACATTGAAAATTTTTGGCTAACTGATGTACAGATAATAGATTCATGACCAGTTTTGGCGCATGAAAAATTGAATATAATGTAAAGTCATCTGGGAGGTGGACTGTACCCCTACTAACAATAGGGACATGTGTCCCATCTGCTAGCTGAATCTGTGTATGTAACTGTTCGTCAAAAGTGGTGAAAATGATGGGCCTCACCTGTTATATGACCATTCGCACCCGAGTCTAACATCCAAAGGAGAGACGAACTGGCGCAAGCATGAATGACACGAGGTATACCTGTAGTGGTGGCAGTAGTAGTAGTCGGACCTTGAGAAGTCAGGATGGACATAAGTATATCCAATCGAAAAATGATAGTATCCATATCACTCTACTAAGGAAGAGTAGCAGCACGAACAACAGTAGGTGGTGGTACCTCGACAATAGCAGCAGTACGGCTGCGAGAAGGTGGCTTAAGCTTTGGATAGAGCTTCTAGCAAGTAGCTCTGAGATGGCTTGGTCGGCCACAATAATCACATTGACGAGAACCAGGACGTACATTCCAGAAGGAAGTACTAACAACAGAGGTCTCAAATCCCTCAGTAGTAGCCATAATAATAACAATATGTGGGCAAATTTCATTTTAGACAAATCAACTATTTAAGTCTTTTCTAACTAATTTAGATAATGCATGCATACTACAATTTCCTAATCTCCTATGCCACAACTAAGACTCTTCTTTTATAACGAACAAACATTTTATATTTTGATTAACTAAATCATCTAGATCTACCACATACATTTTCAACCCTTTGTGCTACAAATAATATGCAATTATTAATCACGCTTTCAAGTTTCAACTTTGCAAGTATTTGCCTCAAATATAATTCTTATCATTTGATCACATAATTGACTCATACTAAGTAAGTTATGTTTTAGTTCATTTACCAAGAGCACATTTTCAATTTGAAAAGAAAATTTCTTACTTACATTTTCAATACCAACTATTTTTCCTTTGGCATTGTCTCCAAAGGTGACATATCCACCATCATGTCTCTCGTCATGTTTCTTGAGTATCCATTATTAGGGAACCATTTTTCGGTTTTGAGGGTGGACTTGAAACATACCTATACAAGCAATTCAAGATTTGAATTTTGGTACCTATTTTGTTTTGGGTCTTTGGTAGCTAGTGTAAGACATATTAAATAATTTATTTTGGTGTGATTTTCTACCAAAACAATTATAGGGAAAGTGTTCTACTTTGTGACAATAGTAGAAAGTTTTTGATGAAACATTTGATTTTGACTCCTTCACAAAGAAGTTTTTGTAGATTTTTTTACTTGTTATCATTATTATAAAATAAGCCGGCTTTGTCAAAAACACATCTTTGACTAGAACGAAGTTTTTCCAATCTCTTACTTAGGTGAATTTTGAAACAATTGTATTTAGATCAAAATTTTTTTTTCCTCAATTTATTATTCTCTTTATTTAGCTTTTCAACCAAGGATGCATCAAGAGATTCCTTTTTTAATGAAGTATTTTGAACCTTCAATTTTTCATTTCCCACTTTCAAAATATCATTTTCATTTGACAATAACGCTAATTTATTCTTAAGATGAAGTCATTGTGCAATTCATTCATAGCCTCACACATATCCTCATATGATAAATCCTTTTTTTCATTAGATAAAGAATGTATATCATCATTGTCTTCCACTATGAAGTGTAAGTTTACCACTTGCTTCTTGTCTTCATCTTCGGAGTTGCTGTCATCACTATCACTCGAAGTTGCCTTCATTGCAACTCTTTTTTGTTTTTTGTGTTTGACTTTCTTTAGCAGTGGACAATTTCATTTGAAATGTCCCAGATTCTTGCATTCATAGCATATGATCCCATTTTTCTTTGATCCTTCGCCTTTCCTAAATGGTCCATTGTTCTTTAAACACCTCTTAAATTTTCTTTTGATGAATGTAAGCTCTTCATCATTTTCCTCTTCTTCTTTATCGTTCTCACTTGTTGCCTTTGTTTGTTGATTTGAAAGCGATTGACTTCTCCTTATTTTCTTCCTCCTTTTCTCCTTTCTTGGCAATACTAAACTCTATTTAGCAAGATCTTCTCCATGATTAGGCGATTTGATTTTCAAATTTATCATACCTATAGAGAAGGTAATTCGGTTGTAGACTCTAGCAAATAAAGGGTGGCTGATGGTGCTTCCCTTATCTATTCATCCACAAATATGCTTCCTATTCCCACAAGATTTCTATTGTTGCAAGATCTATGTCAAATAAGAGTCCCAAGGCATAAAGTCTATCTTGCACCTATCCATTCATAGAAGATATCTTCTCTAAGCTGCCTTATGATTTTAATTTTTTCTAAAATGTAACGGCATGCATTTATTTTCTTATTTTAATTTTTCAAATGTTGTAATTAGTTGCATTTTAGGTGTTAGGTACATATGTCCCCCTTATTTAAGTGTAATTCTTTTTTGAATCATGAATAAAATTACGCCCTCTTAATGTCGAGGTTTTTTTTTTAAAAAAAAAAGGGAATGAGTGACTCAAAAGTTCTTTGGCTTCTTGCATAGCTGTTACATTTGCATCTCATGATCTTGGTGGACACCTAAGAGAAATTTCTCTTTAGTAAGATTTACCAAGAGACTTTGATGCATTAATAATGTTGGTAAATCTTGTGAATATTTGTGATATGGTTTCTTGGGTGTTCATCTTGAATAACTTATAATCATGTTCAACCATTTTGTTTTTGATTCTTAACTCTATTGGTCCCCTTATGAATGACTTCTAGCATGGGCCAAATTTGCCTAGCGGATTCACATGTGAAGATGGGATTGTGAATTCATTTCGATCAAATGCACAATCTAAGGTATTCATGGCTTTAGCATTTGTGGTGTTTAATATCTTCTCATCACTTGTCTATTCCTTCTTCGTTTTTGTGGGTGCTTTATAGCCTTCTTCAATTATGTCCCATAATGAATCAGACAAAGGCAGAGATTTTCATTGTAGCTTTCCAATAAGCATAGTCGGTTCCATTGAAGAATGGAGGTCTTGTAAAAGATTGCTTTTCAACTAAGTCGTTTCCTAAGGTTGCCATGATATTTTAACTCTACTGTTGTTAAACACTATAGCTAGAGCTCAGCCTATGATAAACAATTTTAGTATATGCAAAATAGTTACTTTTTAGAAGCAGTTTTAGTATTTGCAAAATTGTTTCTTAAAATGAAAATAATGCTTTCAAATGATGCACAATCTAAGAAGGGTAAGTTATGACAATATACTAAAGAGAGTAGAAAGAAGAGATTCAAACAAGATTTATTGAGGTTCGGCTAAACCACTATGGCCTACGTCCTCTCTTCAATCTCTTCCTTGGAGTCTCTTTCTATCTTGATCCTCTTCAATGGGTGAGAATCAAAACCCTTACATGATTCACCTTCTTGAAACAAATGGTATCTATCACTTTAGCTCACTTCAAGAAGATTATTACAATGCTCTCTTTCTCAAAAGATTCTCTCGTACAATAGTCACATAAAGTACAATAAAGAGAGAAAGAAAGAATATAATGTTCAATGGATTCTCTTTTCAAAGCCAAAAAGTATCTAATATATTTATAGTCCTATTTATATGTTGGCTTTTTAAATGAGGTCTTTAGAACATTTAATTTAAAGATTCGGACAAGTCTTTTCATCCGGAAGTATTTGTTTGATGCCCAACGTTCATGTAAAAGACTGGTTGAGCTGTGGAACCTTCTGTCCAAATTTTCTAAGAGCACGAAGACCACAGTGACCAAGACTGATGAGGACAGGTTGCTGGTGAAACCTTTTATCCAAGATCTCCTCCAAAACACCTTTTCCAAGGAGTTTATTCAGACGACCAGTAGAGGCATTCTTCAAAGTGTCGGCCGAGTTCGATACGACTCGGCCCCTACCGATTCGATATCAATACATGTTATGTAAAAATCCCAATTTTCACTTGNGTTGAGTTCGATACGACTTGGCCCCTACCGATTCGATATCAATACATGTTATGTAAAAATCCCAATTTTCACTTGACTCGACACTGCCTCGGTCACGATTGGTTGGTATCGGCCTGACTCAGAGGTTTATCAGGTTGACTCGGGCTATTCATACCAGAATTGGACTAATTTGACGAGGATTGTTGGCAAAATCTCTAAAACTTCCGAAAAATGCAAAAGACCAAAGAAAGGGAGAAGATACTGATTCAAACCCTAAATCCTAGAAATCAAATGACACTTCATCCTCTTTTGCAAGTGTATACACAGAAGAAGAGGATCGAAAGATTTGTAATGCAAACCTGCATAATCGAAGACGGAAAAACCACCCTTCTTGTAAGGTCTCTTCTTCCTTCCCATTGATTGACAAGGACTCGAGCATCCAGTTGCATCGTCAGAGACGATTGGCCTCTCAGGTTCTCTCTTTTCATCTTTGTATCTCACGTTCTCTCTCTCTCTTTCTCTCTTTAATTGTGTTTGTGTGTGTGTGTGTGGTAGACGAGCTAAGACTAGTCCAAAAGATAAGAGTCGGTACTAGTTAAAAATATTTTTGCTTTTCTTAATTTTTTTGTTATCTTAAAAGACTCTCTAGTGACTTTTTTTTTTTTTTTTTCCGTTTTTGTTGGTTACTCTCTAGAGTTTTCTTTTTTATTACTCGGGTAAATTTTTTTTTATTACTTTTGGGTGCATAAAATTGTGTAATTGGATATAATTGTATTTTCAATTGTTTTGAATATGTAAATAATGTGAAATTTGATTAGATTTAGAGTTAAACTTAGATTTAGCCTTTGTATCTCACATTTGTCTTAGATTTAGTCTTTGTATTTAATGTATTTAAGAAATTAATAATTTATACATATGACTATTTCTTCTTGGTGTAGCATAGATAATTATTATTTTTGATATTGCCTTTGTAATCTATTTTCATAATTTTTAATGTGTTAGATAATGTATTTTAGACATATAATACATGGATGATGATGCCTATATTTTACACATTTTTCCATAATTTTTTCAAAATTTTAACAAGCAATTTTAGCATATTGATTGATACCGTGCCGTGACATTGCGACCAATGTGTATCGGTGCTTGCTGAATTGATAGTCGATACCGCGACTTTGAATNCATAACACCGCGACCAATGTGTATCGGTGCTTGCTGAATTGATAGTCGATACCGCGACTTTGAATCATGAATAGAGGCAACTGATCGACTAGTTGCTTTGGTAGTCGACCGGTCCTCCACATAGGTCTACCGATCCTCCACATTTGTCTACCGGTGTTCTTCTATTTTCTTTTCTTTTGATTTTCTTTCTCCTTTCTCTTCTTGAATTTGTTCATCCTTCATTTGTTCTTCGTCTTTCTTCTTCTTTTGATATGGAACACCACATTTTAGGATAGTACCTTCGCTAATCCAAAGATTAGCATGAGAGCGAGTGCTCACATGTCTGGTATTTTCTCGTTTTAATTTTCGTACCTCTAACTCTCATATTATGTTAGCTAATGGTTCCTTTCGCACCGTGCATGAGACTGGTGATATCCATCCTAGTCAGTCCATGACCTTACAATATAGTTTATTTGTGCCTAATTTTCTTTTTAATTTACTTTCTATGAGTTGATTAACTAAGCCTTTACAATGTTCAGTGACATTTTTTCTATCTTCATGTGTATTTCAGGACCTCAAGACAAAGGAGATTGGTTTGAGGCATGAGCAAGATGGTCTTTACTACTTANTCGATTAACTAAGCCTTTACAATGTTTAGTGACATTTTTTCTATCTTCATGTGTATTTCAGAACCTCAAGACAAAGGAGATTGGTTTGAGGCATGAGCAAGATGGTCTTTACTACTTAGACTCCCAAGCTCCATTATCGTCCTTGAGTGTTATCATGTTTCCTCTTTAGTGGCACTTCTGACTGGGTCATCCTTCCTTGTAAAGTTGTGGCAAGTTTTTTCTATTCTAAGTCCTTTTGTGTTAGAATGTGAGGCTTGTCAATTAGGTAAGCATTATTGTAGTTCCTTTCCTCCTAGTTCTTGCCGTCGTCAGTCTAGTCCATTTCATATTATTCATAAAAACATTTTGGGTCCTTTACGAGTCAAAAGTATTTATGGGTTTCAGTATTTCGTGATATTTATTGATGATTTTTCTCATATGACTTGGTTATTTCTTATGAAGGACTATTTTGAATTACCAAAGGTCTTTTCCACCTTTATAATAAAATTTTGGATCAGTTTGATATTCGTATTAAAGATTTTGAGTTTGACAATACCCTTGAGTATACTCAATCATGTATGAAAATACTGTGCTGATCATGACATTTTCCATCAAATCATTTGCTCTCACACCTCACAACAAAATGGCATTGTTGAACTTAAGCATCGTCATGTATTGGATATTGCTCGTACCATCATGTTTTATATGCATGTTCCAAAACCTTATTGAGCAGACATTACTCTCTTTGCAGTCTATCTTATTAATCGGATGCCTTCTCCTATCTTAGGTAACAAATCTCTATTCTCTTGCTCTACCTTGGAACATCGCCTTTTGGTCTGACTCTTCGTGTATTGGGTTGTGTTACATTTGTTCATCTTCTTCGTCTAATCGAGATAAATTTTTACCCCCTTCGGTTAAGTTTTTGTTTCTAGGATACCTTCGTATTCAAAAAAATTATCATTGTTATGATCCTATCTTTCACATTTATTATATTAGTGCCAATGTCACTTTTTTTGAGTCAACTTTTTTTCTTAATACAAGATCTACTCTTTCACCAAATTTGATCTCTACTAGTTAGGGGGGTTGATATTACGTCTTGTACCTGATGGTGTATCTTCTCCCTTATTAACTATTGACCCTCCATTGTAGGTCTACCTTCGTTCCACAAATAGACAAGTTATTACATATGTTCCAGCTCCCCAACCAATACTTGCTTCCATTGAGGTCCTTTCTCCTGAGTCACTTGATTTGCCTATTGCATTGCGAAAAAGTATTTGTAATTGTACCTAACAAACCATTTCTAATTTTGTCTCTTTACATTGACTTTCCTCTTCATTTTGCTCTTTTGCATTCATCTTATCTTCTATCCTTCTCCTAAGCTCTTTGCAATGGATATTAACATCTCCTAGATGGAAATTGGTTATGGATGAGGAAATTAAGGCACTTCATGAAAATCATACTTTGGACCATGCTTCTCTTCCGTTTGGTAAACAACCTGTTAGTTGTCGCGGGTTGTACACTGTAAAATATCATCTTGATGGTTCTGTTGAGCGTTTGAAAGTATGGTTGGTTGCCAAAGACTACACCTAGACATATGGTGTGGAATATAGTGAGATATTTTCTCCTATTACTCGACTTAACTCTGTTAGCATTCTTATTTCAGTTGCAGTTTGTTGCGATTGGCCCTTGTACCAACTGGATATAAAGAATTTTTTTTATATGGAGATTTATAGGAGGAGGTAGACATGGTTCAACCCCTAGGTTATGTTATTTCTGGTAATGAACAATTAGTATGTCACCTGAAGAAAACACTATATAGTCTAAAACAATCACCACATATTTGGTTTGATAAGTTCAATACTGTGGTCTGTCAATATGGTTTTCAGCGTTCTACTTCAGATCATTCAGTGTTTATTCATCGTTCTATCCGAGGGTTATCATTCTCATTGTATATGTTGATGACATTATCATTAGTGGTGATGATTTTGATGGTATTGTCAATTTTAAGCTCTATTTGGGGAAGCAGTTTTACACTAAAAATTTGGTTTTTCTTAGATATTTTTTTGAGATTGAGGTTGTTTGATCAAAGGAAGGTATCAATCTATGCCAACGAAAGGATGTATTAGATTTGATATCTGAAGTTGGTACTCTTGGTGCTCGTCCAGTTAATACCCCTTGTACAGTTAAATTAGATGCTTATAGCGGGAAAGTTTTTGATGACATCGGGTGCTATAGGGGATTGGTTGGTAAGCTGACCTACCTCATAGTTATACGTGTGGATATTACATTTGTAGTTGGAGTAATTAGTCTATTTATGCATGCTTTTCGCAAGCCTCATTGGGAGGCTCTTTTTCGCATCCGTTGGTATATTAAAGGAGTGCCCGAAAAAGAATTATTATATCGGTCTTCACCATGTATGACTATTGTTGACTTTTTTGATACGGATTGGGTATGTACTAGGTAGTTGTACTGATAGATGATTTACTTCTGGTTATTGCACATTTGTTGGTGGTAATCTTATTACTAGGCATAGCAAGAAACAGAATATAGTTATACGTTCAAGTGTAGAGGTAGGATATTGGGCTATGGCTCACACGGCGTGTGAAATGTTATTGGTGCTTGCTCTACTTTGTGATATGGGTATTAGTGTGTCTTCTACTATGCAGATGGATTGTGATAACCAAACAACTATTTTCATTGTTAGTAATCTAGTGTTTCATGAGCGCACCAAACACATAAGTGGACTGTCATTTTATTTGTGATCTTTGGATGCGAAAAAAGATTATCACTTCATATATCAAGTCTGGTGATCAGTTGGGTAATTTTTTTACTAAACTATTTTCTCGTGGAACCTTTAACAATCTTTATTCCAAGTTGAGCATTTTTTGATCTTTATGCTCCATCTTGAGGGGAAGTGTTAAGAGTTCTTATTTTTATGTTTTATATTATGTTGGGTAATATTGTAATTATCCAAGATAGACTTCCATATAAATAAGAGAGTGTAGGACAACATTGCTCACACAACTGGTTATTCTCCTATTTCTCTAATTCTCTTCTTCACTCTATCTTTCTCTTAATCTGTTTAACCTTAATATTACTTTTACTGTTTCAACTTGGTATTAGAGCTGGATGTCCTGTGTTTGACTTTCACCGCAATCCTAATAATTAAAAGATTTTTATGTATTAGGTCCAAAATCTAGCCTGCATGTGAGGGGGCATGTTGTGGTATAAATATTTAACAACCAATTGACAATGAGTGGAGAGACCCCTTAAGCATACAAACTGACGTCGGGTGGCTTGAATCATTCATTGTGGGATTCAAGCTCTCTTTATATTGATTAGGGGTTCTGGTTGAGCGAGTTTGTAAGTTCCATAACAAGTATTTGTCCTTGTTTGCCATGTCGTAATGGGTTTTTTTTGGTTGTGCAAATTGCTATTGTTGTAGTTTGTTTGTTCCCCCAGTGTTCTTGATTATGGCTAAGCATGCTAACTCTTCATTATTGCAAGGAGCTGATTCTATATAGTTTGTCATGTATTTCAGTACTTTAGAGTCCTTATGTATGTTTTATGATACAGGTGGAGCAATAGCAATTTGCAGGTCATTGTTGGTACGGTATGTGTGGTTGAATATACGCTTCTAATTTTATTATAGCCAGTTTTATTATTTTGGGACATTTACTTGTTTTTCAGGTGGCCTTTGGTATGGGAATAAACAAACCAGATGGTTAGTATTGGTTATTCACTTTGGTTCTTATGTTTTGATACATAGTTTGTCATTCAAGATCATGCATTCATCCTTGGTAGATTTTACGACCGCCAAATTTTTTTCTTACTCTGCAAAGGATGTTTCATGTGGGCAACATCTTTTTTATTACTGAATCACGAAATCTTAATATGGAACGGTGGAATCACACCACATTGTACAAAACTACCAACTTTCTGTGCATAAGGACAAGATGGAATTGTTGAAAAAGTTAATCTAAATACAATGTTGAGTCTCATAACACCATTTGTTCTGTGAATATTATTTCTGCAGTGTAGTTTCCCCTTTTCCTAGTATTACCAAGGGTCCTAGGTTCTCTCATTAGCCCAGTTGCACTAAATAAACAACTTCGAGCGTAGTTTATGAAGATCAATGAGTAAATTCCTCCTAAAGGCCTTCCAAAATACCCAATATTACATACTGAAAAAATTCCTCGATTTCTCTTTTACTGGCTAAATGTCCCTTTAGTATCAAAACATGAATCAACGTCCTTGTGAAAAAGGCAAATATTCTCACTCGATCTTGAAGCTTTACTGTCACGCCCCCCCCTCCCTTTTATTTTTATAAACGGCGTGATCATAATTTAGTCCAATTACTTAAGAAAAGAAAAGCCGAATTCAGAAGTACCTTTAGGAAAATATTCAACTTACAGATTCAAAAATATCAATTTCTTGGAAGCCTCGACCACATTATTTTTGAGAAAAATAACTAGAGCAATGATATCATGGCTAGAGCAATCCTGCGACAGCATTTAACTAAATGCTAATGTTCCTCTTCACTACTTGCCAGAAAATAAAGGAAAGTATTCTAGGAGTCACTTGGTCTCCCGAAAGAAGTCCTTAACTACCTCCCTTGCCTCCTTACCAGTCTTTGAAAAATATTAAATCGGAATGAGCCGCGAAACCCAATAGGATAATGCTTCTCAAACCTTAGGTTTTGAAAAATAATAAAGTTGAGAGAATTCAATTAGCAACATAAGAATTTTATGTACATAATATAAAAATTTGTTTATGCAACAAAAATCATGAATACGCATGTTCTTTATAAATGCATAAGCACGTTAATCATAAATTTGAAAGCCTTGAAATGCAACATATATGAACACTAATAGTCAACCAATCACCGGTCCACACATGGACTCTTCCCAGGGAATTGTTGGGGTCTGGCACCCTAGGGATCATGCTGCCCTTGTCTTTTTGGGAAACCAATATTGGGAATCTGTGAGAGCCACCTGGCAGCCATGACATCTAATGCCAATAATCAAACATCCCAAGGATTTGTAGGAATTCTGTGCATCGTCGCAAGGACCACGACTTTTGCAAACCCTAAGCAACCATGTTTGTTGGAATTCTATGCATTCTCGTAAGGACCACGATGTTTACAGACCCATCATTTTCAATGTAGCGCATTCAAATTTCCAGATCAGACCAGTATCAATCTCATTTTATCATTCATAATGTCCACCATTCCAATATCATATTGCAACGTTAATCATAATTCATTAATACAATATTATAGCCGTAATCAATATAATAATATCGCATGCAATCAAGGAAACATGTTTAATTGCAAAACCCTAATTAAACCCCCATCATTATGCAATTAACATACATATTTGATGTATAAGCAGTATAATTTTGACATGAATTCCCAAAAAGCATGATATGATCATTGATAAAAAATCATAAAAGAAATCTTTACTTAATCGGGAGAAAATACCCAAAGATTGAAATCGTATGTGAGGTCTCTAGATCTCTAACCCTAGTTGGGCTTCTTGATCCTGTCCTTCCTTTTCCCAATTGATTCTCCTTAGGTTTGGACTATTGGGAGTACTGTTATTAAGGAGGGGAGAGGAAGAAAAGAGTTCTTTATATTTAGGGTTTGGTGTCGTTTCAATGCATTAAAGAAAAAAATCAAAAGCCGGCAGATTCGGTCGACCTCCTTCTCCTCTGGTACTCCTTTTTTGCCTTGTTGGTCGACCAGGTCCTCAAGCTGGTCGACTCACCAATCCCTCTGTCTCATGTCTTGACACTTTGGTCGACCGGGTCTTCAAGCCGGTTGGCTGCCAATTCTCTCAGCCATCCTACCGTTTAACTTAGATGTTTTTAATCCACTAATTCATGTTTTGATGCCCAATGCTTTCTCTATTTCTAGCCGACATGTGCTCTAATGTTTCTCGATGTTTTGGATTCAATTATGATATTATTATATTCTACATAGAATTATAGGTATATATATATACTAGTGATAACCCGTGCGTGAAGGCACTAACTTAAAATAATTGAGCATTGATCATGTTATATTAATACTTCAAATAGTGATTTATTTTTCTTTCCTTTTATTTGATTACACAATTTAAAATCAATTTGGGCCCAATATTTTGTTAAAAAATTCAACAAAATTTCCTCTAAAAACAGAACCCCTAAAAAATATCAACTTGTCTATGCAATCTATATTTTGATGTCATGCCCTAAAACTCTAGCAATTGATGCACGCATGCTTCTTTCTTGAAAAAAAAAAGCACCAGTACTTGAAGAAGAAAAACAACTCAAACCAAATACGAGACTTGTCATCATGTCACAAAACAGCCCAAAAAAAGAGAGCCAGGATGTCTTCCCCACAATTTGGCAGTAAAAAAACCTGATTATGTAGTTATTGGTCCATAAGATCTAGATCCCTTGGATTGCTAAGCAGCATCCTTTAAAAAGCTTATAGCAACAACAATATGAGCTGTAAGCTCGATCTGCCCATTTTCAGTATTCAGATAACAACATTACAATCAGAATAGACATTCCCAATGCATACATAGGAACAATATGGAAAATTGCTAGATAAAATAGAAGCGTGAACGGATTAAACCCATGTTTGTCTGAATAAAATCAAAGGATGAAACAAATGACAAAGATTAAATTCACCAACAAAATGGGGCATAAGAACATCTAAATCTGGACCTTGAATTGCAAAGTAGAGCTTCACTTGGATGGGGCAATGCAAGAACAATATATAGAACATTTCAATCATCATAAAGCAATAATCCTCAACATAACCCAGATTCACCAACCACATCAATTTTTGAAGCATTTAAAATGAATATTAACACAAAAATACAAAACAAAAAAGTGTAAGAGTAAGTACATTCAAAGAGATGAAATAGAAAATGTCGACATCACCATAGAAAAAGCTAGAGCCACCTACCACTTCATTGAAAAAATCTAAATTCCTTTAATTTCATAAAATAGAAAAATTAAAAGATAAGAGTACTATAAAAATTAGATTATTCACCATCGGCCTTCATTTGGGTGTATATGTAACTAATCTACCATTTCACAATCTCTTCGTCGCAACCTCCGAAAGCTAGAGGATGACCAATCACATGGATCTGCTCACAGTTGAGAGTATAATTCCTTAAAATTCTTTGCAATGCCGACTACTCCATTGATCCAACATTCTCACCCTTCAATTTAACCAAATCAAGAATCACTAAACACTTAGAAATAATTCCCAGATTTAAAGGTTTCCCCAAATAATCAAATTCCATTCCAAAATAGGATCATCATACATTGAAATGAAGCAAATGGTTTGAACAAATTTCCCTTTACCTGTGATTATGTATGTGGTTTGTGAACTAATGATGCCATTTCTTTTCTCCTCCATATCCATACACACAGAACCAGTAAAGAAAATAAATACAAAAATAGAAGTTTTTGAAAACCCAAACCAGTTAATTAATTCGATAGAATCCAAGCCCACCCCACTGGCCGTCAAATCATCCATCCCCAGCCATCAAATCCAAGCCCACAAATTTCATAAATGGGAATGTCACTTGACTTCACCTATACTGGTTGCAGGTTGGCACCAATCGGCATAACACCATGAGTCAAAATTTCTTTCTCTTTTTTCTTTAGACATTTTTTTTGTCAACAACCATGTAGAATACGAAGTTCAACAAAGAAAATCAACACAATACCAAATAATCTAAAATTTCTTTTCAATGCCAGTCGAATATCCAACCATAGTTGTTAGTATCGTACGATACACGATACGTTACGATACGGAGGTAAAACGATATGGATCGTAGTTATGTATCGTTTTTGCGTTGTATCGTCCGATACACAATACGTTTTTACGATACGATACGTATCGGTACGATACGACCGATACGCGCAAAACCTCTATTTTTTTTTTTTCCTGAAACGACATCGTTTTGTCTAAGTAAGACATTAATTTTTTTATCTCCGCCACTGATAAAACGACGTCGTTTTGTCTAAATAAGACACTAATTTTTTTTTTTGTATAAAAATTTATGAATCTTGATTAATTTTATGGATTGAATTCAAAATGGATGTTATAAATTTGGATTAAAAGTCTCTTTGGTGTTTGAAGTTTGAATTAGTGAACTATGGTTGTAAACTTTGCATTATAATATTAGTGAACTATGTTGATGACTTGAATAGGTGGTGGAGTATTAATGAAATGCTATATTGTTATGAGTGTATGATTTGTTTCCAAAGGTATATATATATATTTTTATTATTTATTTAAAATTGCACTGTATCTTACGATACACGATACGATATACTATTTTTAAAAAACGATACGACTTCCAATACACGATTTAATAACTATGTATCCAACCACCTAAATACATACACATATCTTGGAAGGGTAAAAAAATCACAGCCTTGTGATCATACCTTGATGGGTACCTCATGTACTTATCTCTCTCCCAATTGCTTGTAATCGGCATTTTCACTAACACTTGGTAAGCAAATATAATCAATCAACATAACTTTTTTTCAAACAAAAGAATGTATATAATTGAAAAAAAGAGCATCATGGGTGTCTCAATCAATAAATCTTCAACTTCAACATCTAATAAAAGAGCGTTGTTTTTTTATTTTTTTTTAATAGCTCTCCAAATCAACAACCAATTCATCAAAAAAATTCTTTGAAGCAATTCTACAAACACTTTGTAGTCATTGAGGAGAGGATGATAGATGTGGCATGGTAGTTGTGGTGGTGGCTGTAACGATGGGGTTGTGCAGTTGTAATGTCTATGACGTTATAATGTCTATGATGGCGTTGGATATGGTTCGTGGTTGGGGGTGGAAGGGCTGGGGTAGAGGTGGACATAGGTAAGGATCAAAATATCATTTTGGTGTATTGTTTTGGTCACCTAATAAACAGAAACATTTCGAGGTATTTTGAAAATGTTTGGACCCATTTTGGAAACATAATGAAAAAAATAAAAAACTTAAAAATTATTTTTTCAAAACATGGGTCAAAATATCTTGAAATATTCCAAAAAAATTGTGCAAAAATATTGAAACATTACAAAATACCTTGGAACATTATGAAACACCTTAGTATTATAATTTCAGTTCCATCAAAGATTCCTTTCGGTCTCCTTGAAAACGGAAACGTTTCGGACGTTTCCATTGTTTCAAAATAAAATTTTAATCATTGGACATAGGTAGTGGGGTGCCTGTAGATAATGTAGGCGGATGATGGTGGAAAGAGGGTAAGGGTTATGGGGTGGTGCCAGACAGTGGTGGTGGATGGCAATGGTAGTGAAAGAGGAGAGAGGGGTATTAGAGGGAGGGGAGAGCAGCAAGAGGGAAAGGGAAAGTGAGAATGAGAATCTGCTGATGGCGGCGGTGGAGGTGCTGGTTGGTGATGGCGGCGCCGGATGGGAAAGAGTTGTGAGTGGAGAGGGAGAGTGAGAATCTGAGTGCAGCCATTGGCAGTAGCTAGTCGGCGTTATAGAGAGAGAGAGGGGGGTTGGTTAGGATTTTAGTGTGTGGGTGATGTTACCGGTGAGAGATACGGGAGGTTGGGGCGGTAATTAGGGTTTATAGGTAGAGATAGAGAGAGAGAAGGTTGACATACAATTAACAGCGAAATGGTGATTGGGCAGTAATTAGGTTAAATGGTCTATAATTTGGGATTACAGTTAAGGTAATGTTAGAAGTAATTTAGGCGGGAAAATAAAAATTTAAGAGTGAATTTCAACCTTTAGTAATTAAGAAACAATTTGTTGCGAAAAGCTCAAGATAAATTTTAGGATTTGAAACCCTTTGTCCCTCATTATATAGATATTATATATAATTCACCAATATCAGTACTTAATTATATTAATTAAAATATGGGTTCATGTTTACCATACTTCAAGAGGTGAATTTTTGGTTACAATCAAGGAAGCTTGCCACATCCTTCTAATCTTTTTAGAGAACTGAGCGAATATGGAATGGTATCTACAAGCTGTAAATGGATCTTTTGGGGGAGGGGTGAATAGGTCTTGATGAAAATATATAGAATTTAAAACTTAATAAAAACCAAATCCACAAAATTGCCACAACCAATTAGACAATAAAGTGAATAAAAGGAACACAATTAATAAAATTAAAACATGCTAGGAATGAAAAACTCAAGTATAGAGACTTAAGCAATTTTTACATGGAAAGTTTGATTCAAGCGCGGGACCTGATCCAGCACAAACCAATTCACTATTGAAATGAAGGTACATGACTCAATACTTACAATCCCTTCCAGTTCCACTAGGTAAACTATTCTCTTGCCTCTATCTCTCCTTATGAATCCTTTGTCGTCCTTAGTGTACAACAGTGACTCCTCCAACGAATATAAGGATCATGTTTCTACTTTCAAAATGCTTGTCGATTAGTAATCCATTGAAGATCGGTCCAACTCATTGAAGCTCCTTGAAATCCAACCTGGATACTCAATGATATCACCAACAATGAATCACTCCAACTTACTATTGCGATCAAAACTTGTTCAAATAGGAATGATAATTGTAAGACTTTTTGATCCTATGAAGGATATTCACTTGAGAATTCTAACTAGTTTAGCTTTTAGATTGGATCTAAACAGCACGACCTACACGTTTTCTAGATAAAATTTCACTTGCATGTACAGTGACTAGGGTTTTTCTAAGTCTTCTAAGGCTCTAAACAATGTGTATGCTCGTGAGAATTAACCCAAGTTTGGAAACTTCTAACCAAATAAGGAAACTGTGTTGTCTAAAACCATGTGAACACCAAGACTTCTGAGATTTCAAATTCGATGGTCTCCACAACGGTTTGAGGGCCCAAGGTGCTTAGTTGAGCGCTCGTCATACGTGACATTCAATCTTGTTTTGCAAAGTAGTTTTCTAAAGTAATCCAATTTTCAAAATATTTACAGCTTCAAGAAAATTTTCTCTATAGGATTGTCAGAGGAAGTACCCATCCACTTACTAGAACCAACTGTAGAAAAGAGGGATGCTCCACCCACATATCATGGAATTTAAAATAAGATAACCTGGACTGTCTTGGAATGTCCAAAACTTTGATAAGCAAGGGGCAGTTATCAGATCTACCCTTAGCAATATGCTCAACTTTCAGTATTTTCAAACCTCAAACTCCAATCTGAATTTATAAGAGTTCTGTCCAACCTTTGCCACATACGAGATCTCCCTTGGTGATTATTGCACCAAGTGTAATCACTACCAGAATATCCACAATCTATTAAATGCCCAGATTGAATAAAAGAATACTCATCCATTGCTATTAAGCTTGGAACAGCCCCTCCCATTCTCTGAGAAGAAGACAAAATGGCATTAAAATCTCCAGCAATCATCCAGGTAGAGAAGAGTTTTGGAGATTTATCAAACGGTCCCAGAGAGGCCTTCTCAATATGTAATCACAAGCAGCATACACCAAAGAAATCATAAATGGCTGTGAACCCCATAAAAGAAACTTTGACTGTCATAACTTGCTCATGAACATCAATAATCTTGACCTCAACTCTGTGGTCCCAAAGAATCCACATATTCTTTTCTACAAGTGAATTAAGTACATAAGAATTCATGTTCAAGCTGGCTGAAAAACCTGGCAACTTAAGGATAGAGATAAAAGGGACATCCCTCATCTTACTTAATTTCTTAAGACGCCTTCTTGTAACATCTTTACCAGAACCCTTAAATTCCATGAAATGATATTAATCATTTGATGTAGAGGAAGGGAGTTCAACTTTCTAGATTTAGATCTGGTCACTATACCAGTAGGGTTTGCTTCAAACAACAAACCTGCTTCTTTGCCCTCCTCAGTTTCTAGACTTTGAGTGTCAATTTCTACATCATCTATACTTAGTTGAAAGTTCACTGTCAATATAAAAGGCTCGGTTAGGAGGTTCCATATTACTCACTAATCCTCTCATCATCAAGGATAACCCCAGAACCCTCCTTATTAACATACTCATGCTCAATCAAAAACACTGCATCTGAATTAGGACAACCTTTATTATTCAACTGAGTTAATTTCTATTCTAAAACCTTCTCCTTCTGTGCTTGTTGCTCATCACCAACAGACTGTACTAGTTGAGGAGACTCACTCTGCAGCCCTACTTCAGCTATCGCAGTCTCTGTGGTTCCTGAATCTGGAATATCATCTATTTGGACATTATTGTTCTCAATTGTTACATTAATTTAGGTTGTATCAAAAGGACTCACCTTGTTATCTTTGCCTGAATGGTCATCAATTTGAATATTATGTTTGAGCTTTGACAGATTTTGCTTCACCTTAAATTTAGACTCTTCCAGACCATCATTCTCATTACTTCTGATCTGGACACCATTCTGTTTAAACTCCTTTTTCTGTTCCTTTCTTTTTTGTTCATTGGCCACCCCTTTACCTTTTTGATCTTTCTTCCCATTAGCAAAACATTGTTTTGTTTCAGAATCCTCATTACTTCTCTCGCTATCCTCTTTCTTTTTCTTCCTGCAATCTTCCTCCACAATGTTTGTTGAAGACACCTTGAGCAGTATTTGCTTTCTTTTTTCATATACTATTTTCTGCAACCTACCAGTAGAGGCCCCCATATCCAACGAAATTCTTTTCAGATTATCTGCAAGCAGAATGACTTCAACACATGCCCTTGCAACCCCTGACCTAGATAATTGAATCGTTGGAGTGTCTACCACCAAAATCCTTGGAATCGGATTCAAAATATATCCTGCATACTCTCATTCAAAGCCCAACGTGAACTAATAAACTCCTTAATCACTCCAATTGAAGGCTTTCCATAAACACGCTTCCCGATTAATGTTTACTGAAATTGCTTTGAGCTCTTTGTTTCCTCAGTCATCCAGTAAATCCCTGGCTCCCCATTAGTATACACGACCTTTTTCCCAGGTCTTATGTGGGGAACCTCTTCCTTCATTGATTCTACTTGTACCGGAAGATCATCGTTATCAGTTGCTATCGAATTTTCAAGTTTTGAGCCATCATGCTGATTTTGGTGAAAAGTGAAAAATTGAAGATTCAATGAATTTACGTGGTTCTTGAATAGTGATGCAAAGGTTTTGGTTATATTTGGTGGTTTTTAGTGGAATCAAACGGTGATGTGGATTAGCAATCATGGTTATTGGAAGAAAAAATCTGGAGAGAAGGTAGAGCTTCTCTCTCTAGCAAGAAAACCCTACACTGAAGAGATCTGTTCCAACCTTGAGCAGTAGACATACAAGAAAAAGAGGAAGCAAAAGTACGATTGGATGGGGACAAAGAATTATAAGAGACAAAATTAGAGATGCGATGTTGAGTACAAGTTTGAACACCCTTTTTGGCTATAATAGTAACCTCAAAGTCATCAATAACTGGATTATCGATAATGGGAGTAACACTTGGAGGTTCATTATGAACTTAATAGATCAGTGGAGGATGTGAGGAATTCAACTGACGGATCAATTACTTGTAATCGGAAATGGTGACTCTGATAATGGCCGGTTGGTGGTGTGTGAATAAGTTTTTAGATTATCCTTGTTAAAGTGAACACCATGTGACCCATTAATAAGCGATTGTAAGATTGCCTCCCCCTAAAAAGATTAGGGAATATTCATTGTAAATATCAATAGATGAGCTATCTCAAGAAGATGACTATTTTTTCGCTCAGCAACACCATTTTGTTTAATGGGGCTCACATAACTAGTTTGATATAGAATTCCATTCGCATCGAGGTAAGAACAAAATTCCCCATCAATATACTCAGTTTTATTATCATTTCAAAAAATTTTGATTTTAGCGACAAACTGAGTACTCACCATTTTATGAAAAGATCTAAAGCACGAGAAAGCATAAAAGATAGATAAACCCAAGCAAGATGAAAATCATAATCAATAAAAATGACAAACAATAACCAGAAAGAGATAACACAGGAAGGGCCCCATTGATTAGAATAAATAATGACAAAAGAGCATTGCTTCTATTATTGATACTCGAATAAGATGAACGTTTATTCTTCGTGAACAAAAAATTGTCTATTATACTATTTCAGTAGACTAAGAAAAAGATATTCTAAGAAACCAAATGAGAGATGCCACAAATGCCTATGTCACTGATATAAGAGGTGAAGGGCTAGAACACCATCTGCTTGGAGAGCTTGATAGGTAGACTGAGGAGAAGCTTCGGCATCCATGAGATACAAACTGCCATTTGTCCTAAAACTATCAATTGTTTTTTTCAATTCCAGTTCCTAAAAGATATAATGAGTAAGGAAAAAATCATCAAACAATTCAATGATTTTGTAATACCATTACCACACAATAAATTAGTGGAGAAATTTGGAACAGGGATAATAGAGTGGAGCGATAAGGTGGGTGAGTGATTGAACTTTTCCAGGAAATAGAGGATAAAGGTCTATCTACCATTTTTGATTTTATCCTTAATAGAATATGTAGAGTATGAAGAGAAAAGGCTAAAAAAACTTGCCATGTGGTTTGTGGCTCTAGAATCTATTATCCAAGGAGTATATGAAGATGCCACAGCAAACACACTAGCACATATACTTATATGAGTAAAGCTGAAAGAAGAGACATGATTAAGAGCTGGAGTAGAGAAAACATCATGCTGAGCCATCAAACATAACTCCGACAGAATCAGCAAAACCATCTTAGGCAAAACAATAATGACCACTACATTGAAAATTTGATCATCGCAAAAGAAGAAAGAGGGGAAGAAAAGGGGAAGAAGTAGAAGAGAAGCAAAGCATGAACCTAGTGACTAGACAAAGAAGCAATAATAAATTGTAAATCTGATTCTGAGAAGAAGAAGAGAAAAAGAAAAATATTGGCTCAAGAGAAGAAGAATAGAAGAAGAGGAAGATAAAATACTATCTGGT
This sequence comes from Ilex paraguariensis, assembly GCA_963454935.2. Lineage (NCBI taxonomy): Eukaryota > Viridiplantae > Streptophyta > Magnoliopsida > Aquifoliales > Aquifoliaceae > Ilex > Ilex paraguariensis. The sequence continues at coordinate 17,460 of CAUOFW020001058.1, read as the reverse complement.
GATTGTCCAGAAGAATAGAAGAGAATTTGGTGAGCTATGCCTATCTGGTGAGTATCACAAGAGAGTCTGTGAGTGTTGCAAAAAGTAGAATTCTCCAACTCAAATCAATTTAGAGGATTAGGGATCTGTTGATTAGGGTTAGTGTACAAATATGAGTTTGACTCAATGGGCTGTTATTGACATATCTAATGTTTGATCCAATTGATCAATCTCACGACCCATAATAAACAAAGACAAAAACTAAAAAACTTCACTTAGGCGCTTGCCTCATCGCTTAGGTTGACTAGGTCGCTTATTCCTTGTCTCTTTGAAGTTTGCTTCTCTTTTGGACTCTTTCAGGCGACATAGGCTCGTCTAGGTGTGCTTTTCAAAACACTAATTATAGAACTCTAAATTACGGTATTTAATTTGGTTGGGCTTAATTTTGTTTTAGTTTTGACCATCATGGAGTTATTTCTGTTGCGTGATATACACCCCGGATGAATAGGTGACTATATATTCATTACTACATATACATACACATTTTTGTAATTTGATGATATTTTCCTGTAGTTAGGTTTGTAATCCATCACACCCTAAGCAAGTCGATGGAAACATACTACCAGGTTTTTTACTCTCTTACTAAGCTTACTTTTGTACGTCTTAGTCGTCCTTTGTGTAACTTCTTCTATTGCAGGAGAGTGGTCGAGCAGGACGAGATGGACTTCCCTCAGAATGCTTACTCTACTTTAGACCCGGTGATGTCCCTAGGCAGGTAGTTATTTGTTTGAGAATCCATGCTTTCCGTAATAAGCTGAACAGTTATTGAATTTTTGAATGTGGTATTTTTTTGTACAGAGCTCAATGGTCTTCTATGAGAATTATGGATTGCAAAATCTCTATGATGTAGCACGATATTGTCAGGTAGAAAACTTCGTCTTGATAATCAAATTACGGGTTCCTGTGAATCAATGGTTGAATCATTTCTTCAATTTGTGCAACAATTAAAAGAGACATCTCATTTCTTCTCTTAGTGGTAACATAGAAACCCCCTTTGCGAATGACATATATATAAGGATCAGTAAGAAATATAAATCTTATCACTTGATAATACAAATTCAGTGAGTGTTTATTTCTCATCCTTATTTTTATATTTTAACTCTTACTGTGTTTGAAAAATCCCAAGATACATGGGTGATATTGACCTTAGGGTGCCTTGACATGAAATTTTGCCGCAACTTGAATAATAGCATCGTGTGAGCTTTCTTCTAAGAATTTTGGGTTGGCTACTGGAACTTTCCTCTATATTTCCATATATGTAGTATCCCAATTGTTAAAATATATGAAATTATGAGGAGAAGGTGATTAAGTTATATACTAAAAACTTATTTTTTGTAGTGAAACTCAGTTTATTATTTACTAAAAATTCTTCATTTTCTATTTTAATGAGAATCTGTCTGGATGAAATGTTTGCATTATGTAAATATATGTTGTTGGGTGTGTCTTTTATTTTACATTGTAGATAATCTAGTGTGTAGAGTTCGACTTATACACAAAAGATCAGATTATCGGATTATTTTATGATATGAGTGAAAGTTCATAGTGTTAGATGGAATTAGACGCACCATAAGTAGGATTATAGCGCAATCTTTTGATATAGTCTGTCTTGGCTATAGGAGATTGTCTGATGTCTCGGATTGTTATACTAGTACAGTTTGTGTATTGCACATGACCTTTAATAAGGTTATTATCTTTTTCATTGACTAAATAAAAAAATAAATATCTAATGGTTATTATGATTATTTAAGCTCTTAATCTTGAGATATTTAATGGACATATGCATATAATGATTGTTATTTTAATTTATCAAAGTATGAGATTCATATTTGAGTCAATAAACTTAGTGAATCAAGAGATAACATTATTTGTATGGTGAAAATTAATTATTAAAGGAAACAACATTCTAGTATTTAAATGAGTTAATGATGCCCTCTTAAGGATGCTCATTACTTTTATCCATGTCAAATCTTGTAGGTGGATTTAATTGTCCGACATTGCAAATAAGTTGAGTGGTAAGATCTTAAGAATAAAAAAAAGTTAATTAAATGTAATTGTTTGTAATTTAATTAATTGACGGGCATTTGTAATCTTAAATGCGGGGAGATTATTAAGTATAAAATAATGAGGAGCTCAAAATATAATTTTGAAATAAGGTTTGGGAGATCAATAATAAGTTTTTAGTTGATAACTAATTATTAGTGGACCATATAATGTTTGTTTTGGGTTAGACAAAGGATTCCTGTCTATTGGAAGCCCTCCTCTTATTTCTCCTTAGGGTCTCTATTGTAGCATATAAATAGACGCACTTTTTAGTTCTTTGTCGCATCTTTACCTTCACCTTTAGAAGAGGCAGAGAAAGAGAGAAAGAGAGAGAGAGAAAAAATTTGAAGGATTGCCGCCCACTTGCATTCAGATTTTGGTGTTGAGAATGACATACGGTAGGGTTAACATTTAACAAATAAATTTTTTCCTTTGATTATATACGCAGTCAACAGATTTTGGGACTGCTGTTCTAGTAGTAGAAAGGGAGAATCTCTCTGCCAGTCACACATTCAATAATAATGAAATAATAGGTACCAGAGATAATTATGAAATAATAGGTATCATAGATAATTAAGCAAATTTTGGAAAAGGTACTGGTACTTTTTACATGTGGTACCTGGCAACCAGAAGGCTCAAGTATCGATACCACGTGTAAGAAGTATCGGTACCTCTTCCAAAATTTTGAAAATTTAAAATATAGCATTGCCGAGCCTTCTGGTCTTGAGCCCTCTCATTTGAATGCTGAAATTGGTTAAATATTAAGTTCTAATTGATGGGATGGGTCCTTGGATTGGTCATACGATCAATGTATGAACAGGTTATGTGTTGAGTAGTGCTCTCGTACAAAGGAGAGTCTGCCGGACTTTTGTTTTGGTTATGATCCTGGTGAAGGGGATGTAATGACATGGCGTCGGGTTATAGGGCATTCACAGGTACTTCTATGGGTTGATGGTGATCAACGGGTTAAGAAAGGACCTATGGATTTTGGGGCGTCACACAACCTAGTCAGCCCACCAAAATGTAAAAGGATTTTTGTCTCTTTGAATTACTCTCATTTGTCTTGTTCCTAATGTCTCTAATAATCAATACAACAAAAGGCTTTTGTGAAAACTATTCCCCTTAATAAAAAAAAAATAAAATAAAGAAAGAAAACTATTCCCCATTAATGGGGTCTAGAGCGGATAAATTGGGTACAAACTAATATAGTTAGTGTTAATTTATAGTAAATAGAGGGTAAACGGCATCCTTGCCCTTGTACTTGATGCAATTTAAACCCTTCCATATTTGACTTTTTTTTTTGCAGTCTAAAAGAGAATGCCGTCGAAGTGCTTTCTTTCGACATTTTTCTGAGCCATCACAAGACTGCAATGGTATCTCTTGTGAATTTTTACTATCAATGGTTTGTTTCCCTCATGTTTCTTGGTGGTAGCTCAAGTAATGATGCACTCCACTTGCTTTTCCACTTTTTAAGGGATGTGCGACAATTGTGTCATTTCAAGGAAGATCAAGGAAGTGGATGTCTCCGGTACATGCTTTCCTCTTTAGTAGACTGTGCTTTCCTCTTTAGTAGATTGTAATTTATTAATTTTTTTATTCTATCCTTATCAATTCATTGAGTGCTTGCTTTTTCTTTTTTATTGTTGATTGTTTCCAATGCTTATCTTTTAGTCAAATCGTTATAGTTTGTTAGATTTGTTGGCTTGACTTTCATGTAATTTGCTGCTAATTTTTGTGCTAAGCAAGAAATTTTTTTTTTATATTTGCTGTTAGCGTTGGTTTTTTTTGTTTTTTGGGGGAGGGTTATATATATTTAGCTGTATTGTGAGGGTAATTATATAATCAGTTATGATATGAAGACTTGATGTTTTCAGTTAAATAGGTTAATAATTTTTTAACTACTATTGTTTCTTCATCATGGTGGATAAAGTTGGCTCGAGTGCATTTATGTTTAGGAAGTATCATATTGATATTGATGCTCAATAATTTCCAGAACCAGGTCTTCATTAAGACCAATGGATTGAGTAATTTCATTTGTAGATTGACTTTTTTTTGTTATAAAACATAGTAAGAGTTAGACTTGTAGTGAAGGTAAACTCTTATTAAAATGGGGATCCCTTTTTTACCAATTGAGTAGTTTTGAGTAAGAGAAGGTTTTTTGACTACTTTGAGAAAACTTTCTTTTTTTCTCTGGCTTTTGGAGTGTAATATCTCTAGCAGTGTGTGTAAAACCCGAAAAATTTAAAATTTTATTTTAAAAGGGCAAAACAGTAATTAACCATTACGATACAGGTAGAAAACCTAAATTTTTCTAGAATTCGGATGACAAAATGGATCACACCGTTGGATTTGTCTCGCAAAATCTAATTATCCAGTTAATTTTTGTTGAGTTTAAGGACAGTTGAATTTTTTGCGTTTTACGATACGATTAAATATCGTGTAACTATAATAAATGCGATTAGACTTTATTTGCGAAACTCGAGGAACAATTTAAAATTAGTTCAAAAAAAATATACTAAACATAAAGCGAGATTTAATTGATTCGGGATGAAATTTGATTAGAAAAAAGGGACGTGTGACGTGTTGTAGGCTAAACATTGAAGGGGTATAAAACGGGAGAAAAATTAGATTTTTTTCCCTATATTTTAGCCAAACACTTCTAGAAATTGAGAGAGAGAAAGAAAGGAGGAATCTCCAAGTTCTCTAAGCCTTCTTCCTTCGATCTACAAAGATCCAACTATCGGATCTCTTCGAGCCAAGTACAAAGGTTGTTCTACGCGACGAAAGTTACGCGTACGTACCAAAGATCGCATGTTTTGCCACAATCTCGAAGATCAAATTTTTGGGATCAAAGCTTGGAAGTTTGATTTGGGTCTTTTGGAGCTTCTTCTACGCGGATTTACGCTACAAGAGGTAAGGTTCCTTTTCTAACTAGGTTTATTTCTAACTTAGGGTTGAAATATGAAATGGGTAGGGTGTTAGAGACGAAATTTCATGTATAACACATGCCTAGGCTGTTAGAGAATAGAAATGTGTCTATGAATATTTTTAAACCAAGTTTTGCATGTTTGGGTATTAATGAATTTGCTTGTCTTGAAATTTCATGAGTAATTATGTTGATTTGGGCATGCTATGTGTTTACATAATCTTTGTTTCTTGTAGGCGTTTGATAAAATGCATATAGTTGATTAAATGTGTTATGTGTATAGAATATGCTATAACATGCTTGGTAGTGTAGTGGATTGTGATTATAGGCTTTATGATATAGTTGACAATTGAGAAATTTGGGAATGTTGGTGGACATTGGATATATTCATAATATACTCATGAAATGATGAACATGTCATGGTAATTGTAATTGTATATTACATTTATATATGTACGGGTTGTATCGCATTCGTATTGCATTTGACATGGGAGGGAGAAATCTCAGGGTCGAAACTATTAAGTCCAAGTCCAAGGCCAAGACCAAGGTAAATCCTCCCAAGGTGGGTGAAATCTCAGGGCCACTTATGAGGCTAACCAGATGACTTGTTACATATGCCACCAGCAGGATCACTTGAAACAAGATTGTCCTCAAAGACAGGGATCGTAGTGCTACAGGACATCTCAGTCCCAGTCATCGGTGGGACATCTAGAGACATTCTTCACTCCTCTCTACCCTAACATGAGTTAGGGAAGTCAGTTTTAGTTCTAGGGGGCTACATAGGGCCCTGCCATTTCGCAATCAGGCCAGATGGGCTAGTGTTTGGGTTGAGGCCGAGGACTGGGCTTACAAGTCGGGACTTCAAGGACCTAGGGGTGAGTCTACACCATCACACCTTTAGACTGAGCTGATGAATCAGTTAGTGATTCAACGTACATTTATGCTCTCTCACTTATGAGCAATGGTATTATTTGATTCGTGTGCATCTTATTCATTCATAATTGCATCGAGTAAAAGATTTGAGCTTAGAAGTTGAGGCCTTAGAAGAGCTATTGTATGTGAGTTCTTCCCTAGGAGTTAGGGTTTGTATTGATCAAATATGTCGGGGGTGTGAGCTAGAGTTCTAGGGGATTCTACTCACTATAGACCTTAGGTTCATGGACATCTCAGAGTTCGATGTCATCCTCAGGATGGATTTATTGATGGCACACTGAGTTGTCATTGATTGTGATTGGAGAGGGTCACTATATATAAACTAGATGGCTTCTGTTTGAAATTTTAGGGAGAAACACGATGCTTTACTCCAAGCTATGTTCATGTTGGCATGAACAATTGATAGTTGACTTGCGAGTCTTACACTTGGAAACGAGGCGAGATAGGAGTGGGTTTACCTCGGGTAGTTTGTGAGTATGCAGATATTTTACTAGACCAGTTTCAAGTCTACATTTACATCGGGATGTAGACTTCACTATTAAGTTATAACCTGGTGCATCCCTTATTTCTATGACGATACATAGGATGACACTTGCAGAGTTGCAAGAACTCAAGGTCCAATTGCAAGAATTGTTGGACAAGGGCTTTATTAGACTCAGTACCTCATCTTGGGGTACTCCGATATTATTTGTCGAGAAAAATGACAAGACCCTTAAACTTTGTATAGACTACCGACAATTGAATCTGGTTACCATCAAGACTAGGTGTCCATTGTCGAGGATCGATTATCTCTTTGATCAATTGGGAGGGGGAAGAGGTTACTCTAAAATAGATCTGCGAAAGGGATACCATCAGTTGAGGATTAGGGGGGTTGACTTCTTTAAAATGATGTTCAGAACTTTGAGTTCATAGTTATTTCATTTGGATTGACGAATGTTCGACAACATTTAAGGATCTCATGTATAGAGTGTTTCAACTCTATTTAGATTAGTTCGCCATTGTCTTTGTGGATGGCATTCAGATTGTTAGGGACCATCAATTATATGCCAAGTTCAGCAAGTGTGAATTTTAGCTAACGGAGATGAAATTTTTGGGACATGTGGTGTTTGTTTCGGGTGTGTCATTTGGCCTAGAGAAGGTTGAGGCAGTTATGAGTTGGGAAAGGTCTAAGTTAGTTTTCAAGATACGTAGTTTATTGACATTAGCAAGATATTATCGGAGGTTCATTGAGGACTTCTCACGGCTAGTCGCACTCATGACTAGGTGGACTAAGAAAAAGGTCAAGTTCTAGTGGGATGACTCATGTGAAAGGGCGTTCCAAGAGTTAAATAGGAGACTCACTTCAATTCCTATTTTGATTGTGTCAGAAAGGGGGTAGAGGTATATGGTCTACTGTTAGGAATGTCAGTGGACCAAAGCGGTGGGGGGTGTAGTCTCTATTTCCGTACCCGCTTAAAAAAATTTCGTCCATCTTCGGTTCACACCATTAACGAGTATAGTTTTTATCATCATCCCCGTTCGTGGGTAAATTTGTAATCTCCGCCTCCGCCTCTGCCTCCGCCCAAGCCCAAGCTCCAAAACATCAAAAACTATAAAGCAAAGTAGTGTTTTCATCTTTGGATCAGAGTGATAGACTCGTCAAACCCAAAAACATCACCGCCATGGAGTAACCAAAACAAAACTCAACAAAAAGATAAATATAAGAACAACAATCAGATTCATAAGCAAGAAAATTTCAAGAGGCATCCTCAGAGATCTTGGTTGATAGGAATCATCAGATGGGATTTGAGAAAAATCCATCAAGAGTAGCAAATATTATTCGCTCATCACTAGCACACCAGAATCAAATCATACACTTAAATCAATCGTAATACACAGACACAACACATAAATCCTAAATAAAGAAAAAAACAAAATGAAAGAGGAGAGAGATTCAGTAGGTTATGATAATAGAGTATCGAATAATAAGCTTTGATTTTATTTGCTTTAACAATTTATGATAATGGAGTATCGAACAGTAGGTGGGCATATATCAAATAAGATAGGAGGCAATGAACTTTACTGTACCAAAAGAAGAGGAGAGTGAGGGAAAGAGAATGACTGACCGTAGAGACAGCTGCGATGCCGAATGACATTGGGATCATACTACTAGGGAAGCCGCTGCAGTGGAGCATAGTCATTGGACTGAGTGGACCATCCATATATATGAATATATATATATATATATATAACGGGTAATCGGGGGCGTGGCGTGACGGGGCGGGGCGGGGATAACGGTCAGTTCATCCCCGCTTTCATCTCCGTACGGGTTTATACGGATATCTTTGTATATATTTACCGTCCAATATGTATGGTCCATCCTGGTTCAAACGGGGCGGGTTTGAATGAATACTCTTTTTTTTCTGGTCCACTGTCATCGTTATTTATTGTGATACCTCCAAGGACGAACAAGACCCTTAGACTTTGTATAGATTATTGACAATTGAATTAGGTCACCATCAAGAACCGGTGCACATTGTCGAGGATCGATGATCTCTTTGATCAACTGGGAGGGGCAAAGGTTTACTCCAAAATAGATCTGCAAAAGTGATACCATCAGTTGAGGATTATGGAGGCTTACTTCTTTAAAACGTTGTTCAAAACATTGAGTTCACAGTTTTGTCATTTGGATTGATGAATGTCCCGATGGCATTCAAGGATCTTATGCATAGAGTGTTCCAACTCTATTTAGATTAGTTCGTCGTGGTCTTTGTGGATGACATTCTGATCTACTGCAAGTCGGAGTAGGAGCATGAGGACCACTTGAGGATTGTTCTCCAGATCGTTAGGGACCATCAGTTGTACGCCAAGTTCAGCAAGTGTGAATTTTATCCAACAGAGATAAAATTTTTGGGACACGTGGTGTCTGTTTCTGGTGTGTCATTTGTCATTGAGAAGGTTAAGGCAGTTATGAGTTAGAAAAGGTCTAAATCAGTCTTTGAGATATGTAGTTTATTGGAATTAGCAAGATATTATCGGAGGTTCATTGAGGACTTTTCACGGCTAGTCGCACCTATGACTGGGTGGACCAGAAAAAGGTCAAGTTCTGGTGAGATGACTCATGTGAGAGGGCATTTCAAGAGTTGAAGAGAAGACTCACTTAAGCTCTTATTTTGATTGTGCCAGAAAGGGGATAGAGGTACATGGTCTACTATGATGTCTAGAAGGAAGGATTTGGGTATGTTTTGATGTATTCTGGGATGGTGGTGGTTTATGGCTCACGACAGTTGAATAACCACGAGCAAAACTCCCCACTCACGAGATGGAGTTGGCGGCCATTGTCTTTGCGTTGAAGGCATTACCACCTGAGTATGACAAATGTGGTGGCTGATTCACTCAGTTGAAAATCATGGGGAGTTTTGACTAGTATTGCTTTTCGAGAATGGTAGATGCTCGAGACTATGGGACAGTTCGGGCTACATTACAGAGATCAGGCTCAGGGTACTTTCGGATGTCTGGTGACTACGTTTTCTCTATTGAGCAGAGTGATCGAGTCCCAGAGGTAGGATATAGAGATATTATCTATCAAGGACTGGGTACAGTCGAGAATAGGTGACGACGGTTGGGCCATTCACTCAGATGGTAGCCTTTGGTTTAGGGTAAGGGTTGTGGTTCTCCTGTTTATGGATTTGAGAGAAGAGATCATCAGAGAGTTTCATTGCTCTCGTTTTGCTGTGCATCTTGGTGGCATGAAGATATACCATGATCTTTGTCGACAGTTCTATTGGAGCTAGATGAAGGGATATGTCGGAGACTTTACTGGTAGATGATTCACGTGTCAGCAGATCAAAGCGGAGCACTAGAGACTAGTAGGGTTGTTCTAGCCTTTGGAAGTGGCTGAGTGGAAGTGAAAGTAGACGCATGTCACTATGGATTTGGTGACTCACTTGCCACGGATCTTGCTTGGGCATGACGCAGTATGGGTGATAGTAGACCGACTTATAAAGTTGACACATTTTTTGCTATGCAGATGACTTTTATACCGGAGGAATTCAACAGATTGTATATACAGGACATAGTTCAGTTACACGAGATGTTGCCCGTATCGGTAATATCGGATCAGGATCTCAGGTTTATGACTCATTTTTTGGGAGAGCTTTCAACAGGCTATGAGAACACAATTGATGATGAGTACAATTTTTTATCTCTAGACAGACGATCAGTCGGAGAGGACTATCCAAACTTTAGAGGACATGCTTCGGGCTTGCGTCTTTGATGTTAAGGGTAGCTGGGAGGAACACTTACCCTTAGTGAAATTCGCTTATAACAATAATTACAAGGTGAGCATACATATAGCACCCTATGAGGCACTTTATGGGAGGCCGTGTTGTTTTTTGGTTTGTTGAACAAAGGTTGGAGAGAGACTCTCTACGGGTTCGGACTTGATTAAAGACACGTCGGAGAAGGTGGACTTGATGCAGACGTGTCTTTTTACGGCTCAGAGCTTACAAAAAGAGCTACGCTGATAGGTGGCAAAGATCTCTAGAGTTCAAGGTTAGAGATCATATATTCTTGAAGGTTTTGCCTTAGAGGTGAGTGGTCAGGTTTGGGAAGAGGGGAAAGTAATTGTCGAGATACATCAAGTCTTTTGAGGTACTCGAAAGGGTAGGTACAATTATTTATCGGTTAGCTTTACCGCCAAATCTATTTGGTGTTCACCCGATATTTCATTTCTCCATGCTCTGGAAGTACATTTCAGATCCTACACATATGGTGGATTAGGGTGAACCGGTTGTTGATGCGAATGGGACTTTCGAGGAGGTATCGGTGCGTGTCATGGATAATTGAGAGTAGGTTTTGCGTGGCAAGAATGTGAGATTGGTGAAGGTGCTGTGGCAGTACCGTGGTATGAAGGAGACGACATGGGAGCGTGAGGATACTATCTGTACTACCTATTCTTTCTTGTTTGAGGATGGAGGTACATTTTTTGTTGTCACATAATATTATATGGCTTGTTGCATTTTCCTTTTAAGGGAGGAAGAATGTAAAATTCAAAAAATTTAAAATTTTATTAAAAAAGGGCAAAACAGTAATTAATCATTACGGTGTGGGTTGAAAATTCAAATTTTTCTAAAATTCGGATGACAAATAGACTTCACAGTTGGATTCGTCGAATTTTGAGATAGTCAGATTTTTTACGTTTTACAATACAATCGGACGTCGTGAGACTAAAATAAACGCGATTAGACTTTATTCGAGAAACTTGAGGAACAATTTAAAGTTAGTTCAAATAAATTATACTGAACTTGACACGGAGCGAGATTTAATTTGATTTGGGATGAAATTTGATCATGAAAATGGACGTGTGGCGCGTTGTGGGCCAAACATTGAAGGGGTATAAAAAGGTAGAAAAATCAGATTTTTCTCCCCATTTTTCAGCCAAACACTTACGGAAATTGAGAGAGAGGAGAAATCTCAAAGTTCTCCAAGCCTTCTTCCTCTGATCTACAAAGATCCAACCTTCGGATCTCCTCGGGCCAAGAACAAATGTTGTTCTACGTGACAAAAGCTATGCGTACGTACAAAAGATCATGTGTTTCATCACAATATCAAAGACGAGGTTTTTGGGATCAAAGTTTGGAAGCTTGATTTGGGTCTTTTGGAGCTTCTTTTACGCGGATTTAGGTAGGGTTCCTTTCCTCCCTAGGTTTATTTTCAACCTAAGGTTGATATATGAAATGGGTAGGATATTAGAGATGAAATCTCATGTATTACACATGTCTAGGGTGTTAGAGAATGGAAATGGGTATAAGATGATCTGAAATGACCATAGATGTAAAATGTAAGAAGACCATATTGTCATTCGATTGAGAAACATTCAAATAGGGACCAAAGGACTTGAGATCTGAAAAAATTCTGTAATTCTATCACCCCCCTCTAAGTCCTTTTCATGATTAAGTTCTCATTTCCCTGAAGAAAAAAGTGAACAAAACAGAAACACTTCCAAAATTTTGTTGGATTCTATGTGGCATCTTCTCATAAATTCTCTATAGTTGAACCATTTTCCTACTTTATGCATTGAGCATCAGTAATTACTTGCGGTATGCATGGTTCTTGTGGCCATAACTGCAGGTCATGGAAAAGTTATGATATGCTTGCTGCAGGATGCACAACAGAATGGCCAGAGAGTAACAATGCTGCAATTGGTGGAAAAGATGAAGCTTAAACACAGGGAAGTAGGTTAGTTCCATGTCCTGATGTATTTTGTGGCATGCTGCAATGGGTTTGTTTTGTATGTGGATTTTAGTCCACATATGTACTGGAATCATAGTTACTGCAACTTGATGGTACAAAAGTAGGAATCAAATGATTAATTGTTATTTTGTTTCCTTTTTTTTGTTGTTTTTTTTTTTTGGGTAGGGGTGGTGGTTATAGCAAATCCACAGTGCAATGCTCTTCCCACTTAAGAATCTAGATCTAGAAGGATTGTATATTATAGAGAAATCAGATCCGAAGTATGTGAAAAATAACAGCTTGTGACTTGTAAAGCTTTATTATTAATCAAAAGGTTCCTCTGCTGCTTGAAGTTACATAAAATATGGGATGTGTTAAAAATAAAAAGCTTAGAGTAGTTGCAAAACTGAAGTTTTAACCTCCACGTGACCATTGGCTTATTCAGAAGTCTCTTGGCAAAAAGTAGTGATTTGACACTTCGGAAATCTTTGAAATTGAAATATCACTTTTTTGTTTGAGATTGAAATCCTGATGGAATAATGAAAGCATTGACAGCGGGGAATTCTTTTACCTTGAATGGTGCTCGTTTAATTCATTTTATTTGCATGCACTTTGTCATTGTTGACAATAAGGAAAGAGAAGTGACCTGGTCACCTAAGAATTGGGAGACCAACCTTATATAGTGATTAACAAGAATTACAAACATATCCATAGTAACAACTTTAGCCCTCCACCACAAACTGGAGCTTAGATATTAATCATGCCCATCATATTACAAGAATCTGTATATTGTCCCTTAGTCGAGGCCTTAGAAAGCATGTCATGTCTCCTTAGTGATCGCTGACCCTAACAAAGAATTTAAAACTGTCTCCACATCACTATATCTTGAATAAGTTGGCAATCAACTTCGCTATGTTGGTTCTCTCATGGTATACAAGGTCATTGGTAATATATATAGTCATCTAATTACCACAATACATTGGCCATAGGCTTGTTATTAGGCGCCTCCATTTCCTGTAACAGGGATCGTGCCCTAACGTCTGACAAGTTCCATGTTTTGAACTCGGTCCTTGCACTGGACTTAGCTACTACAGTATGTTTTTTATTCTTCCATGTGACTATATTATTAGCAACAAATATGCAGAACCCTAACCCTAACACAGGCCTTTCATCTAGATGGTCACCTGCTAATCTACATCTGACGACTGATGCATATTTGTACATATATAAATTGGATTATATGTTTATTTACCGAGTTGATGAAAAAATCTGGTTGAGGGTATTTTTGCCATTTTAGGTTTTGATCTTGGATTGGCATTGCTACACCTAAGTTAGGTTTTTTTTTTTTTGGGTGTTTTGCAAAAAAAGTTATGTTTGGGGTGATTAGGAGTTACTTAGTTCTTTGGGTTTTTGTCTCAAAATGTTGTGCTGGCTTCCTTTAGAAGCTTTTGTTCCAGCAGTTTTTGAGCTATAACTTTTGTAACTAACAAGGGTTTCAATATTTGGAGGCTAGGGTAGTGAGGATTTGACCCCGCAGTGCCTATCAATCCCTCTGTTGCCGCTTTACATGCGAGGCTAGCTAAATGCGGCAATTTCTACTTAAATTCAGTCTAGAAAAGTTCCAGAATCTGGTTTTTATCTTGGGTTAAAGGATCATACATGGTCTTTGTTACTTAATACCAATTCTCGTAGCTATTTCATGTTGGATATTGTATTTCTACATTGCCTTGAGAATTCAGCACTATATCATCCATATAATTGCCCTGTTGTTGTACCTTTTTACATCAAATTAGTAACAGAGAAAGTTCTTTTCTTGGGCTCCTTCCTGTTTTGTTTTTGGAGTATTTTAAGCTATATTCAGAAAAACGTGGTTATAAGAGGTGGAGGGGGAAATCATGGTAGAAGCAAGAGATATGCATTGCTAAAATGTTTGAAGCATTGCAGGAACAAATTGAGCATGCTACTTAGCAGGTTATGCAAGCAACCAATGACCGGATTTGAGGGGATAAGAGCAACCATGTATCTGTTTGCATTAGGGAGATTGAGAATGGACCTAATCACTTTTCTGGAGGAGAAAGTGATAGTTCTAGCTAAGGAAGAAGGTCCATTCAAGACATGCTCATGCCACACAATGTAAGAAGTTAGTTATTATTAGTTATTGTTATGGGTATTTTGTAATGCATTAGTTATCAGTACAAATATGGCTGGACTCCTCCATTCAAGGGTGAACCAGTCACATTTCATTTCCAATCTCAACATGGTCTCAGAGCGACTAAAACCCTAATCCCCACTGTTGACTCTTCTTCCTTCTTTACTGAAGACCAACCGTCATCCCAATCTGTCCAGATCAGCTGTCGTCGCTGAACAGAAAAGCAGTCACCATCAGTTGCAACCAGAAGCACAGTCGTCATCTGGCGACTTTGACTTAGCAAAACCCCAGCCATCGGCAGTCACACACAGCCTAGATTAGTCAGCAGCCCTTTCCATCCACGTTAACTTCGATCACAATTCAAACAGTAACGACCAGTGAACCCAAATACCAGGTAACTGACCCATGAACCCAAATACCAGACCAATACACCAAACCCTGAAATTTACCTAGCCCCAAACCTGTTTCTTTTAACCAAAGAAAAAAATAAAGGCAAAAACAGAGAGTGGTTCACCTATCCTCCACTCATGTATTTGGCAGTGCGATAGCTCCCTCCAATCACTTTGATGGCCCTTCTTTTTTTTTCGCTAGACCTGGTGATAGTTGATGCTTTATGGTGTCCTTTGCTAAAAGTTTTGGTAATGTTTTGTATGTTAGGCATATTGGGGATTCCAACTGTGAACGTTGGGTTTTTTTAAAGATCTACAGTATTTTCCAGATTTGCATGGTTACTAATTACGTTTAAGGCAGAGCCTAGTACTGCAAAAGTTTTATTTCCTCCAAAACTGATATCTTCTCCCTCATCTTATGTTGTTAATATGCAAATCACCACTACCAAATTGAATGAATCCAGTTACTTGTTATGAAAGTAGCATTAGGGGTCATAGAAAATTGAAATATATTTAATCTCCTCCATCTTCTGATAAGAAGTATGAGGAATGGGAATCTTAGAACTATATGGTTATGTCTTGGCTGTGGAATAGGATGGAACAGTCGGTGAACTCAAATTTCATGTTTTTATCTACTGCTAAGGAGATTTGGGAGGCAATCTGTGAGACATACTCGATGGAGAAGTATCAGAACTCATTTCTTCTTCAATAGCATGACTTATTTCTTCTTTCACAACATGATTTATTTCTTCTTCAACAACATGACTTATTTCTTCTTCAACAACATTACAAATCTGTGACTAAATACTACAACACCTTCAAGGTTCACTAGATGAGTTGAATTAGTATCACCTTGTTACTAGTGATGTTGAGATTCTTAAGGTACCACGAGGGATTTTATGGTTCTAATTTTCTCTCCAGGCCATCCAAAACAGCAATCAGTGAGGGCTTATATTTTGGCTGGAGATTGTAGTATTCCTTCCTTGAGTAATGTGTATGCTAGAGTTCTTCGAGCTACTATTGGGTCCTGTCAGAAAGTTTGGGTAATTCTAATTCAGGATTTGATGGATTTAGTAGAGGTCGTGGGCAGGGAGAGGTAGAGGTAGAGGTGGTACAGGACGTGGGAGAGATGATGTGTGTTAATGTACTAATTGTGAAAATCACACAATAAATCGTTGTTTTGACCTTCATGGTAAACGTGGGTTACCTCCTCAAACCAGGTTATGTATTCTTCAGACAATTCCATGGCTTCTCCACATGAAGTCTGTGCTCCTACAATGTCGACTGCTGTATCTCTAGTGATTCTGTCACTCTTACCTGGGAAGAGAATCATGACTTAGTTCAGCAACAACAACACCAACGCTTGTCTACACCTGATACTGCTGTCTTTGCTCATTCAGGTAACATAGCATGTTTTTCATCTTCTTCCTCTACCCTATGGGTAATAGACTCTAGGGCTTCTGCACACGTCACCGGTAAGATTACCTTGTTTTCTAATTTACACTGTAAGCCTACCAAATCATCTGTTATTCTAGCTGATGGCTGGTCTTGTAGAATAGCTGGTAGTGGTATAGTTCATCCTACTTGAGTCCTTTATCTTCACTGCAATATATCCCTAAATTTCCCTTTAATCTTTTATCTGTTAGCACAAGTCTTTGAATTGTTCTGTAATGTTCTTTCCCTCTTATTGTGTTTTTTATTACCTCAACTCGAAGCGGACGATTGGCAGAGGTCATTAGCGGGATGGTCTCTATTACCTTGATCAAGTTCCTATTAGTGGAAGCAGTGTTATTTAAGGCATAAAGCGAACCGAAGCGACCAAGGCTCCTAATGCCTAGGCAAGAAGTGAGAAGCGAACAGTTAAAAAAAAAGTAAATATTTTAGTTTAGTTACTTCTAAACATCTAAATTCTAATTTTATATACACTAAATATTTAAATGCAAGTAAACCAAAAACATTTAAATTAAAAAAAAATACTAATAATATCTCAAATCTTAATAACAGTCATAGCTTAAACAATTAAATTCAAACAAACACTAATAATATCCCACAATCAGCAACATTAAAATCAAAAATCAGCTATTATAGCACTATCAGCAAAATCAGCTATTCAGAATCAACAACATTACAACACTATCAGCTATTCTGAATCAGCAAATTACAACATTACAACACTATCAGCATTAGAGCAAAAAATAAGCAGCAGAAAAAAATCAGCAACATTAAATTCAACATTCAACATTACAACACTATCAACAAAATCAGCTATTCAGAATTAGCAGCATTAAAATCAAAAATCAAAATTAAAATCAGCAGCTATTCAAAAATCAACAGTATTAAAATCAGAATCATTAGCTAAAAATTAGAATCAAAACCAGAAAATCAGAATTATTAGAAAAATTAGAAGAAGAAGAAGTAGAAAAAAAAAAGAAGTAGGAAAAAAAAAAGAAGAACCAGAAAGAAGAAGCTGAAAGAAAAAAAATAGAAAGAAGTAGGAAAAAAAAAAGCAGCAGCAGAAAGAAGAAAAAGTAGAAAGAAGAAAAAGTAGAAAAAAAAACAGAAAGAAGAAGCAAAAAAAAAAAAAAACAGAATCAGAGGCGAAGAAGAGATGCAGAAGAGAGAAGAAAAAGAGGAGACAAACCTGGACTAGCGAGGAATGAGAAGTAGCAACAGTCTTCGTCTCTGACCAACGAGCAAGGAACAGCACAGCAGCAGTGATCGCCTGACCAGAGAGGAAGGAGCAGCAACAACGATCGCCTGACTAGAGAGGA